>CM045760.1:161315212-161890212 GCA_025200525.1 Camellia lanceoleosa | reverse complement strand
GCCCGGTTACACAACAATGGCCTCTTGGACCCATACATGAATAGCCCTCAGCTAGCAAAATAAATCACAACAAAACAGAGTTATTTACTCTTCACAAAATATGTCCACACCTTCAACTTGGCGGGATCACCACATCCTTTCCTGCACCAAAATCCCATAGGGTGAGCATAAAGCCCAGTAGAGAATCCTTAACAAAGTACATACATTTATGCAAGATTTCCAATATTAGATGCAAATGCCATGCAATGCCATTCTAAAGGGAATTTAACAATAATTTGAAATCTCAACAATTCCGAAACTTCCAATTTTTATTCAATAGGGGCGGTAAATACGACTCAGATAATCCCTAGGTTGGTGTCTGCAAGTAGGCTTAACTAACACTATCAAGAACCCCACTTTACCGGTTGCTAATCGGAAGGGAAGTGGTACTTCTTCCGCGCGTGTTTTCGGTCTTTCACCCCAGATACTCAAGCTAACTTATCAATTTCATCTACATCTCCTAGCCAGACTTACCAACATATTTACCCCATAACATTTCCATGATCTCATTCACAATATTACATTCTCAATGAAAGTTCCAATTCTCAATCCAAAGTTCATGACATGCAAGGTTTTAGAAATGCCAATGCAATGATTATCCATACTACTTCATGTTTCTCTACTTTGATCATAGCTACAACAAATATTCCATAAGATTCAAAATTTCCGTTTACACCTTTCAATGCCATTCCAACAAATAGCCAAAAGTTTACCATCATTTTTCCATATGTAACCATATCATCATAATTCGTGCACTTCCAACATTTTAATCATTTCAAAGCCATAGCAATATATAGACATCAACTTCCAATCTCAACAATTTTCATATGTTAAGAAGTTCTCCATCAATATATATATATATTTGTATAAAAACAAGATATTTCCCATTTCCTTTACTTATCATGGCACATAACAATATATAAACATATATATATCTATAATATCAAACATGGGCCCTCAACCTTTTTCATTTAAGAAACCCCCAAATTTCTAGGTTTTTCACAAAATCCTAACATTTCCTTATCCCTTTTCAAAACCTCACTTTATACCTCAATCTCAACCCATATGGCTCAACATTTCAAGAAAAATCTTTTAAAAAGGAACAAGGATAAATTTCTTCTACAAAACCAACAATTTCTTGAGCCATAAACCCATTTTCAAAATAGACAAAGATGAGCTCTCAAAGTCAATCAAGACTTGCATATATATATATAACTCTAAGTAATTCCCTACCTCAATCTTGATGAAGAGATTGATGAAACCCTAGGATTTAATGGTGAAGAAATGTGATCTCCTCCGTACAAAGTGAAGCTCTTGCCTTGCTCCTCAACTTTGATGAAGGGACTTGGGGTAGAAAAGCAATAGATCCAAAGGATCATTTAAGTGTTTTGGGTGTATGCAATGTAGAGACAGGGAAGAGGAGATGATTTTTAGTGAGAGAGTGATACAAGAAAAATGATACACACAGCCCAAAAAGTGAAGAAAAACAGAGCCGCTCGGACTCAGGCCCAACCACACATGCGGCTCCTTCCACACCTCCCCCTCCGCACCTGTAATTTAGGCAGTGTGCAACCCTCTAAAACTCACCCTTCCTCAAGACGTATGGCCCCACCTCAAGACGCGGCGGCCTCGCCCAAAGAAATTGAAATTTTCTAGTTCGCTCCCAGGCACTCCAAACTCAACCATGCACCCTCCGAAACAAGTGACGTTCCACCCGGAGTTAGACAAGAAAAGAAATTTGAAAGAAAGCTCTCGAACACCATAACTCAAAGGGGACAAAAATGAAGCGATACGCAATGAAACCGGTCATCACATTGGGGATTTTTCGGGATCGAGGAAACCCGATCTCCATTAGGGGGTGGGGGCAGGGAATGATGGGTTCCCCGCCGGGGATCAGGGGTGGGGACGAGGAGTTTTTTACATTCGGGGATTAGGGACGGGGAATGCAATCCCCGGCCCATTGCCATTCCTAATTAGGGGCCAATTTTGAGGGTCCTAAATTTTGAGAGGAATTTCAAATTAAGGTAAAATTTTGTGAAAAAATTCATTCCTTTTTTTTTTTTTTTTGTAGATGTGAAAAATATGTTATGCTTATTAAATTAATATTTTTAATTATTATTTATTGTTTATAATTTTTATTTTATTGGAGTTTTATGACTCAGTTTGAGGAAAAAAAAAAAGAGTACAAAATTTAGATACATTTAAAAGTATAAATTTTATTTTAAAAAATTAAAATTACACCAAATAAAAAAAATTACCTTTTTATTTTTGTATTTATAGATTTTTTTTTTATAAATATTTTACTTTTTAATTATATCTAGATTAACTGAATTTAAAAATCAAAAATTTTAATTAAAATATTAATAAAATTCACTTAAAACCAAAAAAAAAATGTATTGAAAAGCAATTCTAAATCAAACATAGTATTAGTTTTTCAAATTTAAAAAAAAAAAGAAAAAAGAAAAAAAGAAGAGATATATTATTTTTTATTGTCATAAATAAATAATTGAATATCCATAACGATTGCCCATCACCATACAAACTCTGTCTCATGACAAATCAACACCATGCAAACTCTGTCTCATGATTGTCCATTACCATTGTTGTGGCAATAAGATTATAGATCTACTGACACCCATTTAGATCCATCACATGCCTTTATTTTTTTTCTGCCTTTCTCTTTATGTCTCTTTGTCTCTATTTTGTCGATAGAAAAATTAAAATTTGTAGAGGCAACTGTCAAAGGGTTCAAAGCATACTTTTCTCTCACTGAACTTGTGATTCTTCTGCAATTTTACGTCATTGTAAGCCTCTCTTCCGCTATACGAAAATGTCCCACACCCCCTATTGTATTTGATCTTCCTAAAGTTATCATGAGGTATCAATTACTCCTCTTCACTGAAACTAGCATAAAGTTTCACTTTACCTCTCCCCCTCTAAAACTATCTAGAAGTATTACTTTACTACCTAAACTATAAAATAATACAATTAAACCCTTAAATAAATATACTAATTTACTCGTTATTCCGTTTTTGAGATTTAATTTTATAAGTTCTACTCATTTACTAGAAATTTCACTTTGCTAATTGTTAAATTACACCTAAACATTAAGGCTAAATTTCACAATTTGAAGAGAATGTAATTTCACTAGTTGAAGATAATGAAATAATTATTACTATCAAGTTTTAATTAAACAATATTAAAATTTTGGTAATTACACACATTATAGAATTAATTAGACAACAAATTAATTAAGAAAATTAAATTATCGTTAGCTAATTAAAAATATAGTGACAATCAATTGTTGCTCCAACGAAACCACAGGTAACATATCTCTTTAAGTCATAAGTTTTCCATTTACATGCTAGCTCATCTTTGCCTTTAATTTTATAATATTTAGTAAATCTTTAGTAGAAATTTCACTTTTTTAATAATTTCACCTAAATATTAAGGTTAAATTTCACTATTTAAAGAGAATGAAATTTCACTAGTTGAAATGATGGTATGTTTTATGAGAACGATGACAATGATAATGAAGGTGGTGGTAATAGCAATGGTGGCTTCATAATGGTGGTGGTAGTGGTGACAGTGACAGTGATGATGGTTGCAGCAATATTAGTGATGATTGTAGCAATTGTAAGGTTATAATGGTGTATGTTAATACTTGTGTATAAATATTAATAAATTCAATTGGCATTAAACAATTATGTGATTTTATCTGAGAAAATTATCATAATTTAAATGACTTTTATCCTACAAACTCAATTATAATTGGATTCAAATGGATTGGACAAAGGATACCGCCTCTTACACCAACACCACCAAATTATGAAAATGACTTTTAAATAATATATTCTTTGGAAAAAATATAAAAATTCTCATTTAGAATTATTTTGAGACTATGAAGCATGGGTATGTCGACAAACATGTCATACTTGTACCGGGTAGTTACCGAATTATAAAATTGTTTTCTTACTCAATTTTAAAATTACTATTAGTTAATCAAGTCTATTGAAATTAATTAGGGTAATAAACTAGTTACACACTACAAGAAATTGCACATTTGGCAACTAAATTTTTAGTCGCTAAAAATCATTTTTAGTCGCCGAATGTAATTCCTAACTAAATTATTTAGTTGCCCAGTTGGTCGTTGACTAATTGTCGGGAAAAGTATTGCCGAGTAAAATTATTTTAGTAGCCAATGAATACCCTTTGGCAACTAATAATTTGGTCGCCATAAATTTTTCTATAAATTTATTTTGAACTTTTACCGACTAAATTGAGAAAATATCATTTTGCCCCCCAAACTTTCATGCATTTTTTAATTTGATCCCCAAATTTTGATTAATATCAATTTTACACCCAAACTTTCAAAATTTTGATCAATTTGGCCCCTGCCGTCACATTCTGTCTACAATTGGACGGAATGTACTGACTTGGGGGGCAAATTGATTTTTAATTTGGAGGACAAATTGATTTTTAAAGTATAATTTAGGCAGTAAAATGAAATTTTAAATGAACTTTGATGTCACGTCAGAACATTCCGTCCAATTATAAACAGAATGTGTAACGCCCCGAAATAACCCAACACTAACTAGTAAATTAACCAACATCCATTAAGGAATTATAGCAAGATTCCAACCTTTACACCATTACTCAATAAGGTTCATACATAAGTTCCACATGTGAGTTATACATTCAATGATATAGAAATACATGAATCTATAGCATGTAGAACATCAAATCCCAAAATAATAAAATGCCCCAAAGGGCTTACATGTCCCAAGGCTTAAGCCTAGTTACACAATAATGGTTTCACAAACCCATATATCTATAGTCCTTGGCTAGCAAAATAAATCACAACAAATGTAGAGTCTTTTACTCTTCGCAAAATATGTCCACGCCCTCAATTCGGCAGGATCACCACATCTTTTCCTGCACCAAAATCCCATAACCCAATAGAGAAATCCTTAACAAAGTATATACATTTATGCAAAATTGTTGTTATTAAATGCAAATGCCATGCAATGCCAAATTAAAGGAGGATTTCATTTACATGCCCTTTAAAAAGTCACCATGTTCAACAATAGCTTGTATAGCGATCCCGGTTTTCCCTCCATTGATTAGTGTGATCCGGACTTGGTTTTGTGGATGTTGGTTGTTGTATATATCTTGTTGTCATCCTCCAATACTTTGTGTTTGAGTTATAGGATGTTTTGGGTAGGTTTGTTACAGGTTGGGTGTGATTGGGAGCAAATGCTTGCTGCCCAGATTTTGGTGTCTTCGCTTGAGCGAGCACTTTGTTGCTCGAGTGAGCTCTTTGTTTTAGATCCTTCGCTCGAGCTAGGGTTTGTTCGCTTGAGTGAGATTTGAGTTTTGTATCTGGTGGCTTGAGCGAGAAGTCCTTCACTCGAGCTTGCGTCTACGTCTGGTTCTGGACCTGGGAGTTACATTTCTTGGCTTGAGTGAGCTTTCCTTCGCTCGAGCAAGCAAAGTGTATGTTTTGAGTTTCTTCGCTCGAGCGAGCATTCTGTCGCTTGAGCGAGAGTTCTTTGTGTCTGGTCGCTCGAGCGACCAATCCTTCGCTCGAGCGAGCCTGTGCTATATCAGTAGACAGCAACGGGTAAACACTTCACTTTTTCATCTCATTTGATTTCAAAGCCCTAGATCCGAGCTCTCTCTCTCTCTCTCTCTCTCTCTCTCTATACACCTTCTCTCTAGGGATTGATCTACTTCTAGTGAGTTTCTAGCCTAGTCTCTTTGTAAGAAAGATTGAGGGTCGCCTTCCTTTTAATCCGAAAATTTGGGGATTTGGAGCACTTTGGTTTTTGGTCATCCTCTCCATTTGAGCTCTTCATTTCGAGGTAGGGATACCCTACTCCATCTTATGAGCTTTGTCTTTAATTTTTGACATTTTGATATGTTGGGGTTGTTGTGTAATTTTGGAAAAGTTAGGGATTGATTTGTAAATTATAGAAAGGGGGTTTTCAAAGTATTAACTCCTATGGGTGTATGAGACCAACAAAAATGGCATTAATGTAGTTGTATTGGTGAAATCAAACCTTAGGGTTGAAATGTGATGTGGGAAAATGCCCTAATTATTATGATAAATTAATTTGTATAATTAATTTTGGGAAATGAGAAATTGAGTTGAGAATAATGAAATTGGGAAATTATGGGATCAAATGGTGTAGTTGGATTAATTTATTACTCACCTATGAAAATGTTGATATTATATCCATTTGATGCATTTATTTTCTGTTTAGAAATAACTGCTTTGGGTATCGTTGGAGGATAGTCTTGAATGTTGTAGACAATGCATGATGATTAGGCGAACTAAAACTAATCAATTGAATATGTCATCAAATATGGTGGTTGGAATAATACATCAAATTTATGTATTGACTGACCTTATATATGATATGTATTTATATACACTGTGTTGTGTGAGAGGAGATAGGGGATGTACTCCACGGTTTAGGGGAAGATAGGGGATGGACTCCTAAATCGAACATTGTTTGGGAGGAGATAGGGGATGTACTCCATTGATACAGTAAATATGTGTATCTATTGAAGTATTAATATAGCAAATCTGTATGTCATATATGAAGTATGGAAGTGTTTTGTTTGAGATTGATATAGCAATTATGTGTATCCATTGTGAAGTAAGAAGTGTTTAATATGAGTTGTTATCCCAATTGAAATGGATGTACTATTAATACGAGATGTAATCTCATTTAAATTATCTGGTCAGATTCTGAGCCACGTTTATAAAATGAATTGATAAGTAAAGTGAAGTGAAATGTAACATGGACATGATTGTCATGGAACTGTAATGTGATATAGATTGGTTTTTTTTAAGTGTTGACCATCTATCAAATGCTATAATTTTAGTCATTACTTATAGTTGGCTTAGTATATTTCTACTGGGCTATGGCTCACCCTATATGGGACATCATTTTCAGGTCCAGGAGATATGCCACCTCCAAGATCATAGCTTGGGAGGTTCCGGGGGTTGAAGACTCCTTTTGGTTATTTTGTTATCTTTTGGTGTATTACATGTAAATTCAAGCCGAGGGCTTAATGTGTATGAGTTAGTACTCTCTTTTTGTAACCAAGTGTTGGCTTGGAAAGTTGTAAGCCCGCAGGGCATTTACTTTTGTTGTCAACATGTAATACTTTTGAAATGAATACTCTGATGAATGGAAAGATGTTTATTCCTATTATGTCTATGCATGTCAATAATGTGGGTTTCTATGTATTATTTTGAGGGCGTTACAGCTTGAAATCTCAACAATTCCGAAATTTACAATTTTATTAAAATGGAGCGGTAAATATGACTCAGGTAATCCCTAGGTTGGTGTCTGCAAGTAGGCTTAACTAGCACTACCAAAAACCTCACTTTACTGGTTGCTAACCGGAAAGGAAGTGGCACCTCATCCGCGCGTGTTTTCGGTCTTTCACCGTGGACACTCAGGCCAACTTATCAATTTCATCTGCACCTCCTATCCGAACTTACCAACGTATTTACCCCATAAACATTTCCATGATTTCACTTCACGATATTATTTTCTCAATGCAAACGTTTCAAACTCATTTCAAAGTGTAAAATTGTTAATTGAAAGAGAATGTAATGCAATAATTAACAATGCTACATAACAATTCTCATCTTTAAGTGTCTCAATCAACAACACAATGTTAACCAAAATTCCCATTTTTCCTCCCTCTCAATGGCATTTCACAAATTGGCCGTATGTTCAATTGAAGCCATCAGCACATAGCAACATTTCTTCATTTTACATAATTCTCAACAATTCAGTCCTTTCAAGACTATATGCAATATTTTGAACATCAACTTCCAAGATATGCAATTCTCATATTCCATGGAATTTAACAATGTACCAATTCATAACTACATGTGTATATGCATTTAACAATAATTTCAAGTTTGATATTCCAAAAAACTCATTCATCAAGAAGTTATCATGTTTACCACAACAATATAAAATTCTCACACACTCTTTCATTTAATCCAAGATAATTCCATAAATCCCCTCATTATTTCCAAAACCTCCAATTTCTAGGTTTTTCACAAAAACCCCAACATTTCCTCATCTCTTTTCAGAACCTTACTAAATACATCAATCTCAACCCATGTGGTTCAATATTTCAAGAAAATCTTTAAAAAAGAACAAAGACGGATTTTCTTCTTACAAGACCATCAATTTCTTGAGCCAAAACCCATTTTCGAAATAAACAAAGGAGAGCTCTCAAAATCAATCAAAACTTGCAAAAACATATATATAACTCTAAGTAATTCCCTACCTCAAGTTTTGAAGGAGAAAAGGAGATGAAACCCTAGAAGTTGAAGGCGCCAAACCCAATCTCCACCGCACACAATGTAGCTCTTGAGGAGCTCTTTAACTTTGATAAACGAGATGCAATGAACCCAAGAAGATCAAGAGTTTGAAGCGTTTTGGTGTATGTAATGTAACGAGAAGGGAGGGTAGTATATTTTTAGTGAGAGAGTGATATAACAAAAGTGATACACACAGCCCAAAAAGAAAAGAAAACAAGAGCCTTTCGGACTCAAGCCCGTCCGCACGTGTGGCACTTTCCCCCACACGTGCGGAGTGTGCCTCCCGCGCGTACGGTTCTGACCCCCGCATGTGCGACACCTTCCGCACCTCCCCTCCGCACCTGCATATAATGTAGTGTGCAATCTTCCAAAGCTCACCCTTCTCCGCACGTGCAGCCTCATCCCCCGCACGTGCGGCCTTGGCCCTCCAGCCTAGAATTTTTGTGGTTCGATCCTAGACACTCTGGACTTAGTCGCGCACCCTCCAAAACAAGTGACGCTCAACCTGGAATTAGACAAGGACCGGAATTTGAAAGAAAGCTCTTGAACACAACAAACTCAAAGAGGACAAAACTGAAATGACGCGCAATGAAACCGGTCATCACAGAATGTGACGGCATGGGCCAAATTGATCAAAATTTTGAAACTTTGGGTATAAAATTGATATTAATCGAAGTTTGAGAGTTAAATTGAAAAACATGTGAAAGTTTGGGGGCAAAACGATATTTCCTCGACTAAATTTTTAGTTGTAGATAAATTTTTGTTACTACTATGTTTTATTTAGTGATTAAAATATTTAGTCGCCAATTCTTTTTTCCATTATTAGTGACAGATTAATTTCGTAGCCAAACATTTAATTGACTCCTTTGGCGACCAAACTTTTTTGTAGGCAAAAGATTGAAGCTTTTTTGGTGGCCAAATGTTTAGTCGTAAAAAATATTGATGATTTTTTTGATGACTAAATTGTTTGTAGGCAAAAACTTCAAATTTTTTGGACTACTAAATATTTAGTCACCAAATAAATTTTATTTTTCATCTTAATTTTTTTTGGCTACTAACTATTTAGTCGCCAAAAATATTTTCTATCTTTTGGCTACCAAATATTTAGTCACGAAAAAACCTTGATTTCCTTTTGGCTACCAATTGGTTAGTCGCCAACAACTTCACTTCTTTTTGGCCACTAAATGTTTAGTTGCCAAAAACTTTCTTTAGTGTTTTTTTTTATTAATTTTTCCACAACCTGTATTTATTATGTGCAACATGTACCCTGTACATAAACAAAATAATAACAATCCAAGAAAATTTAATTTTTAACGTCAAATTCGAAATATAATAGAAATTCCCAAAGCAAGCATAATCCAACTTAACATAACAATTCTATACAAAATAGAGGATTCTACAAAAACCATGTCTTCCGTACAGAAAAAAAGAAATATCCACAATACCATGCCAAATGGTAATCTATACCACGCCAAAATTAATATTTTCTATGCTAAAAGTAATTTGTACCATGACAATAGTAATCTGTATTAACAATAGTACCCCACAAAAAAACAAAGGACAACATAATAACTGATTATAAAAAACAATGTCATCCGCATACAAGTAAGGAATATCCACATTTCCACGCCAAAAACCATCTATAAAAATAAAAATAACCATTAGTATTGATTGAATAATGTTATCATTTCAAATTATAAAAAACTCGAATGTATATAATCTTTTCATAATTGTATAATTATAGTCATAATCATATGCTGCATGTCCGGATAAGTTTCTGCCAAGTTTCTCTCTCCCAAAATGTAAATTTTCAGTTGAGGCATTTTCAGCTCTAACTCCCAACCTATGTGTCCTACTCATAGGCCATATGTCCCCATATGTTCTATTAGGCAAGAGGAAGCTGCCCGTGCAATTCCCAGAGTGGTTTGAGATTGTTTTTTTATTTTCGGCCCCCCGATGCACTTTTTCAACTAAGTTAAAGGCGTTTTTACTAACTCTCAACATACGTGTTGTAATTACATCCCATATGTCCCAACAGGTCGTACTTGTCACAAGCAAGCTGCCGGTGACATCCCCAGAGTGGTTTAGGGGATATTTCACATTTTCACCCCTGAACGCCCTTTTTCAACAAAGTTTAAGGCGTATTTTACTCTAACTTTCAACATACATGTCCTAATTACATGTCTTTTGTCTCCATAGGCATATTTTATTGTATAATCCAACCTTAATGAAGTAAAATTATGGAATTGAATATTCTAGACCCTCCCAAAATAAGAAATTTTGTTCTACATTACATTGTTTACTAATTAGCTAATTGCTAACTAATTTGAAATTCCCAATAAAGTAAGGCAGCATTTTGCCTTGAATTAGCTATAGAAAAATTGAAAATTGTTTTGTTGACACATCTCATGATTGATTTAAACACTAGAAGGTTATTCTAAATAAATATTTCAAATGCAAGTAATTCCTCCATATTCTTATAGGTACTAAACAATTATCCTAAAGTAGGACTTCAAAATCAAGCTAAAAAAAAAAAAAAATCATGCAATTTCATGATAGTCCTTTGAAGCATTCAATAAATATTTTAATAGAATGAGCAAAGTTTAGAAATAAAATCGCATTCAAATCAATTGAGCCCAATTAATTTTCTCCCCCAGTTTTATGTTCTTTAATGAACACTAAAGTGACAAAAAATATTAGAGTTCTCATATTGTCAACATTTTAAATCATGCATTAGGATTGGAGATGCTCTATCTAACAGGCATAAAGTTCTTTATGTTATCATTTGTGCCCTCAAAAACCAATTTGTTGACTTTATTAACTAATTAAATAAATTGCTTGGCATTTTATTTTACACTTTGTATATTATTATTCTGGGTAATGTTAAATTTAATGTTACATATGATGTGAACATAAGGTCTGTAACAACCCAGATTTTTAATTATTTTGTAGACTTTATACTAATATTATTTAATCACAGTTGGGAAAATATATAATTTATTATATATTATTATGTGTAATTTTATAAAATAATATAATTAGTAAAAAAATTTAGGGGTCAAAGTATAAATAAATAAATAATGGGTGTAGTGGTAAAATAAATAATTAATTTTCTGTTGGTATATGATAGAGTGTAATTTAATTAGGAATTAATTTATTTATACAGTTATATTAAGAATCTAGGCCAAAATGTAAATATCTTATATATATATAGATAAGTGATAATCTAAGTTTTAATGACAGAGATCTGAATGAATTATGAAAAAGGATTGAGAATCGTCCAGATCGCCACGTGTCGGCCACAGGGCGTTTCTACTTCTCTATAAATTGGGAAGAACTGATCAGAAGCCTTAGAGTGATTGAAATCAGTGAGGAAAGAAAAAAAGAAAAGAAAGAAAAGAAAAGAAAAGAGAGAGGGAGAGGTACGTAAATAGGAAGGTTGTGTTGGTAAAAGAAAGGCTAAGGGTCAATATTAAGGTAAGTTATATTATACCTTGAATCACCATAATATATTTTACGTATGTTTTGACTTACCATATTTGTTTTATACAAGTTATGTTTTATAAATTATTAAATATTTCAGTTATGTGGTTTATTTCCTGACCCCTATTTGCTTAAATGAAACCCGTGGATATGTTTGTTTATATTTTAAAGAATATTTGACTATACTACCACGGGAGTCCCACGCCTTGGGGGACTTAAATAACCATCGGCTTCTGTTTGACCACTTTGTGGCCCTCTATCTGTCATGGATCCATTGACCTCTGTTCTGTGTGGAGCAAAGTGATGTGCGGAGATAAGTGCTACACTATTGTGGGAGCCACCTCTATAATCCGTACCTCTATTCTGACTTTCACTTCTGTGACCTCTGTTCTGTTCTGTTCTGTTCTGTACCGTGGTTATGGCTATTTATTTACATAATTTATGTATTTCAGTTTCTGCCACTTAAATGATTTGTTTACCAATGATTTATTTACCAAATTGAGTTATGTAAATGTTTTGGCCTAATTAACTATCCATGGTTATTTCGTGTCCCTTATACTCTTGGTATAATATTTCTCACTCTGCCTTGTGCTTATAGCTGTTTGCCAATTTTCAAGAAACAATGCAACTCAGAAATAGCTTTTGGAAAGTCGAGTTACGAAATAGACACACACAACACTTTTATGATATTTTTTTATGTAAATATCGACCTTTTTGGTCAATAAATTTTGTAATAAAAATATAAGCTCTAATGATTATTTTGGTACCCTCACTTAAATATTACTTCCGCTCGTGTTTATCAATTTGTTTAAGAATGGGCCGGAGGTAACTTCAGTTACTAGCCATCACGATGCTTAACCCTTGGGTATGGGGAGCGGGTCGTGACAAGGTCCCTTGGGTAACATTGTAGAAAAACATGCTAATGGTTAATGAATAAAAGCTGGGAGTAATGATTTTTCAATACCTTGTAGACCCAATTAATGCTCTAGGCTATGGATGTTGATTAGGCGTCGCACTACTATGGCCTACACCTGTTTTGCTGCTATATGATAGAATGATTAACTCCATCATTGAGGTATAGACCTTTGGCAAATTGGTGGGTGTTATGCAATAAGTACATACACTGAACAAGATTGGTTTTGAGAACACCTATGGAATGATCACTGTCAATTTAAAAAGTAGTTCTATTAAAATGCACTTATTTTCCTTTGACTTGAGAGTCTTATATAAACTAATTAACTATTCATTTAACTTTGATATTGTCAATCAGTGACGCCGAACCAAAGGCTATATACGGAAATGTTGGGTTATATGAGTGATAATTGATTTATATAGGTGCTTAACATGGAATCCACCATTCTCAAAGTGAGAAAGTATATTCAAGCAATTTTTCCTATTAACGTTGGACCAAAAGAATACCGACCGGCAACTTTTTCATAAAAATATTTTTATACATGTAAACTTACGAAAGTACTATTTTTGAAAAATGCTTTTGGGGTCCAATTAGAAGAAGGAAAAATTTAGAATTTGATTACATGAGTTAGGGTTTTTGATAGTGCTAAATTTGTTCATACCTAGTAGCTCATGTGGAATATGGTTTGGTGGAAGGAAGTTTGTGACTAGTTGTAAGAAAGGGCCTCACTTGTAATTCTCTACTTTTAGGGGTTTAATTGTTATGTGTTGATGGACATTATTGCAATTAGTGGAAGTTCTATATTATCTATTTAAAAGATAATTAATGAAAAATTGAATAAGTTATATCGTGCATATTTAAGATAAAAGATACTTCTTTTATTTTATCCCCACAACTAAAAGATAGAGATCCCTAAGGATCCCACCTACATGCAAACTCTATCATGTGTTGTGTATATATATCAGATGTATTTGATACAAAAATTAGCCATCATAATTTTTAAGGTCTGTAGAACAATATACACAAAAATAAATTCAAGAAGGTGCGAGGTGAATCACTTTGGAGGCGACACACTTTGATCGCTTGGTGAGGTATTATCAACAACACGCTTGGATTGAGGCATTTTAGATTGTGTAATTAGGTGGTGTTTCTTTGGAAAATTGTTTTTCAAATAATTTTTTTTTTCCTGCAAACTTTCGCTTTAACCAATCAATTTCTAACCACAAACGAAACCTGGCATTTATATTCATTTTAAACTAGATTTTATATACAAAACATAGCAAAACATTTTTCCTTTCAATCAAACAGTGGCTCAAGTTTGGTATACATTGTGCATGGTACGGCACTCTTCAGTTAATTTCATATCCAAACCAGACTATTCTATCGGCTTCATGTTATACGATGTGCACGATGCTCCTGATCAAAAAGATTGTGATCTGAAAATTGGGATGTTAATGCAGAACCTGTCATACACTATCGGCTTATCTAATCAGAGACCTGCGGTTGGGATTGTGAGCATATTATGTAAATATGGAAATCTATGTAATTATAGAATTAGGTTGATTGTGAATATTCAATTGAATGTATATGGTTATTTCCTATTCTAGATTAGGTTTAGGGTTCCTATAAATATTGGTTGTAATCTTTGTATTATTAACAAGTTGAATATACAGAACTATTCAAAAACTTACATGGTATTAGAGCTAGTGTTTTATTTGAACTTGTTGGTCGAAGCCCTCCTTGTGTCGCAAGGTCTTCTATGTGGTTCTTCAAAATCGTGACATACTTCTAATCACTGGTCTGAAGTCGCGACATCTTTGGTCAAGTTGCGACCTTCTAGTTCTACCTTGTGCAAGCTTATTCACTCCTCAGTTGTCAGCTTTGTGAGTCTCGGCTTTGCGAGTTTTCTCTTTGGTTCGCCCCTGTTTTACTCTCTCTCTCTCTCTCTCTCTCTCTCATCTCAAGTTCTCTCTAGATCGCTCTGATTAATATTTGTGTTTGCGTCAAACCTCTATCTCTAGAAACTCTGCTTATTAGTGTTTGACGTAACTGGTTTTACTATATTTCATTTCGGTCCTTTATAATTTTTCATAATATTGTCACCATATCAGACAACAAAAGTCAATCTATAAATTGCAAACTTACTGGCAGAAATTATGCTTATTGGTCCACTGTTATGAAAAAAAAAAAATTGGCTTGGTTGAAAAAAATGGGGATATGTTTCTGGTTCTATATCTCATCTATCCGATCCTAAAACGAATGGATATCAGGTTACCTATGACACTTGGGATTGTGATAATGCCCAAGTTCTAACTTGGTTTCATAATGCTGTGGATGATTGCATTGGGATTGATGTTCTCCAAATATACTACTACCAAGGAGGTTTGAGACTATTTACAGGGGGTTTATCAGCAGTCCAACTTTGCCAATTGATATGAGTTGGAAACAGCTGTGCAGAATGCTCGCCAGCGAGATCGGTCTATTCAGAATTTCTACATTGAGATGGCAGGACTTTGGTATCAGCTTGCTCTCATGGAACCATCTAGTCTTAAGGTACTAGATGCCTATTTGCAGTTTCGAGAAGAGGATCGTTTGGTGCAATTTTTAACAACTTTCTCCCCTCAGTATGAGGTTATCCGTGGTGGTATCCTTCACCGGTCGCCTCTTCTATCTATGGATGCCATTGTTCTTGAGCTCCTCTTCGAGGAAACCCATCTTAAGATAGCCAGTCAGACTCTGTCTCCATCTGTCTTCTTAGCTCCTACTCAGTCTCCTCTGTTGTCGGCCCCACCACCTCATGACTTTCAAGGCCATGCAAAGCCTAAGAAAGGGCTACTAGCCTCTAATAAGTGTGCTTTTTCCATCAGAAGGGCCATTGGAAGTACAACTGTCCCAAGAAGGGACGTCAGTCTTCTCAGTCGCCTCAGACACAACTTTGACCTCCTACTGCTTATACTGCCTCTACTCCGCCTTCTGATCCTGAATTGGCTTCCTTGCATGCCCAGATGGCTCAGCTTTAGCATCTCTTGTCCACCTCCCAACTATCCTCATTTGCCTCTACTCTCACCTCTTTTCATTCAGGTTTGTTTGGCTCCTCGTCAGGTATCTCCTCTTCTATCTAGCTTTTTGACTCTGGTGCCTCTCATCATATGACTCCTCACATTTCCTTACTTCAAAATTGTATCCCCTCTCCCTCTCCAATTGCTGTTAATACTACTAATGGGTCTAGTATGCCTGTTCTATCTATTGGGTCTGTCTTACCCTCTGTAATGTCTGTTGTTACTATTCCCTTTCTTATGTATGTTCCTTAGCTATCTATCAGTTCATTATCTATCAGTCAACTTGATACTTCTAGTTTTGATGTTATCTTTTCATCTTCTGTCTGTTGTGTGCAGGATCGGGTGTCTAAGAAACAAATTGGGATTGGCCATAGAGTTAGAGATCTCTATATGGTAGAAAGCTTACATCTCCCTCTATCATTAAATTGTTATGATTTGACTTGGATGGGGAATATTTTAAAACTGAGTTCTGTGAGTATTTGGCCAATTTGGGTACCATTCACCAAACTTATTATACCGATACACCTGCCCAAAATGGTCGAGTCGAGCATAAACACAGCCATCTCCTTGAGACAGCTAGGTCTCTTCTTCTCTCTACCTCTATTCCAGCTTCATTTTGGGGCAAGGCAATTCTTACTGCTACTTTTCTTCTTAACGGCATGCCTACTCCCCTTTTTTCTGGTCGGTCTCCTTATAAGGCTCTGTTCTCTCAACTTCCCAATTACTCCCTCCTTCGTGTGTTTGGGTCTGGTTGTTTTGTCCTTCTTCCCCGTAAAGATAAGACCAAACTTAGTGCCCGGTCTGTCCTATATGTCTTTTTGGGTTATAGTCTTACTCAGAAAGACTATCGGTGTTACGACCCTATTTTCCCGTCGTCTTTACATCTACCATCATGTTTCTTTTCTTGAATGTCTACTGTACTTTTAATTTCCTCCTATCACTGCTCTCTTTTCGAAAGAGGATTTGGTTTACATTGATCCATTTCCTTTTGAGGTCCTTCCTGATGAGTACATCTATACTGTTCCCCGTGACGTTACTCGCTTTTCTCCTCCGTCTCCCCAACCTTCTCCTTTTCCTCCTACGTTGTTAGTTTATTCGCGTCACCAGGCTCTTCCTCCACCAGTTATCTCTACTCCTATTGTTGATCCTCCTACTTCTGACGCCTCTGATTCTTCTGCACACCGATATCCTACTCGAGCACTCATCCTCCAAACAGGTTGGGTTTGTCTAATATATATTTTTCTATTCCCTATCGTACTTTTTTGTCTGTTATTCATTCTTTTTCAGAACCTCAGTCTTACAAGGAGGCCTGTCAAGATCCCTATTGGATTCAAGCAATGGAGGATGAGTTGTCTGCTTTACAAAAAACTAGTACTTGGGAGTTGGTTCCTTTACCTTCTGGTAAGAATCTGGTTGGTTATAAATGGGTCTACAAAGTCAAGACTCATTCTGATGGTTCTCTTGAGCGCTACAAAGCTCGTCTGGTTGCCAAAGGTTCTCACAAGAATATGGTATTGATTATGAGGAGACCTTTGCTCCTGTTGCCAAGATGACTACTGTTCGTACTTTGATCTCTATCGCTATTGTTCGTTCTTGGCCTCTTTATCAGATGGATGTTAAAAATGTTTTTCTTAATGGCCATCCCCTAGAGAAGGTTTACATGCGTCCTCCCCATAGCTTTTACCATTCCTCTGGACAGGTTTGCACCTTCGGCGTGCTCTGTCTGGTTTGAAGCAGTCTCCTCGTGCTTGGTATGATCGCTTTCAAACTGCTGTTACTGCGCTTGGGTTTTATCCTTGTGCTCATGACTCTGCTTTATTTCTTTTCCACACCTCTGTTGAATTTGTTGCCTTATTACAGTATGTGGATAATATGATCATCATCGGCTCTGACTTTTTTGATATCTCTGAGGTCAAGCAGCATCTTTTCCACACTTTTGAAATGAAGGATTTGGGCCCCTTGCGGTATTTTCTTGGTATTGAAGTAGCTTCTTCTCCCAAGGTCTACTTTCTCTCTGAGGCTAAGTATGCCAATGAGGTTATCCATCGTGCTGGTCTTACTGACACTAAGTTTTTTGATACCCCCATCGAGCTTAATGTGAAGCTCACCCCTACTGATGGTGTTCTTTTAGATGATCCTACTTTATATCGAGAGCTTTGTGGATTGCTTAGTCTATCTAACGGTTACTCGCCTTGATCTTGCCTATGTTGTTCATGTGGTTAGTCGGTCCGTTTCTGCTCCTTGTTCTATACATTGGGCTGCTTTGGTTCAGATTCTTCGCTATTTCCGGGGTACTATATTTCAGGGTTTGCTATTGTCTTGTACTTCCTCTTCGGACTTGGTAGCTTATGTTGATTCTGATTAGGCTGGTGATGTCACTAATCGCAAGTCCACTTCTGGCTTCTACATGTTTCTTGGTGATTCCTTGATTTCTTGGAAGAGTAAGAAACAAACTATTGTTAAGCATTCCACTGCCAAGACTGAGTACCATGTTGTGGCTTATGCCACTGCTAAGATTGTGTGGCCTTGTTGTCTCTTGACTAATTTAGGTGTCCCTCAACCTTCTCTGACATCCCTTTACTGTGACAACCGCAATACTATTCAGATTGCACACAGCACTGTCTTTCATGAGCGGATGAAACACATTGAGATTGATTGTCATTTTGTACGTCAGCATCTGCAGTCTGGCTCCATCTCACTTCCTTTCGTCTCATCAGCATTGCAACTTGCTAATTTCTTTACGAAGACTCACACCATTGCTCAATTTCAGTTTCTTCTTGGCAAACTCTCAGTGTTTTCTGCTAAAACACATTGAGTTTGAGTGGGGTTGTGAACATATTATGTAATTATGGAAATCTATGTAATTATGGAATTAGGTTGATTATGAATATTTGATTGATTGTATAGGGTTATTTCCTATTCTAAATTAGGCTTAGGGTTCCTATAAATATTGGTTGTAATCTTTGTATTATTAACAAGTTGAATATACAAAAATATTCAGAAACTTACAGGGATGACTCATATGGTTGGCAACATCTATCTACGATTATGTGGATTGCACACGAGATGTGAATGGTTAGGATTGCACCACGTGCTTGTTAGGCACTATTGATTCAATACCGTCTTCTTTTTTACGCAAATGGGCTAGTTGGATTGCTACTCCTACTTGTAACATACAGTTTAACATGGACCCGGTTCATGATGATTGGATCAATCCACCATAAATTGACACGAATGTGACAAACACCACAGCGCCCGTGATTGAGCCATTAGCTCCAACGGATGATGATGGTTTAGAATCTTCGGGTGGTGACAGAGGAGATGGTAATAAAGAGAGAAGTATCATATTGGTTGTTGCGATGGTTGTGGCATTTATTCTGGTAGTTGGGGTGATCTTGGGGGTTAGATGAAGGAGGAAGAGAGCAGACAAAATAGGGAAGAAGAAAAAGAAGATGATGATAGAAGAGGAGGATAAAGGGTCTAGATCTTTCTCGTATGATTTAAATGTGTTGGTAGCTGTAACTGATAATTTCTCATCTACAAATCGGCTTCTGTCCATTTTAGAGTGCCAACCAGAATGAATCTTGTATGATCTGATTCATAGATTATAACATTTGACAGGCTGAAACTTATTCTAATTCAATTACCTGCATCATTACTATGAGCATCACAAGGAGTGCATACAAACCAATTTTACCAGTATATAACTGTATATTTTTAGGACTCTAAAATTAGGCAAATCAAAAGGAAAAGTTTATAGGAAAACTAATCACAAGAAGTAAATGAATCCACACCTCATTTAACTCTCTTTGTTGCAAAAAAAATTTCACGATGAAATACAATGGCGGTAATGGGGGCCACTTAGATCCTGAAAGAGAATCACATGTATATTACAAATTGCAAGAACCATATAGAAAGAACTCACGCATATCCAACGTAAGTAAGAATTTTACTATATATGTAAGAAACTTATCAACTATATGTGCATAGATATACATATGTCTACAGATATTACTTGTTTGAAACATATTTAAGGAGCCTTTATTCCAAAACTTATCACAATAAGTGAAATATGAAGAGCTTATATTTAGGAGAAGTACAAAAAATGACATAACTAGTTACCAAATTGCTCTTGTTTGTTGCCTATGCCCATATATGAAGAATTCTGGTGTGCTACCTAACCTATTGCATGGTTATACATTAGGTTGTTATTCATTTAAAAATAAATCTGATTGGAGCAAGTACCAAGATAGGACTAAAATACATTAGGTTGTTATTCATTGAAGAAGTGGTACTTGAATGGATTTTGCACTCTTTCTGGAAGAACAGATCATGTTTGAAAGGTTCAATCTGTAGCTCCACTACAATCAAAATTCCTGGAAAGTCTCTGCTACAATTACAAATAAAAAAATGGAAGTGTTGAGAAGCAATAATTCCAGGTAGAAGTACTACCAGGGATTATAACAACCCCGACCTGTGATTACCATTTTATCAGTGGATTCAGCAGAGCATGTCATGACAAGCACGTCAAGTTGGTTTGTTCAAATTTCACTACAGGTATTATAACAACCCCGACCCGTGATTAGCCACTAAGCCTTAATTAAGAATACTTAATGAGTAATCAAAGTGAAAGTTTACATTAATTACAAGTGTTATATGCTATATGAGTTTCTATCTGTTTTGTGTAGGAATATATGTCTATGATTTTGTGCTGTTCTGCGAATTGAAGGCCTTATCGGCATCCGATCAAGAAATTGACTTGGTTTACGTGTTATTTAGCATTTTTAAAATTTTATGGTAGGTTGAATTGAAATTTGATTCGGAACGAATTAAATTAGAATAATTAATGTCAATTTGTTTAGCTTAAGTTAAGTTTAATTACTTCCTTTATCAAGCCTATATAAGGCCTATACACCACTTGAGTCATCTTTTCTTCATCTTCTTTGAGCCTACAAAAAAACAAAACGTGAGAGAGAAGAAGAAGAGACCAAGAGGTTTTGAGATCAAAACCTGAGCTTGGGAGGAAATTGCTAAAGAATTCAAGGGAATTGGCTTGGAACCTTAGTGAATTCACCATCTAGGGCTTAATTGAGAAGTTGAGGTAAGATTCAACACTTAGATTATATAATTATGATATCTAGAAAATGAATTCTAGGGGATTAAGTTAAGTTATACAAGAAATGAGCTAGTAATGTAGAAAAGATGAACATTTCATACATGCATCGGCATTTCATGGATTTTGAGTTTTGATTTCAACAAATTCTCACATGCATGGACCTATTTTTTTTTCAATTATGGGAGTTCATTGTGATTTTGCACTTTAACACTCCATTTGTATATGTTTTGGAAGGTTTAAGTTCTTATCAACACATGCATGTTATGTATACATATTGTTTAAGTTTGGTTTTGAAGAATTCACTTGCTTTTGGGCCTTGATTTTGTGTAATGAACCCTAATTTATGATGGTTTATAAGTTTGCAAGTGTTTCCTCAAGCTTTGGGCCCAAAGTGTGCAACTTTGAGTTTGAGTTTGAAGCTTGGAAGCAAATCTGGAAATTCCAAAATTCTACTCCTACGCTCGAGCAGCAAAACATGCGCTCGAGCAACCGCTTTTAGTTTTGCAGTTCCGCTCGAGTGACCAAAAGTTGGCTCAAGCGTAAAATGCATGCTCCCAGAAGTTTATACATTTTACAGACCGCTCAAGCGACTAATGTTGTGCTCGAGCGAAGACCTCAGTCTTACACTCGAGTGACCATTGAGTGAAAAAATCAAGCAAGCAGTACTTTTGCATAGTTTATAGACCACTCAAGCGAAAGAAGTTGCGCTCGAGCGACCACTCACATTTTTGAACCTCTGCTCGAGTGAAGGAAGTTGCGCTCGAGCGAAGCCCCTATTTTCAGCAAATTTGACTAAGTGTTTTCAAGTGCATTTTGGCATCCTCATTGCATCCTAGGCATTCCCAGGCCATAATTAAGACACAATAATAAGGATACGACTTAGGAACATACTATGAATGAAATAAAATAAGTTAAGTATGAACTGAGCATGTGTTTCAATATGTGTATCTATTATGTTTGTGTAGGTCATGCACCATGAGCTGTTGATCCATTGGTTTGCTATCAAAGCTATCTGTGAAACTATCTATGAGTAATAACTTAGTAAAGCTATGTTTGATATGAAATACTTTCTGAACATTATGGTATGATATGAACTATTTTCGAATGATACAAAAGGTTATTTTGTGATTACATAAATGATGATTCAATTCTTTGAAATATCTATGTGGTATCCTTACCAGAGGCCCTTACCCAAGGGAAATAATTTTGTGGCTTATGGTCATGAGGCCCTCGCCCGGGGGAGATAATATCATGGCCTAGGCCCTCGCCCAAGAGAAACAATACCATGGCACATGCCCTCGCTCGGGGGAAACAATACCATGGCCCACGTATGAGATATGTTACCCGGTACCGGAGGTTCCATTATGGAACTTGTTATGCTTGACCAAAGTCATATGTTAATGCTAATGGATGTGCCACGCACGATTTAAATACGAACAAGAACATGACGCTGATTCTGATATGAACATGTTTATGCTTTGACATGATAAGGGATTTGAAATCTATTCTGAACATCATTCATTAAAATCTTTACTCTGTTATTATTCACTGAGCTCCAGCTCACTCTATTATTTATATATGTAGGTGGCCAAGTGCGTGACTAGGCTCAGTGATGATTGCCTGGAAGTCCTTTTTGTCGACCAACCATTGTGCCTCCCGATGAGGTTCCGAAAAGAGTTTAGTGGTCGAGTTTTGTGAACTTTTGTTGTTTTGTAAATAGTTTTTTTGCCGTATTTTGTATTATGATGATGAAGAATGGATATGTTAATGATGTCATATGTAGGTTTATGTATATCAGTTTTAAATGTTTTTGTCTCATATATGTCTACACAGCTCTATGGACTATGTATGTTTCTATATTTGCTTTCACTAGCTCCTTATATTTTGTTATTCAGGTCATAGGCCTTCGTAATCCGAGGATTACTGGCCGATTACGATGCTAAACCTAAATAAACGGGTTTGAATCATGACAGAGTGGTATCAGAGCACGAGTTATACCGCACACACGAGTCCATATGAGCTATAAGATGTCCTAGAAAAGAATTAGGAACATTCCATTGGCATGAGTGAGTGTGTGTGCCACTTTCTGTAATGTGAAAACTGAATCTGAACATGAACATATGGAATTGAAAAGTATGAATTGAAATTGAATACTTTGAACATTGTGAACTGAATTACTTGCTTATGTTTATTCTTGCTTTGTTTACATATAGTAACATGGAAAATGCAAGAAGTAATGATACAAGTGAATCTTCCAAAGCCCGAATGAGTCAGATGGAACAAATGCTGGCAGCTTTAACAGAATCCTAGAGGCAACATCCTTTGCCCTCTCTGCCCCCGCTAGTACAAGTTGAACCGAATAGCAATGATATCATAAATCTAACTCAAAAGTTCATGAAGATGAAACCTCTGACTTTCCTGGGTGGTATTGAACCATTAAAGGCAGAGATATGGTTACTTGAGATGGGAAAAATTATTTGAAGTATTTCTCTACTCCGAGACTCAGAAGGTTCTTTTAGCCACCTACACCATAAAAGATGAAGCCCGAAGATGGTGGTTGCTGATCCGAAATAGCAATGGGAACATGACATGGGCTCAATTCAACGAGATCTTTTACGGCAAGTACTTTCCTCAGTGCTTCTGAGACCGAAAGGTTTCTGAATAACAAGAACTTAAGCAAGGCAAGATGTTTGTAGCTGAGTATAAGGCTAAGTTCACTGAGTTGGCCAGATTTGCTCCTCATATGGTCAACACATATTACAAAAAGGCTCAGAAATTTGAAGAGGGATTAGATCTGGACAAGTTTGATCGAGTAGGCATTCTAAAGTTTCTTACATATGTGAAAGTACTTGATAGAGCATTGATAGCAGAGGCCACTTTGGCAGCAAAGAAACAAGCTAAAGCTCCAACAACTGAATGAAGAGGTAAGAGATCCGGATTCAACTTCAGAAAGGGTCGGTCGTTTTCAAAGAAGCAAAATACAGGATCCTCCAGTAGCTCTAGTCAGAGTAGTGGAACTATTTCGATTTGCCCTGATTGTAGAAGAAAGCATAGAGGAGTGTGTTACCATGCATCTAGAGCCTGTTACCAATGTGGCAAAGTTGGCCATATGATGAAAGATTGTCCACTTGGATCCGAGAATGCCACTCGTCCCGCAGTAAGTTCAGCTAGATTTGCTTCTATAACGAGGTCAAATGCAAGAACTAATGCCAAAGATAACACTGGAAATGAAATGTTAAGGCAAAGGAGAGCGTTCACACTAGTGCCTGGAGATGTTCAGAACACCGAGTCTGTGGTGTTAGGTATAATTTCTATCTATGCCCAAATTGCATGTCTTGATAGATTCTGGTTCTACACACTCATTTGTGTCGCATGCCTTTTCTCGAAAATTAACTAGACCTTTAGAACCCATGAATTATTCATTGTCTGTATCTACACCATCTGGGGGTTCTATGGTATGTGCTTATATTTATCCAGCATGTGAAATTATGATTGGTGATGTGACATTGTATACTAATTTATTGCCGTTGGGCATTGACTATTTTGACTACATACTGGGTATGGACTGGTTGATGAAGTACTGTGCAACTATTGACTGTGTGAATAAATCTGTTGTGTTTTGTCCACCTGGTTTACCTGAGTTTGTGTTTGCTAGGAATGGGGCAGTTCCTCCTCCATATTTGATTTCTGCCATGAAGCTTGTTAAACTACTTAGGAAGGGATGTAAGGGTTATATATGTTGTGTTTTGACTGAGACTTCTGATAGCCCTAATGTGGAAACTATTCCTATTGCTTGTGACTTTCCCAATGTGTTTCCGAATGAATTGCCTGGGGACTTAATTGATAGAAAAATTGAATTCACCATTGATGTAATACCTGAAACACAACCAATTTCTAAAACCCCATATCGAATGTCAACTTCTGAATTGAAGGAATTAAAAGTTCAACTCCAAGAACTCTTAGACAAGAAATTCATCCGCCCGACCAATTCACCTTGGGGTGCTCCAGTCCTATTTGTAAAAAAGAATGATGGATTGTTAAAACTGTGTATAGATTACAGAGAGCTGAATAAAGTAACCATTAAAAATAAATACCCCTTGCCCCGAATAGATGATCTGTTTGACCAACTTCAGGGAGCACAAGTGTTCTCTAAGATAGATCTTAGATCCGGGTATCACTAGTTGAAAGTCAAGGCAGAAGACATAGAGAAAACTACACTCAGAACTAGATACGGGCACTACGAATTTTTGGTAATGCCATTTGGGGTAATGAATGCACCTGCAGCTTTTATGGACCTAATGAATAGGGTTTTCAAACAATTCCTTACTGAATTTATCGTTGTATTTATTGATGATATACTGATTTACTCCAAAAGCAGGGAAGAACATGAAAATCATCTGAGAACTGCCTTATAGATTCTGAGAGAAAAGAAGTTGTATGCAAAACTTTCCAAATGTGAGTTTTGGCTTGACAACATAGCATTTTTTGGGGCATGTAATCAACAAAGATGGTATATCAGTTGACCCGCAGAAAATCGAAGCTATTGTAGATTGGCCAAGGCCAACCAATGTGTTAGAAATGAGAAGCTTTCTGGGAATTGCTAGCTATTACCGCTGATTTGTGAGAGGTTTCTCAAAACTTGCCATGCCATTGACACAGTTGGCTCAGAAAAATACACCGTTTGATTGGAATGATCAAAAAGAGTTTACCTTCCAAGAGCTAAGGACCAAGTTAGTAACTGCACCAATTTTGACCTTGCCTAACGATACTGATGGATTTCAAATTTACAGTGATGCTTCATACAAAGGTTTGGGGTGTATGTTAATGCAAAATGGAAAAGTAATTGCTTATGCTTCTCAACAACTTCGATCACACGAAAAGAATTATCTGACCCATGACTTTGAACTTGCAGCTATGGTTTTTGCACTAAAAATATGGCGCTATTATTTGTATGGAGTAACTTGTGAAGTGTACACTGACCATAAAACCCTCAAATATTTCTTCACCCAAAAAGAACTGAATATGAGACAGAGAAGATGGTTAGAATTGATAAAAGATTATGATCTACAAATTTTGTACCATAAAGGCAAATACCGTTGCAGACACTTTAAGTAGGAAGTCGATGGGAAACTTGTCATGTTCGCTTACCAGTCAGAGAGAGTTATTGTATAGGAGAAGAATGAGATTGAAATTGTGTTGCGAGAACATGGTGGAATTTTAGCTGCCATTTCTGCTCAGCCTGCAATCATTGAAGAAATTACAAAGAAACAACTCGAAGATGAATTCTTGAAGAAAATAGTTGATGAGATTGACTCAAAACCAAGGCCGGGACTTGTGCTTAATAATAATGCGTTGAAATTCCAGAACAAACTTTGTGTACCGGGTTGTTTTGACCTAAGGAAACAGGTTATGACTGAAGCTCACAATTCAAAATTTGCTAGGCATTCAAGGAATACAAAGATGTACCATAACTTGAAACAAAATTTTTGGTGGCCAAGAATGAAGAAAAGCACTGCTGATTTTGTGGCTAGATGCCTGTTTTGTCAACAAGTTAAAGCTGAACATCAACAACCCGCTGGATTACTTCAGCCGCTTCCAATACTGGAATGGAAATGGGAGCACATCACAATGGATTTCATTGTTAGACTACCTCACTTCTCCCGAGGTATGGATTCTATTTGGGTCATTGTTGATCGTTTAACTAAATCTGTCCACTTTTTGCCTGTCAAATCTTTGTATAATGCGGATAAGTTGGCTAACTTGTATGTTAATGAGATTATGAAACTGCATGAAATTGATAGCGATCCCAAGTTTACTTCGAGATTCTGGCAAAGTCTACAGCAAGCTTTGGGAACTGAGTTAAGACTGAGTAGTGCATATCACCCATAGATAGACGGCCAATCAGAAAGAACGATACAGACATTGGAAGATATGTTTAGAATGTGTGCCCTAGATTTCCAAGGCAACTGGGAGACCTACTTACTATTGGCTGAGTTTGTGTATAGCAACAGCTACCATTCAAGTATCGATGTGGCTCTTTATGAAGCTTTGTATGGTAGAAAATGTCGTTCTGCTATCTGTTGGGCCGAGGTAGGTGACAGACCTTTGTTGGGACCAGAACTTGTACAAGAAACAATTGAAAATGTAAAATTGATTCAGCAGAGATTGAAAACTGCACAAAGCCACCAAAAGAGTTACATGGACATCCGAAGAAGAGATCGAGAATATAAAGTCGGGGATCATGTGTTTATTAAAATAACTCCTATGAAAAGGCAAACGCGGTTTGGAGTGAAAGGCAAATTGGCACCGAGATATGTTGGGCCATATGAAATTCTTGAGAAAATCAACCTGATGATGTATTGGGTAGCCTTACCACCGGTCATAGAACATATGCATAATGTTTTTCATGTTTTGATGTTACGAGAATATTTACAAGATCCACTCCATGTGATTGAGCCGACCCATGTACTTCTGAAAGATGATTACACGTATGAAGAACAACCAATCCAAATTGTGAACCGCTGAATCAAAAGACTAAGAAACAAAAGAAATTCCATTGGTGAAGGTTGACTGGCAAAACCACGGGGGGGGGGGACTTATGCGACTTGGGAGACTGAAGAAGATATGATGAAAAGATATCCTGAACTGTTTCCTCTGGATCAGATATTCTTGCAGACTGAAGGTAATTTGAGTTTAGAGATCAAACTCTTTTAAAGGGGGAAGACTATAACAACCTCAACCCGTGATTAGCCTCTAAGCCTTAATTAAGAATGCTTAATGAGTAATCAAAGTGAAAGTTTGCATTAATTACATGTGTTATATGCTATATGAGTTTCTATCTGTTTTGCGTAGGAATATATGTCTACGATTTTGTGCAGTTCTGCGATTTAAAGGCCTTATCGGCGTCCGATCAAGAAATCGACTTGGTTTACATGTTATTTAGCATTTTTAAAATTTTATGGTAGGTTGAATTGAAATTCAATTCGGAACGAATTAAATTAGAATAATTAATGTCAATTTGCTTAGCTTAAGTTAAGTTTAATTACTTCCTTAATCAAGCCTATATAAGGCCTATATACCACTTGAGTCATCTTTTCTTCATCTTCTTTGAGCCTACAAAAAAACAAAATGTGAGAGAGACCGAGAGGTTTTGAGATCAAAACCTGAGCTTGGGAGGAAATTACTAGAGAATTCAAGTGAATTGGCTTGGAAACTTAGTGAATTCACCATCTAGAGCTTAATTGAGAAATTGAGGTAAGATTCAACACGTAGATTATATAATTATGATATCTAGAAAATGAATTCTAGGGGATTAAGTTAAGTTATACAAGAAATGAGCTAGTAATGTAGAAAAGATGAACATTTCATATATGCATGGGCATTTCATGGATTTTGAGTTTTGATTTCAACAAATTCTCACATGCATGGATCTACTTTTTTTTCAATTATGGGAGTTCATTGTGATTTTGCACTTTAACACTCCATTTGTATATGTTTTGGAAGGTTTAAGTTCTTATCAACACATGCATGTTATGTATACATATTGTTAAAGTTTGGTTTTGAAGAATTCACTTGCTTTTGGGCCTTGATTTTGTGTAATGAACCCTAATTTATGATGTTTTATAAGTTTACAAGTGTTTCCTCAAGCTTTGGGCCCAAAGTGTGCAGCTTTGAGTTTGAGTTTGAAGCTTGGAAACAAATCTGGAAATTCCAAAATTCTGCTCCTACGCTCGAGCGACGAAACATTTGCTCAAGCAACCACTTTTAGTTTTGCAGTTCCGCTTGAGTGACCAAAAGTTGGCTCAAGCGTAAAATGCATGCTCCCAGAAGTTTGTACATTTTACAGACCACACAAGCGACCAATGTTGCTCTTGAGTGAAGACCTCAGCCTAACGCTCGAGCGACCATCGAATGAAAAAATCAAATAACCAGTACTTTTGCAGAGTTTATAGACCACTCAAGCAAAGGAAGTTGCGCTCGAGCGACCACTCACATTTTGAGCCTCTACTCGAGCGAAGGAAGTTGCGCTCGAGCGAAGCCCCTGTTTTCAACAAATTTGACCAAGTGTTTTCAAGTGCATTTTGGCATCCTCATTGCATCATAGGCATGCCCAAGCCATAATTAAAACACAATAATAAGGATACAACTTAGGAACACACCAAGAACAAAATAAAATAAGTTACGTACGAACCTAGCATGTGTTTCAATATGTGTATCTGTTATATTTGTATAGGTCACGCGCCTTGAGTTGTTGATCCATTGGTTTGCTATCAAAGCTATCTGTGAAATTATCTGTGAGTAATAACTTAGTAAAGATATGTTCGATATGAAATACTTTCTAAACATTATGATATGATATGATATGAACTGTTTTCGAATGATACAAAAGGTTATTTTGTGATTACATGAATGATGATTCAATTCTTTGAAATGTCTATGTGGTATCTTTAGCAGAGGCCCTCGCCTAGGGGAAATAATACTGTGACTTGTGGTCATGAGGTCCTCGTCTAGGAGAGATAATACCATGGCCCAAGCTCTCGCCCGGGGGAAACAATACAGTGGCATAGGCCCTCGCCCAGGGGAAATAATACCATAGCCCACGTATGAGATATGTTACCCGATACCGAAGGTTCCATTATGGAACTTGATATGCTTGACCAAAGTCATATGTTAATGCTAATGGATGTGCCGCGTATGATTTGAATACGAACAAGAACATGACTCTGATTCTAATACGAACATGCTTATGCTTTGACATGATAAGAGATTTGAAATATGTTTCGAACATCATTCATTAAAATATTTACTCCGTTATTATTCATTGAGCTCCAGCTCACTCTGTTATTTATGTATGTAGGTGGCCAGAT
Source organism: Camellia lanceoleosa (assembly GCA_025200525.1). NCBI lineage: Eukaryota > Viridiplantae > Streptophyta > Magnoliopsida > Ericales > Theaceae > Camellia > Camellia lanceoleosa. The sequence continues at coordinate 161,860,376 of CM045760.1, read as the reverse complement.
GCATGACCAGGCTCAGTGATGATTGCCTAGAAGTCCTTTTTGTCAACCGACCATTGTGCCTCCCGAGGAGGTTCCAGAAAGAGTTTAGTGGTCCAGTTTTGTGAACTTTTGTTGTTTTGTAAACAGTTCTTTTGCCTTATTTTGTATTATGATGATGAAGAAGGGATATGTAAATGACATCATACGTGGGTCTATGTATATTAGTTTTAAATGTTTTTGTCTCATGTATGTCTACATAGCTCTATGGACTATGTATGTTTCTATATTTGCTTCCCCTAACCCCTTATATTTTGTTATTTAGGTCAGAGGCCTTCAATAATCCGAGGATTACTGGCCGGTTATGATGCTAAACCTAAAGGAGTGGGTTTGGGCCGTGACTGGTATGGATCATAAATATTACATTGATATAACCGAGAAATAAATTAGATGAGATAAAAAGAAATAATATCAAGATTAATAGTAAACAGATCAAAGGAGTTCAATTTTCTTACCATCCAAATAAAGTACTAGGGTCGTAGATTTCATTTGCTGATGTGATCGTGGATATGCTTTACATATACAAAAGATATTTCAAAATCTAAAGATTTTAATTCAATTTTTGCAAGACTAGTAACCTTGTTTGGTTTAGACTGATTATCTGAAAATTGAGATTTTTAAAAGATGGCATTGTAGACTCGACTTTCTTCGCGCGCCTCCTTTTCGGAGGGACGCAAATTGGTCTCCTACAGTTCGGACTCTTGTCACGGTTCTGAATCTAATCTCACAAAGTGTAATGTGAGACTGATAAACACCAAAGAGTCCAATCCAGCAAATCATTTTGGAAAATCAGATTTTAAATCAAATAATGCCAAAACTGGACTGCTTTGCCATATTACAGAGTCACCACCTAAATATTTTATTTTGGGAAAATTTAGAAAACCCTGACTCGTGCCAAAGGCCACGTGTCCGTCATCACCAAAGTTGCCTCGGCTCGGGAACTTGGGTACAAGAGGGGAAGGTCCTGAAATGAGCAGCCCCGCTCACCCGATCAAAGTATCGGCCTCTACTAAGCAAGATATGTTGTTTTATAAATACATGTGTTCTTGTTTCAGTTATTTAGCTAACTTTACTATGTGACGCACACATACAAGTATAGACTAAATCGCAAGAATTGAAACATTTCAACTCATGTTTGCTTCCAAAAATGGTTTGAAAGTGCCACCCTCAAGTGGGCTAAAACGCGGATTTGCCACCCTCAGGTGGGCTTAAAACATGATTTTACACTTCGCAAAGTGGGCTTAAAACTCACACTCGTCGAATTGTTCCAATTCAAGTAATAAAGCCTTCATCCATAGGCGTTCATGCAGTTTAGCATTTAAGCACATAGCCTCATGGCAAACATGCGAAACATAGCAACACTCACACTCATGTAAGTATGCTAAAGTGTAAAAGCTTACCGAGTACTCTAAGCCAAAACAAAAGCTAGTTAGAAACAATGCATGATCCTAACTATGAAGAATGCCTAATGCAATACATGCAATATGCAATGACTAGGCTCGACTATCTAAGATGGCATATGCAACACTTTGATAACATGCTTTGAAACACGTATTCAAATAAGTGTTGAAATACAATGCAGTTTGTATGATGCGCCGAGCCCGATGCATGCAAGACAAATGAATGAATGCAAACATGCAAGCATAAGGTATGCAAATTGAAACATGTCCCTAATCTAAGCATCAAAGGCGGATAAATAAAAGGGAGAAAGACGTGGGGTTGGAAAACATGCACACACGCACGCACCCTTATTGCAACATTGTGCCCTCGCGAAGGAGGGTCCGAATAAATAAGCTAAGCTACACTAAGCTACGCTAATTATTACAAAGCAACTAATTAACTATTCTAACTAATTAATTACAACACAATTGAATAACTAACTATTCTAAGCTAATTAAAATATTACAAAATAGATTAAACTAATTAATTACAACACATGTATTAATTAGCTACAACTAGCTAATAAAGCAATTAAGCGGCCTCACGGGCGAGGGAGATATGCATGCTCGGTTGTCTTCCTCCCGAAAACCCATCGCCTTGCCACCGGTTGCCTCTATTTGCACTCTCCTTGATCTCTGAACATCGAACCAACTTCCAGACTGCCTCTACCTCAAAACAAGGACACTTTTGCACAAAAATGGGCTGGTAGCCAGTCGGCCACAGAAAGTGGCTGCCAGCCACCTTAACTAGTCAGTCGGCTAGTATAAATGGTCGGTCAGTGTAGACGTCCCCGAACGTCCCGGGAGGGAATCCCGTTTCGTTCATTGGGCTCACTACAGTTCGGACTCAAATTGTCACGGTTCTAAATCTGAACCAAAAAGTCCAAATCCGGCAAATCGTTTTTGAAAATGGATTTTTTGTAAAGAAGTGCCAAACATGGACTGCTTTGCTAGATACAGAGTCGCCACCTAAATATTTTTTATGGGGGAATTTAGGAAACCCTGACTCATTTGCCTAAGGCCACGTGTCCGTCATCACCAAAGTTGCTTTGGCTCGGGAACTTGGGTACGATTGGGGAAGGTCAACTATGAGCACCCCCGCTCGCCCGATCCGAAGATCGGTCTCGACTAACCATGATATCTGTAGACGTGCCCGTGGGCTTCACTCTACAGTTCGGACTCGATTTGTGTCGGTTCTAAATCTGAACCAAAGAGTCCAAATCTGGCAAATCGTTTTGAAGAAAAAATAGATTTTTGAAAAGTAGTGCCAAACATGGACTGCTTTGCCAGATTACAGAGTCGCCACCTAAATATTTTAAAATGGGAAATTTAGGAAACTCGACTCGGTCTTAAGGCCACGTGTCCGCTATCACCAAAGTGGTCTTGGCTCGGGGAGCTTGGGTACGATCGGGAAGGTCACTATGAGCACCTTTCGCCTGCTCAAGATCGGCCTCTACTAACCGTGATATCCGTTTTTGAAAACATTACATGTTCTTATTCCAATTATTTGCCTAGAATTACTATGTTATGCGCACAACACAAAAGTATAGACTAGATTGCCTAACTTGGAAATAAACATTGCATATCCGTTTTGTCTCGAAAAACGTGTTAGATTTTGCTACTCGCAAGTAGGCTAAAATACGGATTTCAACGAGTTTTCTAACTCAGGCAATCCAACCTCCACCCACAGGCATTCAAACAGTTTATAACACATAAGCATTTAGCCGCATGGCAATCATACTGTCGTGGCAAGACATTCACACGCATATGGTATGCTAAAGCGTAAAAAACTTACATCGTACTCCGTGCCAAAAACAATAACCCGGTTAGCAAACATGCATGACCTAGTTCATGTTAAGTGGCTAATGCAACACAGGCGTAGATGCAATCTAGAGTAGGCTCGGCTAACCCTAAACATGGCATGTGAAATGCGCGAGTAGCACGTATTCAATTTGGAATTGAAAATTGCAATGCAGTTTGTATGATGTACCGAGCCTGGTGCATGTAAACAAATGCATGAATGCACGCATGCATTGCATAAGGTATGCTAATTTTAGATGTGCCCTAATCTATCATCATAAGTGTAAATAAAAGGGAGAAAGAAATGGGGATTGGAAGACATACACCCACTCACACACACTTATTACAATTATGCCCTCGCCGAGGGACCGAAGAATATACAAATCAATAACTAATTAACTACGCAAGCTAATTAATTATTACAAATCGCCTAAATTAATTAAATAAAATAATTAATCTAATTAAACAAGAATGCCTCGAAGAGGGCCGATGCATCGCGTCCGGATTCGCTCGAATTGCACCGCCATGCATGATTTGCCTCTGCTTCCTCGCTATTCTCCTCTCAAATTGCCAAAGTCCCTGGAGTGCCTCTAGCACCTTTGGGAGTACCACCGTGGGGTAGAGCACCATCGGTCAAGAAGGAGGCCACCGGCACTAGATGAAGCTATCGGCTGGCAATTGACTGCCGGTCGGCACTAAATAGTGCCGGCCGGCACTTAATACCTGCAGAACCTGCAACTCACAGCAGCAGAGGGCAACAACATGCATGGCAATATGATTCAAGGTATTTATGCACTATACACACCCCTTTATCATGTTGGTGACTCAAAGGAAGGTGTGCCTTGGTTCTCGGACCACCAATCACGCATTTCCATGCATGATGGCCCAAGGACCAAGAATGCAACTTTGATTTCAAATGCATGCAATGCAAACAAGCAAACAAGGGTGTTAAACCTCTATCATGACTTGGTCAAGAGGCCTAACATGCATGCCAATGTGATGCACTCCTAGACATGGCAACTAGCATGCAATATGGCAATACAATGCAAACCTAAGTAAGCACACAAGGCAAGCATGCAAACCACATGGAGGATGGACTTAGACATGATCTAGGCAGCCCAAAAGGCCCAAAATCAAGGGCCAAATGCTAAGTTATGGGGCCAAACACACATGCGCACATACACATGTTAAGGTGCCAACACTTAAGCATAACAAACAACATTCAAGCACACTTGAAATGAGTTGAGCATGGACAATTGACATGCATATAAAGCTCTGAAAATCACACAAAACATGATGCCAAATCATGCAACAAAGCAAGCCAAGTATGCAACAATAGGTCCAAGTACTTGAAGCAAGCCATGGAGGCTTATACTAAGGTCAAGTCCACCAAGCCTCACAAGGCCAAGGGGACTCAAAACAGGTCACAAGCAGACTTAAACAAAGCCTAAGGAGCACCTAGATGGCATCTAAGAGGCTCAAGCACAAAGGCACGCAATCATGACCAAAACATGGAGCATTTAACACATGCTTTTAAAGCATTAAAGAGGCCACTAAGGCAAGCATATAAGCACATCATAAGGTCTGAAATAGCATGCTAGGGGGGTTCCAAACCATTGAAAAGATGGAATCAATGCATACTACACATGCACCTACTTGAAGCATGCAAGCTACAATGCAAAGGGGCTATATTAAACATGCTATGGTTGACTCAAACAACATGAGACAGACCTTGAACATGGAAATATAAGCATAAAAGTTTCACAAATGTAGGCCTAAAACATGCTAGAAACTAAGGCACACGACCTAGGCATGTTAAGGCATCAAAGGGCATTACAAGGCAACTATGCTAAGCATGCATAAGAAACCCATAACCAACTTAAAATCATGTTATAACATGACAATATAAGCATGAAAAATAAGTCAAACATGCTCAACACACACTCAAGCATGAAGCTCCATAAGGAAGCAAAACTTGCCCTTTTCAAGGACATCAAGGAGAGGGGGTGGCGCTCTGCTTTTGGAGACTTTATGGACCATCTCCACCACTGAAATCCTCAAGATTTCAGTGGTGGAGAGGCCCAAGCATCAAAGTCTCGGAGCTCTCACAAAATGACCTAAATGGGCCCTTTTCAAGGCCTAAAGGGGTCAAACTTCCCAAAGTGCAAAACACTCTTGATAAACAATAAAGAGGGTTAAAAATCAGAACTTTTATGTGTTATAAACTAAGAACAAAAACAGCTCTAAGCTAGGCAAAAATGGAATGCAAAAATGGGGTAAATAAAGCAAGTTTCTTACCCTTGAAGCTTTTCTTCACAAATGTTGAAGTTGTTGGTTCCTTGAGCTCTAAACCAGTCAAGAACACTAAGAACAAACCCTTGGACCCTCAACAACCAAAGGAAGGTAAAACACTAGGTGCTTGTGTGCAATAGTATGAACTAAAGCACCTAGTGTACAAAATAAGCAAGGAAAAGAGAGATAGGATAGATATAGGATTTCTAACCTAAAACCGTAGCTTCTCCTCTCCTAAAATGTCTAACCCTCCAAAATTCTAACCCTTGAGCCAAGAGGAGAGCCTTCTTGTATAGGCACCAAAAGCTTACAAGTTAAGGCATCCAGGGCTCATCCCTCCATACACGGTATGGAGGGGAACAAAGGCATACAACCGTCTCAAAATATCTCGTAAAGCAACAGAAGTGAGTCGGCAGGCAAAATGGTAATTTTGCCAAAAGGAGTGCCGACCGGCACAAAATAGTGCCGACGGGCACAATATAGTGTCGATGGCAACACCAGCCAGCCGGTGGCCTCTAGCCACAGCCGGTGGTATGTGGGGATGCCTCAGAAGGCATTCTCTGCCCCTCAAAGGCAAAGCACAAGTGTTTGGTGTAAAACCAGACACAAAACAGTCAAGTTCGGAGGTCCTGAGGCAAGGCACGCAGCCGAGAACTCCGGGAACTCCAAACAAACACAAACATGGGTAATCACCGAGTGTTCAAGTGGTGACGTCCAAGTCTTGAGGACGGTCAAAAATGGGGTGTCTACAGTTGCCCCTCTTTGACAGAACTCGAAAGTCATAACGATGACGGGAGTGAATGTCAAAGCCCAGAGACGACCCATTTTTGACAAGGCCGAAGACTTGGACAAACATGCAAGACAAAAGAAGGTATGCGCCCGAAGGCAGGGGCAAGATGCAAGACGATGCAAGAAGCCGAGCATAACTTATGATGATGCAAAGAAAGCTGTAATGAAGCACACATGCAATAGTTATAAGCTAGCATATGCCAATCTACACTACAATGCAAAAAGGATGTAAGAGAATTATGTAATTCTCAAAATGTCTCACTCGGAGGATACAACACCGTATGCGTCCGGCTATGCCGCCTCAAATGAGCCGTACATACAATATCGTGCCTGCAAAGAAAGTAAACTTAACAGGTACAATATTGTTAGCCATATGCATGGCAATGCGAAATGCAAAACGAAATGCAATATATACAAAAACGATGTATGGATAATGCAAATGATGATGCAATGCAATTGAAACTATGCAAACTACATGCAAAGCAATTGAATCATGATTCAATCATGAGCGGTTCGAAACCACACATATGTCAAGTAGATTGATGGAAGTAACAAGTCCGTCTCCCATAGAACGATGTCTGATCTATGAGTACTTCGCACGGACACAAGAACAAGTATTGGGTGGAATGACATAAGTGGGGAAACGACCCGCTGGGGAGAGAATAATGATCCTAAAGCTGGATGCAACAATTATACTACAATGTAATATGCGATTATGGCGCGCGGGCCAAACCGTATCTTGCTTAGGAAAGGCATGCACGCATACAAGCCATGTCTAACACAGAAAAGGGTGCCGCAACCTCAAACCAACATACTAGCGTGGAGTAGGCGCGATACACAAGCAGAACTATGCTTTGACATGAAAAGTATAGGCACATACCAGACCAAGCTCAACAAGGAAAGGCGCAAGCCATAGATGGAAGGGATGCAGTGGATGCATGCAACTACAATGCAATAGAAATGGATATTTACAAAAAAATGCATGACATATGCACTATACTACGATGATGATGCATGACATATGCGTGTTTTTTTGTTTTTTTTTTTAAATGCATGATGTATGACATATGCAATAGTATGATGCATGAAATGCATGTGTTTTTTGTTTTTTTTGAAATGCATGATGTATGACATATGCAATATTTACAAATGATGCATGACAAATGCAGTATGATGCAATGGCTGCGATTTGCAGTTTTCCCTATTCTCCCAACGGGGCGATACACTAGGTTGGTTCAGTATCCAGAATTGAGACGTAAACACGCCGCCTCAACCTATGGGGCTTCCATACAGATTTCAAGCCGAGGGTACACCCCCTGGGTATTTAAACCAGACTTTAGTCTCGGAAATTCCGAACCTTTATGTTCTAGGCATAAGCCATTCAAACTCTAGTCTTCACCGTCCCCATCGGTCTCCTAGGAACTCACCGCAAACACAGACAGGTGGCTTTACCAGACCACCGGAAGTCGTTCGGGCACGACAAACACCTAAGGAAATGCACCTTCAGAGGATTTAAGGTCTCCTAGACCGGGATGCAAATGTAGTGAGGGTTTCGCACCCTCCAAGGATTTAAGGTCTCCTAGACCGTGCGTGTTTAAGGTCTCGCCAGACCGGGGGGGCAACCGTTACACAACACTTTAAGTACATGCGATGCAGATGAGACGCGCACGCGGATGCAAATGGGGCAAATGAGACGGCGCGTTTACGAGTACGCGCGTCTCAAAAGACGCAAACAATGCAAGTGCAATGAGGTTGCGCTTAAACGGCCGTTAAATACGCGAGTGCACGAAACAGTGCGATATGATGCATGCCAAATGCAATGAGGTGCACCTTAATGCACCGAACGTTTTGCACCTCCCGAGGATTTAAGGTCTCCTAGACCGCGCGTGTTTAAGGTCTCGCCAGACCCTACGTGTTTAAGGTCTCGTCAGACCGGGGTGGGCGTTGCATGAATTGAGATGATGATACATGACAATGCGTGCGTCAAAGGTTTTGCACCTTCGAAGGATTTAAGGTCTCCTGGACCGTACGTGTTTAAGGTCTCGCCAGACCGGGGTGGAAAACAATGAGGTAACGCACATGGGACGCATATGCCAATACAAATGAGAAATGGAATGCAAAACGAGGCACACGTACCTTGAGATGCAATGAAATGCAAAATGAGGCACGCATACCTCATTGAATGGAAAATGGAATGCAAAATGAACATGAACATGCAAATGAAGCACGTGAGGTAGTACACCTCACGTGGATCAAAATGAGATGCGAAATGAGGCACGTGACGTAGTACACCTCACATGGATCAAAATGAGATGCAAAATGAGGCACGTGTACCTCATTTGATGGAAAATGAAATGCAAAACGAGGCACACGTACCTCGAGATGCAATGAAATGCAAAATGAGGCACACATACCTCATTTGATGGAAAATGGAATGAAAAACGAGGCACACGTACCTCGAGATGCAATGAAATGCAAAATGAGGCACACATACCTCATTTGAATGGAAAATGATGCAAGTGTGACACGCATGCCGCACTAAAAATGCAAGACAGTGCAAGTCACAAGGGACGTGCAAGACGGCATGACGCGAAGCACCAGACAAAAGGGTGGATGCGTGTAATGCACACGGGGCAACTTTTGAATCTTGTAAAAGACAAAAGGATACAAAAAGGATATAGTCTCTGCTTGAATCTGAGTGCCACTTACAGTAGACACAGTCCGAAGTTGAAACGGAGGCCGGTTGAGCATCGGGGATGCACTTTCTTGCACTTTCTTGAGCTATGAAGACCAAAACTCCTCAATTTGCCTAAACAGGGCCTTGGGAACACCACCGGCTGGGTGGGGAGGTCACCGGCTGCCACCGGCTGCCTAAACTTCTCCACCGGCACAATAATGTGCCGACCGGCACAAAATAGTGCCGACCGGCCAAAAGTCGCTGATCGGGGGCAGTTTCGGCAATTCACTCCGAGTCTTTTAAAATAGGGCTTGAAACCCTATTCTAATCACTTTCCCTCCGCCGAAATCTCTCTCTCTATCTCTCTAGAGCTTTGTTCTCTCATCTTTCGCTCATTTCTTCGAGTTTTAGGCTTGATTTCGTCGTTCGATTCGCAATTTTCTTCGTGTTTCGGACATTTCCATCCGATTGAAATCTCATTTTGGTGTTCCCTTTGCTATTTCTACCTTTTTCGACTTGTTTCCTCGATTTTTCTACATTTCGTATATTCTCATCTTCCGACCTTCCGGCCATTTCCCCCTCTCTGGGTTGACTTTTTTCGTTGACCTTTCGTATTCCGACCCGGTTTTCCTTTTCCGGCTATTTTCTCGCTACCACTACCATGGCCGATGATGTTCCACGTATCAGGACTCCCCCGGATCATGAGATGGATCCCGGGGTTGAGCTCCTCCCGTTGAGTGAGCGACCATTCGACCTGGCGACCTATCGCCCTGCCATTCACGTACTGCCGCCAGATGGACTCCGCCACTTCTGCGGTTTTGACAGGGCTCTGGACCCGGAGCTTCTTCTACGCAAGCCGACCTCGCACCTATCTTTCGGCGCTTCCGAGGTAACCCTTTTCTCTGCTTTACTTTCTGCAATGTAGAACTGTAAACTGTCAACTGCCATAGCTGATTACAACCTTTAATTGCTTAGCTCTAATACACCGTACTGTAGTTGATTGTAGACAACTTCACAACTGATATCTGTTTAGGACCGACACACATGCACACACACTGCACTAGCCTCAATCACCCAAACACGGCACACTGTATTTCACTGCAAATTCACCGATACCCGGTACTTATTTGAATCTAAAAACTCGCACGCATGCTAGATTTATACTGAATTGAACCACTCGGACACGCTGTCGTATCACATGCTGTAGTTCACTGTAGGCACACTATGACCCGATATCTGCTTGAATCTGAAAAATGTGCACATGCGCACCATATCTCAGATGTCGCCCTTCACAAACATACGGACACGCCACAGTCGTAGTCCACCGCAAAGACATCAAACCTGACATTTGCTTGGATCTGAAAAATGTGCATACATGCACCATATTTGCATTGCATTTACTCAAAAACACACTGATGCATCGCATATTGTAGTTTACTGTAAGCACACCGGCACCCGATTTTCTTGTTTGAATCTGAAAAACGTGCACGCATGCTAGATTTGTATTGACTTTGACATGTTTCCTCAAAACTATACATTTCATATTGCTTTGCAACCATTTGTTTGTAAACAGAGAGATTCCCATACCATCCGCGGGTATGGGAATGTTTCAGCTCGAGATTGGTACCTGGAGCTTCCGGAGGCGGTCCGACACATCGTGGATGAGGCGGGCTTTGGTTCCTTCTGCAGGGGTCTGACTCGGCTTACTGCCTGCAGGCCTCTTCTAGCTGCCCTAGCAGAGAGGTGGTGGGACACCACCGATTCATTTCACCTATCGGCGACTGGGGACATGACGATGACCCCTTATGACTTCTCGTGCTCACCGCATCGGGTTGGGGTGATCCGATCCCTTCGACACCGATATGGACGAGTGGATCGCCGCCGATCCATTTACTTGGCGCGCTCGCCTTGCACGCCCGTGCTTTGTCCGCTATTCTTGGTTTGAGGTGCAGTTCCGAGTGTAGCCTCTTCTTGTTGTCGCGGCTCTGATGACCGAGGCGGCCGTGGAGCAAGATGCTACGCTTCTTGATGTTCTTGCCGGGACCACCTTATTCGCCGACCGGCGAACACCGCGCCTTCGCTTACTCAACAAGACCGGTGGACGCCCCGATATCTTGCGCTATGATCGGGTGGCGCTCGCCTCTATGGCTATATGAGCTCGGGCTTCGTGGCAGCGGCGCTGTTCTGAGGCTACCGCGAGCTTGGGAGGTATGTCTTTCTCCGCTTACATTTCGCTTCAGATTTTCAGACTGCACATCGCACACACTTTGGTTTGCTTTACACTTGTCAGATAATCGTACACACGCACACACATACCCTGCTTACACCGACCGCACACTATTCACACCGACACTCGCCAATACACCGCACAACACATGGCTCGCTATTTCGCTTTATTCTTCATTTTCCAGATTCCGATGATCATATCGCATCTGCTTTTGCGCCAGGGTCTATGCCTACGCTCCTGTGCTAGAGCCAAGATCGAGACGAGACTCCTCCGTCGCCCCTTTTCACGCCGCTATGACGGAGGTGCACACGGCCTCGGAGACTTTCACTTCTTCCGCTGCTATTTTGACACCATCACCTCCGCCGAGGTATGTTTTACTTACCATTTAAACCTCACTTTTCCTATATTTGTAATACTAGTAGGTAATAAATCAGATTTCAATTTCAGATCACCCGGCAAAATGGGCCTTCCTCGCCAAATGATAGCGCGGATCGGTTTGCTTGCGCGACGAGACCTCGCTATCGATTTTGCCGAGGGCCCGGCCTGTCGGGCTTGGTACCTGGTGAGCGCTTATGCTGCACCTCGTGGTTACTCGAGCAGATAGTCCCGGCACCTCCCCGAGCATATGAGGGACACCGAGCGCTTTCACCGCCGAAAGCGGATGGCGGACTACACCATTGGCTAGGAGGCAACGGCCAGGGCGAGGGCGACTACCAGAGTACGTCCCGACCTTTATCATGCGGCCTCGAGCGGTGGTCGCCGAGCCGAGCCAGAGAGAGAGACGCCGGGCTAGGGCAGAGGTGGGAGCAGGAGCGGATCACAGAGATCTCGAGCTTAGGTGCGGGGAGGTGAGGGGACGAGGGACGGGCTGGCCCGCCCGCCACCATACCGACGACAGGGGCAGAGGGGAGACCTACCAGATCCTGTTGCTCCTCCCCGGGGTCATGAGTTGGTCGGCATTCTGACTTGCCTCCCAGATGTATTCAAGCATTTCATACCATTTGATTTCGCCTACCATTTGATATTCCTCGTAATATTGATGTATCTAATACTTTTGCGAGCTTCCTCCGAGTACACCCTAGTCAAGGAGTCAATGCCTCCATGGCGGGATGTTGCAATGACCTTTGAGTTCTTAGCCTTCACGGCCTTCCAGATGTTTTCTCGACATAGTTCCAAACTATATACAAATCCGCCGCATAACTGATGCACTACACATCATCTCGATAAACCGTTTCACGGCATTCACACATCAGATTTCATACATCGTGATTCTGACCGATAAACCGCTCACCAGATTCACACATCAGACTCATATCGTGATTCTCAGACCGATAAACCGCCACGGCATTCACACATCAGATTTCATACACCGTGATTCTCGTGACCGATAAACTGCTCATGACTTGCACACTCAGACTTTCAGATCGATAAACCGCTTCATGTGTAATCGATGCATTTGTTTTTGTACTTTTCAGCCCCCCTTCCCGATTCCTCCCAGGTGGCGGCGCCCATCCGACCTCCCATTTCTACTGGATGGTAGGATATTCCCGCACCGTAGGGGGCGTGGCTATGTGGGGAGCAACACAGTGCTCCAGCCAGGGGATGGCGAAGTCGGAGGCGAGGCCTCGAGGAGGAGGCCGAGGCAGCTGCTCTGCCCGACAAATGACACTTCGACGACGATGCTCCTGTGCTTCTGCCCAGGAAGAGGGCGAGGACGGATCCCCCGGCGCGAGGCCATTGATGATGATTATAGACTTCTGCTGTTTTTCTTTCGTTTTCTTTTCTTGTACTTTTCTCTTTTTTGGTAGATAGAGTACTATGTACTGCCACAGGCAGATTTTTGTTTTTCTCAAACTATGTATTCGAAAAAGATGATATGAAATGAAACGAACTTTTGTTTGAAAAGAATGTTACATTTGTCTATCTCTGCATATTTCATACTTCGCACTGCATTGCATCATATTACACCTCAAATGTAAATGATATTGATCTGTTGTCTGACAATTGAACACTTGCACTGTAATAATCAGATAACCAACCAACTAAATAAAGAAACAAATTCATACAAACCATCGCTCAATCCAACACACGTACCCATACTGCTGAGGACTAATCACTGGGATTGATCTCAGATTGACAGATTTAGCCCATAACTCAAGATTTGGTTCATTCTCGACACAAAGAAACTCTAAACAAATAGCCCCAACTGACGAGACGGATCACAAAGTCGACATTTGCCAGGCTTGAAACACACTCGGATGTCCCAAATTTTCCCTTTCCTTCTCTTGCTTTGCACGGATGTAGAGAATGGCACAGCATCCTGAGCACAAGCGATTACCTTTTGGAAGAAGACGGGTTTTCAACTGGGGTATCGAGCCTAACACAGAACACGGCGAGACAGGCCCAAACAAAGAAACAAAAGGCACACGACCTATCACAACGAGACACACTTGGAAAAGGCTTAAAGCGAAAATTGAGACCGACAAATCAAAAGACACGAGACACAGACATGTTTACAAAAAGACCTCGGATCTTGAAGAGCCAGTTCCTCCGGGTATTATTCCCACCCTTTCTGATTTGTGATACTCACATCACTCGACCCTCAGGCTCGGTTTTTCTCTCAAAACCCTTTTCTTCACTTTTCTCTCAGCTTACACCTCTCTATTCTTTATTCTCTCATTTTTCATCCCTCCCCAGAGTGGTTGATGAGTAAACGAGAGGTTGTGGGTTCACGCCCGATACAGCTAGCTTGCAGCCACTTCTTCTGGCAGATAAAGTGCCTCTCGGGCAAGTGCGTTGGCGACGAGGGGGAAGACAGAACAACCGACTTAACTGTGCTCCTAATTCGTCATTTTGACCATTTTTTATTTTCTTCCTAAAACGGTTTTGATCAAGAATGAGAGTTGGATTAACACAGCTATTCGATTTTTGATTTGAAAATCATGTGAATCAAGCTGTGAGCACTGAAAATTCTCCTTTTTGGGTCCAAACATGGTCCAATTTTGAAAATGAAACAGTTTTCGAGCAAATAAGTCAACCTCAGTGAAAATTTTCAAAAACTATTTTTGCAAACAGTCGATGCTCAAACAAGCACGGAACTTACTCCTGAGATGCACAACCTCGGATCGGAGGTAATGGGAAATTGCCCCTTGCTTAAGAAAGGGGGGGGAAGGCAACGGAAAGTTGCCCCTGGTTTGGACAGTAACTCAGGGCAACTCACGGCAATACATGGCAACGGAAAGTTGCCCCTTGTTTGGATGATGCCGCGGCATGCTGTAAGCCAGTCCTCGTTGATGACGATCGAACCCTCGGACGCGGAGGAGGCGAAGACGACTTGAATCAATATATGGACACAGTCACCATGGAAGGTGTTGGTGGTTTGACTTTAAGAGGAAGTTAATCACGTAGTTCCGGGTTGCTGCAATCGAGACATTGGATTCGGAGGAGACGCAATTGATCAAAACCATGACATGGACTAAGACGCTATGGAAGCGTTGGGGGCTGGACTTCAGGATGAAGTTGCCTACGTATCCCAAACATGGGAATCAAGCCTTACGTAGTTCCGGTTAAGGTACACTCGGGTATTTTAACCTTCACTGTTTAGGCTCTAACTTTTGCCAAGGTGCCCAATGCGGGTTTTCGACCTTGCGAGCTTTGTTCTTCTTCTTTTTTTTCTTTCTGCATTTTTTTCTTTTCTTTTGCATTTTCATCTTTTATTATTTTTTTTACATTTTCTTTTCTCTTTTGTATTTTTCTTTTCTCTTTTTGCTTCTTTTGTATTTTTCTTTTTTTTTTTCT
Source organism: Camellia lanceoleosa (assembly GCA_025200525.1). Lineage (NCBI taxonomy): Eukaryota > Viridiplantae > Streptophyta > Magnoliopsida > Ericales > Theaceae > Camellia > Camellia lanceoleosa. Next base: position 161,845,318 of record CM045760.1, on the reverse strand, counting down.
TTTCTTTTCTTTGCTCTAACTTTTGCCCAGGCCGCCCTTCCGGGTTTTCGGCCCAGCGAGCCTCTCAAAGGGTAAAGTGTAGCAAGCCCATGCCAAATGGTTTTGAGATTGAAGCCTCTCCGTATCCAGGAGAATGACGATTGTGTTGATTTGCAGAAAAGTCCATCACGGCTGCTTCTCGAGCTTTACTTAGTGGGATCTGATCTTCCTGATCTAACTTTGACACCTCTTGCTCGAAGGCTGCCTCAAAATGGGCCACACAGGCATTTCATGGCACTGAATGTTTTGAACAGATTCCGGTTTGCAACAGATGAATTGAAACTTGAGACTGGGAGCGATCCTGGGCTGCACAATCTCAAGAGCGGTTCCACACCGGTCTTCGCAAGACTGCGCAAGACATTTTGTTTTTGAAAGTTTTTAAGAAAGCGACAAATCGCTCGTGCAGAAGATAGTGTGGAACCAGTCTGGATCAGGCCTGGGTCCTTCTCAGTACTCACGCTGACAAACATGATTTCATTCATTAAAAGCTTAACATGCCTCTCTTTCTCTCAGATTGATCAAAATTTTGCAAAACCCGAGGAATTACTTCCTCTTTGTTTTTATCACCGCAGTGTTTAAAAAAGGTTTTTCTTAAAAGCTTAGGTCATTGTGACGATGTTTAGGACACAAGAGTGTAGGCGAAATGCACTGTCGTTCCATCCAAATTCTCTGGCACGGCTGGCTCAAACAGTAACAAACACGAAATGTGATAGCCACAGCTGTTTCATTCAGACTTGTTGGCATGACTGGCTCTTCGGCAGGAACAACTCAAAAAAGTAAAAACAACTAATTGAAAGACAAAACGGTGTTTGAGGCAACAACCCCGAAATCACCTGGTGTACTATACAAAAGGGACTGACTCGTTACAACAAGACAGACCAGAAACAAAAGACCGACTCAATACAGAGATGCACTCAAAAACAAAACAAAAGACTGACTCGACACCCAAGTCAGGATTTACAAAACTAGCATTGGCAGGTGCTCAAAAATGCGTGCCAAACGCCATATCCAAAAATGTACCAGACACTGCTCGCAGGCGGTCTACCTTCTGATTACATACTTGCAGTATCCGTGTCCTCAAAATCCAACAACTGAGTGGTGACGGACTTTGCTGAGGTAGGCAGGAGGATAACCTCGTTGTCAATCAAGTCTTGTACCTCATGACGGAGGCGAAAGCAATTATCAGTGGCATGGCCAGTCGATGGTACACAAGACAGGAAGCATCATGCGTGGCGGGAGATTCTTTGGGAGAGGCCGAGGCTCTGTGGGCTTAAGGTGTCCCTCTCAAAGGATTTGAAGTGCCTTGGACAATGGCATATAGAGAGCATGAAAGACCCTCGCGCCTGGCAGTATTTTGGAGTTCGAGCACTCTTGCTAGCTGCACTAGCGAATGGATCGGCGGGTGCGGCCTTGGGCTTCTGATCCTTTCCGGATATAAGGCCGAAACGGAAGAACTGCTTCGCATGACGGGCCTATCCCGATTCTTCGATTGATCGAATCGCCTCAGCGGAGTAGGGAAAGCATCCTCCATGTTTTTGTCATGATCGCGATATCTGTTGCTTGTTCATTCCCCCGGCTTTCAAAGTCTCTACTGCCCACAGCAGTTGTTCCATAGGGTCGGCATCTGCCTTCATTTTACCTTTGTCTCCCGCCTCAGCCTGGTCCAGAACTTGGTTTGTTGCTGTTACATAGTTGGAGGCCATCTCCTGCCGATTGAGTTCAATTACAATTCGTCCAAGAGGGGTGCTCTGGGGTATAAAGCCTCCCAAGATATGGTGCAACCGGTGGCGGTTGACATCCCATAGGCGAGATCCGCCACGACCTTTGAAGATCACCTATCATTCCCATTAGTTCAAATGTAGTAGGCTCATGAGCCCGATATAACCGAGGAGCCCAGATTGATGTGCGGCGCGGCGACCTAGGCGGGCGCATATCAACCCGTAGTCATTCAGTGGGTGTTTTGACTTAGTGCGGTCGTTATGACCACAATTTCTTCGAAGTTCTGCACATGTTCCGCCTCGCCAAAGGAGAAGACACTAGCTTTCAGATCAACCTCTCAATCTCTCGAATCAAACGGAAAACAAGCAAGATTTCAAATTTCAAACAGATCAAACACGGTGTAGTCGAACAATCGACTCTACTATCAACATCGTTTCAAAATCATCGCCTAAATCAATCGACACCCGCAGATATAATCGATTCTCAACAATCATCGACATCGTGCCTCGGTCGATATCCAGACTCGCAAACTGGTATATGCATTCCTGTAGAGATACACTCTAAAAGCACATAGCAAGTAAAAAGAGCCAAAACACCCCTATGTTGGGGTAGGGTTTCCCGGTCCTAACGCAGCGGTTTCAAACAACCTAATATCGGGTAAGTAACCTGTCCTAGTTTGGAATGCTCATTATGGATTCGAATATGCACTAGGTCGAATGGTCGAAAAGGGTGCCCCGGTAAAACCGGGGTTTGTGTTCCCATACTGGCAGAGCTCGAACCGTCAAATTTTATGGACATGCCTTGACAAGACAAGCCTCCAAGAAACCGCCAGAATAGCAGATGGCCAACACGGTGTCCTAGGCGCACTAATGCACATGCAATGCAAAGAAACACATAAGTGTAGTCAAAACAGATATCACGAAGTTCGAGTCAAGCTCTAAACTCCCCAAATAGAAGTCGCCAGAATCGTAGACGCGTCTGGGCTTCACTACGCTTCGACTCGATTTGTGTCGATTCTAAATCTGAACCAAAGAGTCCAAATCCGCAAATCGCTTTGAGAAAATGATTTTGAAAAGTAGTGCCAAACATGGATCGCTTTTGCCAGACATGAGTCGCCACCTAAATATTTTAAAATGGGAAATTTAGGAAACCCTGACTCGGTGTCGTAGGCCACGTGTCCGTCATCACCAAAGTGGTCTTGCCTCGGGCGCTTGGGTACGATCGGGGAAGGTCACTATGAGCATTTTTCGCCTCGTCCAAGACCGGCCTCTACTAACCGTGATATCCGTTTTTGAAAACATTACATGTTCTTATTCCAATTATTTGCCTAGAATTACTATGTTATGCGCACAACACAAAAGTATAGACTAGATTGCCTAACTTGGAAATAAACATTGCATATCCGTTTTGTCTCGAAAAACGTGTTAGATTTTGCTACTCGCAAGTAGGCTAAAATACGGATTTCAACGAGTTTTCCAACTCAGGCAATCCAACCTCCACCCACAGCATTCAAAACAGTTTATAACACATAAGCATTTAGTCGCATGGCAATCATACTGCCTGGCAAGACATTCACACGCATGTGGTATGCTAAAGCGTAAAAACTTACATCGCACTGTACCAAAAACAATAACCCGGTTAGCAAACATGCATGACCTAGTTCATGTTAAGTGGCTAATGCAACACAGGCGTAGATGCAATCTAGAGTAGGCTCGGCTAACCCTAAACATGGCATGTGAAATGCACGAGTAGCACGTATTCAATTTGGAATTGAAAATTGCAATGCAGTTTGTATGATGTACCGAGCCTGGTGCATGTAAACAAATGCATGAATGCACGCATGCATTGCATAAGGTATGCTAATTTTAGATGTGCCCTAATCTACCATCATAAGCAGGTAAATAAAAGGGAGAAAGAAATGGGGATTGGAAGACATACACCCACTCACACACACTTATTACAATTATGCCCTCGCTCGGAGGGACCGAAAGAATATACAAATCTGAATAACTAATTAACTACGCAAGCTAATTAATTATTACAAATCAGCTAAATTAATTAAATAAAATAATTAATCTAATTAAACAAGAATGCCTCGAAGAGGGCCGATGCATCGCGTGTCCGGATTCGCCGAATCGACCGCCATGCATGATTTGCCTCGCTTCGCTATTCTCCTCTCAAAATTGCCAAAGTCCCTAGAGTGCCTCTCGGCACCGGGAGTACCACCTACCGGTAGAGCACCATCGGTCAAGAAGGAGGCCACCGGCACTAGATGAAGCTATCGGTCGAAATTGATCACGGCCGGCACTAAATAGTGCCGCCGGACTTAATACCGCAGAACTCGCAACTCACAAAGAAAGAGAGGGCAACAACATGCATGGCAATATGATTCAAGGTATTTATGCACTATACACACCCCTTTATCATGTTGGTGACTCAAAGGAAGGTGTGCCTTGGTTCTGACCACCAATCACGATTTCCATGCATGATGGCCCAAGGATCAAGAATGCAACTTTGATTTCAAATGCATGCAATGCAAGCAAGCAAACAAGGGGGTTAACCCTCTATCATGACTTGGTCAAGAGGCCTAACATGCATGCCAATGTGATGCACCCCTAGACATGGAAACTAGCATGCAATATGGCAATACAATGCAAACCTAAGTAAGCACACAAGGCAAGCATGCAAACCACATGGAGGATGGACTTAGACATGATCTAGGCAGCCCAAAAGGCCCAAAATCAAGGGCCAAATGCTAAGTTATGGGGCCAAACACACATGCACACATACACATGTTAAGGTGCCAACACTTAAGCATAACAAACAACATTCAAGCACACTTGAAATGAGTTGAGCATGGACAATTGACATGCATATAAAGCTCAAAATCACACAAAACATGATGCCAAATCATGCAACAAAGCAAGCCAAGTATGCAACAATAGGTCCAAGTACTTGAAGCAAGCCATGGAGGCTTATATTAAGGTCAAGTCCACCAAGCCTCACAAGGCCAAGGGGACTCAAACAGTCACAAGGCACTTAAACAAAGCCTAAGGAGCACCTAGATGGCATCTAAGAGGCTCAAGCACAAAGGCATGCAATCATGACCAAAACATGGAGCATTTAACACATGCTTTTAAAGCATTACAGAGGCCACTAAGGCAAGCATATAGGCACATCATCAGGTCTGAATTAGCATGCTAGTGGGTTCCAAACCATCAAAAAGATGGAATCAATGCATACTACACATTCATGCTACTTGAGGCATGCAAGCTACAATGCAAAGAGGCTATATTAAACATGCTATGGTTGACTCAAACAACATGAGACATACCTTGAACATGGAAATATAAGCATAAAAGTTTCACAAATGTAGGCCTAAAACATGCTAGAAACTATGGCACACGACCTAGGCATGTTAAGGCATCAAAGGGCATTACAAGGCAACTATGCTAAGCATGCATAAGAAACCACAACCAACTCAAAATCATGTTATAACATGACAATATAAGCATCGAAAATAAGTCACACATGCTCAACACACACTCAAGCATGAAGCTCCATACGGAAGCAAAACTTGCCCTTTTCAAGGACATCAAGGAGAGGGGTGGCCCTTCCTTTGAGACTTTATGGCACCATCTCCACCACTGAAATCCCTCAAGATTTCAGTGGTGGAGAGGCCCAAGCATCAAAGTCTCGGAGCTCTCACAAAATGACCTAAAATGGGCCCTTTTCAAGGCCTAAAGGGGGTCAAACTTCCCCAAAGTGCAAAACACTCTTGATAAACAATAAAGAGGGTTAAAAATCAGAACTTTTATGTGTTATAAACTAAGCACAAAAACAGCTCTAAGCTAGGCAAAAATGGAATGCAAAAATGGGGTAAATAAAGCAAGTTTCTTACCCTTGAAGCTTTTCTTCACAAATGTTGAAGTTGTTGGTTCCTTGAGCTCTAAACCAGTCAAGAACACTAAGAACAAACCCTTGGACCCTCAACAACCAAAGGAAGGTAAAACACTAGGTGCTTGTGTGCAATAGTATGAACTAAAGCACCTAGTGTACAAAATAAGCAAGGAAAAGAGAGATAGGATAGATATAGGATTTCTAACCTAAAACCAGAGCTTCTCCCTCTCCTAAAATGTCTAACCCTCCAAAAATTCTAACCCTTGAGCCAAGAGGAGAGCCTTCTCTTGTATAGGCACCAAAAGCTTACAAGTTAAGGCATCCAAGGGCTCATCCCTCCATACACGTGTATGGAGGGGAAACAAAAGGCATACACAAATTGTTCTAAAATATCTCGTAGCAAACAGAAGTGGTCGGCAGGGCAAAATGGTAATTTTGCCACAAAATAGTGCCGACTGGCACAATATAGTGCCGATGGCAACACCAGCCAGCCGATGGCCTCTAGCCACAGCCGGTGGTATGTGGGGATGCCTTAGAAGGCATTCCCTGCCCCTCAAAGGCAAAGCACAAGTGTTTGGTGTAAAACCAGACACAAAACAGTCAAGTTCGGAGGTCCTAAGTCAAGGCGCGCAGCCGAGAACTCCGGGAACTCCAAACAAACACAAACATGGGTAATCACCGAGTGTTCAAGTGGTGACGTCCAAGTCTTGAGGACGGTCAAAAATGGGGTGTCTACAATATCTTGTTTTGAAAACATCATATGTTCTTAAACCGGTTATTAGCCTCGCTTTACTACGTGATGCGCACAGCATACAAGTATAGACTGAATCCCCTAAATTAGAACAAAACATCGCATATCCGTTTGTTTTAAAAATGGATTGAAATTTGCTACTCGCAAGTAGGTTGAAACACGGGTTTCGACGAATTATTCCAACTCAAGCAACCCAACCTTCACCGACAGGCATTCGGGCAGTTATAACACATAAGCACATAGCCTCATGGTAAACATGTTATCATGGCAACATTTACACTCATGCGAGATGCTCAAGCATAAAAAGCTTACCGAGTACTCCAAGCCAAAACAAAGAACTTGTTAGCAATCAATGTATGATCCAAGTCCATGTTAAGTGGCTAATGCATCGCATACAAAATGCAACTAGAATAGGCTCGGCTAATCCTAGGATGGCATTTGAAATGCAACAAGTAACACGTATTCAAGTTAGATTTGAAATACTATGCAGTTAGCATGATGCGCCGAGCCCGGTGCATGTAATACGAATGAATGGATGCACGCATGCATAGCATAAGTTATGCTAAATTAAATATGCCCTAATACTAACCATCAAAAGCAGGTAAGTAAAAGGGAGAAAGAAGTGGGGGTTAGAAGACATGCACACACGCACCTACACTTATTACAAATTCGCCCTCGCTTGGAGGGACTGAAAGAATAATACAATTTAATCAACTAACAAGCTAATTAAATAATTACAGACCAATTAACTAGTTAAGCAAATTAACTAAGCTAATAAAGTGGTAAAGCAGCCTCGGGAAGAGGGCCCAATGCACGCATGCTCGGCTCCGCCCAGAAATCCAACGCCATGCACAAGCTGCCTCTGTTTTCACTGTTTTTCTCCTCTGAAAATTGTACAAATCCCAAGGAACACTCTCTGAACACTGTGGGATGCCACTAGCTATAAGGAATGGTCACCGGCCAAAGGGAAGTGGTCATCGACTAAAAATGAAGCCATCGGCCAACAATTCATGGCCGGTCGGCACTAAAGGTGGTCGACCGGCCATATCTTCCTGCAGAAACCTGTTTTGACAGCAACAGAGGGCAAGCAAGGCATGGCAATGCATTTTCAGGCAAATGTTGCACCAACATCCACCTTATCATGTTCATGACTCAAAGGAGGATGGTCCTTGATTCTCGGACCACCAATCGCGCATTTCAATGCGTTATGGCCCAAGAAACCAAGTGTGCCATTTCAATGTGGAATGAGATGCACACAAAACAAACAAAGGACCCAACCTCTATCATAATCAATTCAAGAGGCAAGGCATGCATGCCGAATGCAACCTAAGCATGTGAGCCAAATATGCAATATGAGCATGAGGGCAAGCATATAAGCATGCAAGCATGTGACAACATATCAATGGCAAAACATGCGACAACATGTTAGGCAACCAAAAGACAGAATGCATGCCAAATGCATTACAACCTAAGCATGCAACAACATGTCATATATCTCAAGCAATGCAACACAATGCAATATGGCTAAGCATGTGTCAACAATGCAAGCAATGAGCATGCGAAACACTTATGCAACCAAAGCATGCAAATAGGGAGCAATGTAACATCATTTGAACAACATGCGAAAGGTGGACTTAGACTAATTTGGGCAGCTCTCAGACAAGCCCAAAACAATGGCCAAAAGCCAAGGAAATGAAGGCAAATGTTCATACAAACATGCATGCACACATGGTCCAACACCTAAGCATAAAGAAGCAACTTTTAAGCACACTTTGAAGGGAAAAACATGGGCATATGGCAAGCATACTAAGCTCTGGAAATCAGGTTAAGGATGGTGCCAAGCCAACTAAACAAGACAAACAAGGCATGCAACTATGCCCAAAACTCAAGGCAAGCCAAGGGGCTTAAACCATGGCTATATGAGGTAAGTCCCAAAGGGCCATGAGGACTCAAAACCACCCCAAAGCAGACCAAAACAAGGTCAAAGGCACACCTAGATGACATCTAAATGGCCTAAGTCTAAAGGCATGCAAAAGGGTCCAAACATAGAGCATGAAACACCAACCTTCTAAGGCATTAAAGAAGTATCAAATGCAAGCATACAAGCATGCCATATGGACTGAAATGATGCTATAAGTGGTGCCAAACCACTGAAACAAGCCAAGTAATGCACGCTCAACACTCACACACCCAAGGCTAACAAGCCAAAATGCAAGGTGGCTATACGAAGCATGTCATGGATGGCCAAAACAACCACAAACAAACCTTAAGCATACTAAAACATGCATAAAAGCTTCACAAAGCTTGGCCAAAACAAGTAAGCATAGTAGTCTAAATGCTAAGTACATGTTAAGGCAAATAATGGCATTACAAGACAAGTAAGCAAGGAAAGCATGGTGTGTCTAAACCAACTTAAAACAGTGCTATATCATGACAAAATAAGCACAAATACTAGCTAAGACATGGCCAACATGAACTCAACAATGGTGCTCACACATGAGGTTAAATACGACAAGTTTGAAGACAATAAAGAGAGGGGATGGCCCTCTCCTTCTTAGGACCTTAAAGCACCATCCCCACCACTGAAATCCCTCTGAATTTTATTGGTGAGGAGGCCAAGACAAGGTGGTCCCAGAGCTCACTAAAAATAGCACAAAATGGGGGCCAAACAAGGCCTAAGAGGGGTCAAACAACCACAAATAACAAAGTAACCCTAAACAACTATTTTAAGCACTTAAAATCAAAACTTTTATATGTTATGAGTTAAGCTTAAAAATAGATACAATGGTGGCTAAAAGCCTATGCAAAAAATGGGGAATAAAGGGGTAAAGTTCTTACCCTTGTAGACCTCTTCAAAAACAATGCTCCAGCAACCTTCCTCAAGTCTAAACTAGCTCAAAACCTTCAAGAATAACCCTTTGGCTCCTCAGTAACCAAGGTAAGGTGTAGAACTAAGTGTCCTAGTGCAAAACTAAGAACAATACCCCTTTAAACACACACAAAGAGCAAAAGAGAGGAAGAAATAGAGATAGATAGATACACTATTTCTAACCCTAATCCAGACCTCTGGAACTTTTTTCTAACCCTTAAGGAGGGAGGAGAAGGCCTCCCTTTATAGAGATTCACTCTTGCAAAGCTTACAAAACAAGCTAAGCAAGAGTGAAATCCCTCCATACACGTGTATGGAGGGGGTGCAAAGTGGGTGCCAGCTAGCATACCTGGCACAAAATATCTGCCAAAAGCAGATGCACAGTGATCGGCCAACCAAAAATGACAAATTGACCAAATAAATGGTCGACCAACCACAAAGAGTGCCGACCGACCAAACATTTGGCCGATGGCAATAAAACAATGGCCGGTGGCCTCAAGCCATGGCCGGTGAGGTGTGGGGATGGCCAACAAGCCATTCCCTGCCCCTCAAAAGCAAAACACAAGTGTTCGGTGCAAAACCAAACACAAAACAGTCGAGTCAAGAGGTCTTGGGGCAAGGCGCGTGGCCGAGACCTCCGAGAACTCAGGATGAACACGAACATGGATGATCACCGAGTGTTCAAACGGTGACGTCAAAGTCTTGAGGACGGTCAAAAATGGGGTGTCTACAGTTGCCCCTCTTTGACAGAACTCGAAGGTCATAACAATGACGGGAGTGAATGTCAAAGCCTAAAGACGACCCATTTTTGACAAGGCCGATGACTTAGACAAAGCATACAAGCTACAGACAAAGATATGCGCCCGAAGGCAGGGGTAAAATGCAACTGACAATGCAAGAAGCCGAACATAACTTATGATCGTGCAAGGAAAGCTGTAATGAAGCATATCATGCAACAGTTTAAGCAATCAAACATAAATCCAATTACATTACAATGCAGAAAGGATGTAAGAGAATTACGTAATTCTCGCTACGTTTCACGCGGAGAATACAATACCTGTCCGGTTCGTCTAGTCGTGCCAGCTTCAAATGAACCGTACATACAATATCGTGCCTGAAAGAGAAAGAAAACATAACAGGTACGATATCGTTAGCAACATACATAACAATGCAATCGAAAGCTGCGTGACAACGCAAGTGAAGGAGTGCATAACAATGCAACCTATGCGCAAAATGATATGCAGTATATACAAAACTATGTATAAACAATGCAAATGATATGCAATGCATTTAAAACATGATCAAACCATAAGCGGTACAAAACCACACAAATATCATAAAGATGATAGAGATGCAAAGTTCGTCTACCATAGAAAAGGTGCCGACACCCTCAAACCACAATACCAGCAGTGGACTAGGCGCGTACACATGCAGAACTATGAGTGTGTAGACGGAACACAAGATACAAGTAATTGGGTGGGATGATATAAGTGGGGAAAAGACCCGTTGAGGAAAGACCATGATCCTAAATGCTGGATGCAACAAATTACACTGCAATGTAATGAATGAAATGGATAAGGCGCGCTGCCAAAACATATCTTGCCTAGGAAAGGCATGGACACAAACAAACCATGTTTAACACAGAAATGGTGTCGTCACCCACAGCGCTAGGTGCGCACACATAATATCATAACTGTGCTTCAACGCGAAAAGTATGGGCACATACCAGACCAAGCTCAACATGGAAAGGCGCAAGCCATAGATGGATGTACTGCAATGAATGCATGCAAGCTACAATGCACAATACAATGAATGCATGACAATGCAAGTAAGGAAAGATGCATGACAATGCAAGCTATGTACAATATAATGAATGCATGATAATGCAAGCTATGTACAATATAATGAATGCATGACAATGCACGCTATGTACAATGAAATAAGATATGCATGACAATGCATGTCTGTTTTTTTGGTTTTTTGGTTTTTTTTTTTTTTTTTTTTGAAAATGCATGATAATGCAAATGAAGGAAAAATGCATGACAATGCAAATGAAGGAATGTGTATGACAATGCACCTGGACTCAAATGCGCGACAATGCATGTTCTCTTTGAAATGCATGACAATGTATGCAAGGCATGCATGATGATGCGTGACAAAGACCATGCATGACAATGCATGTAAGGTGCACATGACGATGCGGCCTAAGATGAAACCTACCAAAAGCCACTCGGGCAGGACAAACACCAAAGGACTTACACCTTTAGAGGATTTAAGGTCTCCTAGACCAGAGAGTGCACAAGACAGTGCGAATAAGGATGCAGGATTTAAGATCTCCTAGACCAGGGAGTGCACAAGACAGTGCGAATGATACACAAACAATGTGCACAAGACAGTACGAGATAGATGTGCACAAAATAGTGCGATGCAATGCACAAACAAGTGCAGGAAATGTGCGTAGAACAACGTGAGCAATGCACTAACAGGTGCAAGAAAGGTACGCAAAATAGCGCGAGTAATGCACTAACAGGTGCAAGAAAGGTGTGCAAGATAGCGCGAACAATGCACTAACAAGTGCTACAAGTATTTTCTATGCAGGATGAGAGCATGTAATGAAATGCACAAGATCGTGCAATACGCAAGAGATCGCACGTATAAGTTGCACAAAACAGTGCGATGCGCAAAACAGCGCGAGTGTAATCTGCACAAAACAGTGCGACGCGCAAAATAGCACGAGTGATAAACTGTACAAAACAGTGCGATGCGCAAAAGAGCGCGAGTGATAAACTGTACAAAACAGTGCGATGCGCAAAAGAGCACGAGTGATAAACTACAAAAAACAGTGCGATGCGCAAAAGACCGCGAGTGAGAAACTGCACAAAACAATGCGATGCGCAAAAGACCGCGAGTGACAAACTGCACAAAACAGTGCGATGCGCAAAACAGCGCGAGTGATAAACTGCACAAAACAGTGCGAGTGAAACGCAACCATAAAGTGCACAAAACAGTGCGAGTGATATGAAATGTGAAAGTGCACAAGACAGTGCGAGAGAGATACAATGCACAAGAAAGTGTGAGGAAGGTGCACAAAAGTAGTGCGATAAAATGCATCTTCTATGCAAGTAAGGTGCACAAAAAAAGTGCGATGAAATGCATGTTCTATGCAAGTATGGGGGCATTTTCTATGCAACATAGAAAGCATATTCTATGCAATATTAAAAGCAAGCACATTCTATGCATGAATCATAACAATGCATGGCACGTATGAAACAAAAACGTATATGAAAGTGCACATTCTATGCAATAGGGCATCAAACATGTACTCTGGTGTCTCCGATTTATCTCTCGGAGGGCTTTGCAACACACTCAGCTCGAAAAGGGTACACCTTGTTTATATTGGCAAGAGATAACATCTGCATGTGAAAACCACATATGCTGCTTGGACTGTCATTCTGACTTGAAGCAGGCTTACACTTGAGGTAGAGGCACACTCATACTTCAGTAGCATTAACAAGGCCTGAGAAGGTGCATATGGAAAGCAATCTCGGAATTTTCTGAAGGTGAAACACACTCAGGTGCTCAAAATTTTCCCTATTTTCTTTTGCTTTGCAGTCTGGAACCCATATAGCTTCAGATAGGTCCTGGTTTTACTGTTCTTCATGACCTGGGTTGAACCCTGCGGTTTTATGAAAGAACAAATCTTGTTTTGCACAAATGTGGAGAATGGCACGGCACTCTGAACACAAAATGATTTTTTTTTTTTTTTTTTTTGAAATTGTAATGAGAAAAGGGTTCTCGATCGGGTATTGAGCCAACGACTGAACACAGTGTACCACGACTCAATAAAGGAAAAGAAAAGGGCAAACAACCTAAATACGTCGAGACACACTCGAAACGACTCAAAAATGAGAATCGAGACAGACAAAACAAAAGACACAACACTCAGACGTGTTACAAAGGCGAGAGACCTCTAAGTTCGCGAGGGGCCAGTTTCTTCGGGTATTATTCCCCACCATTTCTTATTTGTGATTCTCACATCACTCGGCCCTCAAGCTCTGTTTTTTCTCTCAAAACCCTTTTCTCGCTTTTCCTCTCAGCGCACATCTCTCTATTCTTCAATCTCTCATTTTTTATCCCTCCCCTGGGTGCTTGATGGATAAGCAGGAAGTTGTGGGCTCTTGCCCCTAATGTTCTACCAGATTCTCATTCTTGTTCACAACAGTGAGTTTCTCCCACAGAGGGGCTGCTAACCAGGTGTGTAAATCTGCAGTGACATCGGTTGTGACGATGTTCACGGGAAGTTTGGACATGATCAGATTTGTCCAAATAAGAGAGTGGAATATCTTGCCCCATTACAGTTCGTGCTTCGCACTTGGCTTGATACCTCGCTGATTAGAGGATGAGAGAGCTTTCTGCCCTTTTGCGGTCAGCTTCAATTGTGCCCTTTTCTGGCAGGTAGAGTGCTCTTTCTGGTGAATGCAGTGCCCTTTCCGGCAACTATGTTGGCAACGGGGAGAAGACAGAAAACCTGACTCAACTGTGCCACTAGTTCACCATTTTGGCCATTTTTTTTGTTTTTGACTTCTGTTAAAACAATTCTGACCAACATGAGAATTAGATTAACATGCTTGCTCGATTTTCTGATTTAAAATCATGCAAGTTAGGTTATGAGCACTGAAAATTCTCCTTTTTGGGTCCAAGAAAATGGTCCAGTTTTGAAAAAATGGAATAATTTTCGAGAAAATTAGTCAACCTCAGTAAAAATTCTCAAAAACTATTTTTGCAAATGGTCACTACTCAACAAGTACGGAACCTACTCTTGAGATGCGCAACCTCAGACCCAAAATGACGGAAAATTGCCCCTTGTTTGAACGACACTGCATGGCAACTGAAAGTTGCCCCTAGTCTGAAAAGCACCGCAGCACTGTACAGCAACGGAAAGTTGCCCCTAGTCTGAATAGCGCCGCAGCACGTGGCAACTAGTCCTCACAATGATAATTACAACAGAATTCTCGGATATAGAGAAGACAGAGATGATCAGAACCATTACATGGACATAGTCAATTTGGAATGTTTATGGCTGGACTTCAGAATGAAGTTGTCTACGTATCCCAAACACGGGAATCAAGCCTTACGTAGTTCGGGGTTAAGGTACACTTGGGTATTAACCTCTCCTTTTGCGCTCTAACTTTTGCCAAGGCCGCCTTTATGGGTTTTCAACGTTATGAGCCATGTTTTTCTTTTCTTTTCATTTCTTCTTTTTCTTTTCAAAAAATTTTTCATTTCTTTTTCTTCATTTCCTTTTTCATTCTTTGCATTTTTTTTCTTTTCTTTTCTTTTCTTTTTTTCTTTTTTTTTTCTTCTTGCTCTAACTTTTGCTTGAGTCGCCCTTCCGGATTTTCAACCCAGCGAGCCTCTCAAGGGTAAAAGTGTAGCTTTGTCCATGTCAAATGGTTTTGAGATCCTAAAGTCATCTGAATCCAGGAGAATGGCTGATGTTCACTGATGATGTAGGAGTCCATCCAATGGGGGCTGAATTTGCCCCTAGTGTTGTGGATAGGAACTCAGTTGTCCTTCAACACAAACTTTCTTCTTTCTTTCCTTCTGGAATTTGGCATTCTTACCAGTCTTCATTGATTTGCAGAATGATCCATCTTTGGCTCTTCGAGCATGTCTGATATTTTTCGCCCCTAGTTCGAGGGGTGCTTTTGATCTAGCTTTGCAAGCTTCTTTGGACAACGTCTGACCTTCTTGATCTGACTTTCTTGCCCTTAGGTCGAGGGTTGCTTCGAATCTAGCCACACAGGCCTCACATTGTGGTTGACCGTTGAACATTCTGAATCTTAGTTCAAGGTTTGAAAGCAAAAAGGGGACGAGTCTCGAGACTGAGAGCGATCCTAAGCTGTACAATCTCAAGAGTGATTCCACACAGGTCTTCGTAGGACCGCGCTAAACATTTTTTGAAATCTTTTAAGAAAGCGACTAATCGCTCGCGCCGAAGGCAGTGTAGAACCAATCTAGATCAAGCCAGGATCCTTCTCAGTACTCACATTAACAAACATGATCTCACTCATTAAGGGCTTAGCATGCCTCTCTTTCTCTCAGTTGATCAAATTTTTGCAAATCCCGAGGAATTCCTTCCTCTTTGTTTTCAACACATTGTTCAAAAGGTTTTGAAAAACTTAGGTCAATGCAATGACTTCAAGGCACAGAATAGCAGGTGAAAATGTACTGCCGTTTCATTCTAAACTTGCTAGCACAACAGGTTCAAAGCAAAAATAAGCACGAAAACATGAAAAACCACTACTGTTTCATTCAGATCTTCTGGTGTAACTGGCACCAAGGCAGAAACAGACTCAAAAGAAAGCAAAAAGACAAACACAAAACAAAATAGTGATGTTCGAGGTAACACTCCCGAAATCACCCGACTCCTAACAAAACAGGACTGACTCGATACAACAAGATGGACCCAACTGACATAGTACAAAAGACTGACTATATACAAGACAACAAAACTGACTGAATACCCAAGTCAGATAATACAAAAAACTAGCATTCGCAAATGCTCAAAACAGTGCGTGCCATATGCCACATCCGGAGTAAACTAAGCGCCGTCCGCAGGTGGTTCATCCCCCCGATCACATAATCACATTATCCCCCAAATTCACTGATCCAGTGCCGATAGACTTTGCAGAGCCTGGTGCGACGATGACCCCGTTGTCAATCAGATCTTGTATTTCGTGGCGAAGATGATAACAACTATCAGTGCCATGGCCAACTTGTTGATGGAAGGCACAGTACTTGGCCAGATCATAGGAGGGAGAAAGTTTATCTGGCAATGGCCGCAGCTCTAGGGGTTTCAAATCCCCCTTTCTAATCAAGACCCTCAAGGCCGCCGATAGAGACATGTACAATGGGGTGAACACCCTCTGGCCCCGAGGTGGGTGTTTTGAGGTTTGTGGAGTTTTGCTGGATGCACCAGCAAAGGGATTGATAGGCGCTGACTGGGTTTGCTGATCTCTTCCGAGCACGGGATTAGAACTAAAAGGAACATTCCTAGTACGATGGCCCTTCTCCCGGCTTGCCCCTTGATTCAAACTGCCCCTAACTTGAGCGGCGAAAGTGTCATCCACAGCCTTTGCAACAACTGCAATCACTTGCTGTTTGTCCAACCCTTCAGCTTTCAAGGCCTCAACAACACACAGAAGGTGTTCATGGGAACTAATGCTTGCCCCTGCCTTGTTCTCATCACTGGCCTCCACTTTGCTAAGAGATTGGCCTTCTTCCAACGCAGCCCGTCCCAAGGTTGGGGAGCCTTTTGACATGAACTCCCTGGTATGTGATGTGGTTGATGACGAAGCTAAAACTCCAAAGGCCAAATCTGCCACAGTTCTCTGAAGATCTTTGATCATCCTTATCAGCTCAGAAGTAGTGGGTTCATGGGTTTGGGATGATTGGGGTTCAGGTGCACCCATCATGCATAAGTCCATGCTTTCTGGGATAAACACCTCAGGCTTGGATAGATGGACTAGGGTGATGTATACGCTGGGGTCGTAAGGGACGGCCAGTGTGTGGATTAGATTGAGATGTGGATGAGGTGCTTGGTCATTGGTGTCTGAAGGTGGAGCTATTGTCCGGTTGTTGATGAGATTTTGGACCTCATGACGAAAGCGGTAGCAACAGTCGGTACCATGACCGTGCTGCTAATGGTACACACAGTACTTGGAGGGGTTATGTCTGGCTAGGGCTGGGTCAAGCAGAGGTTCAGGATCGAGGGGTTTGAGATACCCTCTTTCCATCAATAGTTTCAGCGCGCTAGTCAGGCTCATATAGAGGGGGTGAAAGTTTTGTCCTGAGCTCGGGCTGGGCCGGCGGTTTGTAGGCTCGGATTGGAAAAAAGGTCGGCTGTGGCAACTGTATTGATTTCGGTGGGTTTGGGAATAACGCTATTACCAGCATTGGTACTCCCTGAAATCACCCTCCTTGTCGGTTCACTTGTTCTGGGAATGATCCCACTGTTGAACGCATTCTCGACCTGAACCCCCAGTTCATGCAAACTTTTGAAAGTGAACAGTGGAGCGACTATCAACTTTTGCAACATATCATGCTCGAGGTTTCGCACCACCATCCGCACTTGATCCCTCTCAGAAGGGCGTCATTATCTCAGGTCGCCTTTTGTTTCCACCTTGCAACAAATTCCACAAAAGGCTCTGTTGGGTTCTGGCGAGTTGTTTCAAGCTCTTGCATGGTCATTTCAACTTGGGTATTATAGGAATACTGATTGACAAAAGCCTCAACCAATTCTTCCCAGTTCTGCTTCACTGTACTCTCCAACTTGGCATACCAAGCGGCTGCTACACCCGACAGGGTTCTTCCATACAGAAAAAGTTTCTGCGGCTTAGTCAGACCCATCGGCTTCAGGACATCCAAGAAAAGTCGGATATGTACCATAGGATCCCCAGATCCATCGAAACGGTCAATATGTGGCATATTGAATCTGTCTGGAAGTCATACGGTAGCCTCGATATACCCATCCTCAATGTCGGGAATGGAATTAAGGCCCTGTGCCTTTTTGAATTGTTTCTCAAGGTTCACAATTTTCACCGTGGTCGGATCAAGATCATTGGCATCAAGGGGATAAAGCCTCTCATTAGGCTTCACCGGGGGTCTGAGAACTCGAGCTCGAGCCAACCCTTCTTGAGGATCTGGACCCCGCAAGTCTTCAGGTGGTGGAAGTGGGTCAAAGTTTGGCTGGGTTCCCAAAGCTGGATGTGAGGCAGATGCCCCAGATGGGCGTTGCGTTTCAGCATTGATTTCATCCTGCATGGTAGTTCTCTGATTTAACGCTGCTATCATGGCCACAAATTCTTCCGAACCCTATGCCATCACGGGTCTGCTGATGATGTGACTGGTAACTGTCGGATCAATTGAACTGGTGAGCCCTGACTGGCCTTTCTTTGCCTTTCCTTCGGCGAAGGTAACACTGATTTCCCTTGAACTGAATCTTTGACCTGACAAAGTCTATCAATACAAGTTCAGTGTACTCGGGGGATATTGGAGCCTTCTGAAGCAATGGTTCCAAGACTATCTAGCAAAAGAGAAAACAGACAGAATCTCAGCCTGATTTCACCAAAACAGATATGAGCACAACTGAATGATCGTGACTTGATCAATTCTACCCAAAATTTCGCACAGAACTGATACCCTCAGTAAACTGATTCCAAATATCGATGCCCTCGATTCGATGCAGACTTGCAAACTGATACATGCATTCCTGTAGAGACGCACTCTAAAAGCACATAACAAGCAAGCGAGAGCCAAAACACCACTATGGAGGGGTAGGGTTTCCCTGTCCTAGTTTCGTCAAGAACTAAGGTTTCACTACGCACACAGCGGTTTCAAACAACCTATAATCGGGTAAGCAACCTGTCCTAGCTTGGAATGGTGATAATGGTTTCCGAACATGCACTAGGTCGAATGGTCAAAAAGGGTGCCCCAGTAAAACCGGGGTTTGTGTTCCCATCGTGGCAGAGCCCGTAACCGGTCAGCCTCATGGCACGCTTCTTGAAGCGAGCCTCTAGCAAATCGTTCAGGAATAGCAGACGACAAACACTGTGTCCTAGGCGCACCAATGCACATACAATGCAAAGAAACACATAAGTGTGAACAAAACAAGATATCATGAGTTCGAGTCAAGTTCTCTAACTCCCTAGTGGAGTCGCTAGAAACTGTAGACATCCCCGAACGTCCTGAGAGGGAATCCCGTTTCATTCATTGGGCTCACTATAGTTCGGACTCAAATTGTCACGGTTCTAAATCTGAACCAAAGAGTCCAAATCCAGCAAATTGTTTTTGAAAACAGATTTTTTGTAAAGAAGTGCCAAACATGGACTGCTTTGCCAGATACAGAGTCGCCACCTAAATATTTTTTATGGGGGAATTTAGGAAACCCTAACTCGTTTGTCTAAGGCCACGTGTCCGTCATCACCAAAGTTGCTTCGGCTCGGGAACTTGGGTACGATTGGGGAAGGTCAGCTATGAGCACCCCCGCTCGCCCAATCCGAAGATCGGCCTCTACTAACCATGATATCTTGTTTTGAAAACATTATACGTTCTTAAACCGGTTATTAGCCTAGGTTTACTACGTGATGCGCACAACATACAAGTATAGACTGAATCCCCTAAATTGGAACAAAACATCGCATATCCGTTTGTTTTAAAAATGGATTGAAATTTGCTACTCGCAAGTAGGCTAAAACACGGGTTTCGACGAATTATTCCAACTCAAGCAACCCAACCTTCACCCATAGGCATTCGGGCAGTTATAACACATAAGCACATAGCCTCATGGTAAGCATGTTATCATTGCAACATTCACACTCATGCGAGATGCTAACGCATAAAAAGCTTACCGAGTACTCCAAGCCAAAACAAAGAACTTGTTAGCAATCAATGTATGATCCAAGTCCATGTTAAGTGGCTAATGCATCGCATACAAAATGCAACTAGAATAGGCTCGGCTAATCCTAGGATGGCACGTGGAATGCAACAAGTAACACGTATTCAAGTTAGATTTGAAATACTATGCAGTTAGCATGATGCGCCGAGCCCGATGCACGTAATACGAATGAATGGGTGCACGCATGCATAGCATAAGGTATGCTAAATTAAATATGCCCTAATACTAACCATCAAAAGCAGGTAAGTAAAAGGGAGAAAGAAGTGGGGGTTGGAAGACATGCACACACGCACCCACACTTATTACAAATTCGCCCTCGCTCGGAGAGACCGAAAGAATAATACAATTTAATCAACTAACAAGCTAATTAAATAATTACAGACCAATTAACTAGTTAAGCAAATTAACTAAGCTAATAAAGCGGTAAAGCAGCCTCGGGAAGAGGGCCCAATGCACGCATGCTCGGCTCCGCCCGAAAATCCAACGCCATGCACAAGCTGCCTCTGTTTTCACTATTTTCCTCCTCTGAAAATTGTACAAATCCCAAGGAACACTCTCTGAACACTGTGGGATG
Source organism: Camellia lanceoleosa (assembly GCA_025200525.1). Taxonomy (NCBI): domain Eukaryota; kingdom Viridiplantae; phylum Streptophyta; class Magnoliopsida; order Ericales; family Theaceae; genus Camellia; species Camellia lanceoleosa. The sequence continues at coordinate 161,825,007 of CM045760.1, read as the reverse complement.
CCACCGGCTATGAGGAATGGTCACCGGCCAAAGGGAAGTGGTCATCGACTAAAAGTGAAGCCATTGGCCAACAATTCATGGCCGGTCGGCACTAAAGGTGGCCGACCGGCCATATCTTCCTGCAGAAACCTGTTTTAACAACAGCAGAGGGCAAGCAAGGCATGGCAATGCATTTTTAGGCAAATGTTGCACCAACACCCTCCTTATCATGTTCATGACTCAAAGGAGGATGGTCCTTGATTATCGGACCACCAATCGCGCATTTCAATGCGTTATGGCCCAAGAAACCAAGTGTGCCATTTCAATGTGGAATGAGATGCACACAAAACAAACAAGGGACCCAACCTCTATCATAATCAATTCAAGAGGCAAGGCATGCATGCCGAATGCAACCTAAGCATGTGAGCCAAATATGCAATATGAGCATGAGGGCAAGCATATAAGCATGCAAGCATGTGACAACATATCAATGGCAAAACATGCGACAACATGTTAGGCAACCAAAAGACAGAATACATGCCAAATGCATTACAAGCTAAGCATGCAACAACATGTCATATATCTCAAGCAATGCAACACAATGCAATATGGCTAAGCATGTGTCAACAATGCAAGCAATGAGCATGCGAAACACTTATGCAACCAAAGCATGCAAATATGGAGCAATGTAACAACATTTGAACAACATGCGAAAGGTGGACTTAGACTAATTTGGGCAGCTCTCAGACAAACCCAAAACAGTGGCCAAATGCCAAGGAAATTAAGGCAAATGTTTATACAAACATGCATGCACACATGGTCCAACACCTAAGCATAAAGAAGCAACTTTTAAGCACACTTAGAAGGGAAAAACATGGGCATATGGCAAGCATACTAAGCTCTGGAAATCAAGTTAAGGATGGTGCCAAGCCAACTAAACAAGGCAAACAAGGCATGCAACTATGCCCAAAACTCAAGGCAAGCCAAGGGGCTTAAACCATGGCTATATGAAGTAAGTCCCAAAGGGCCATGAGGACTCAAAACCACCCCAATGCAGACCAAAACAAGGTCAAAGGCACACCTAGATGGCATCTAAATGGCCTAAGTCTAAAGGCATGCAAAAAGGTCCAAACATGGAGCATGAAACACCAACCTTTTAAGACATTAAAGTAGCATCAAATGCAAGCAAACAAGCATGCCATATTGACTGAAATGATGCTATAAGTGGTGCCAAACCACTGAAACAAGCCAAGTAATGCACGCTCAACACTCACACACCCAAGGCTAACAAGCCAAAATGCAAGGTGGCTATACAAAGCATGTCATGGATGGCCAAAAAAACCACAAACAGACCTTAAGCATACTAAAACATGCATAAAAGCTTCACAAAGCTTGGCCAAAACAAGTAAGCATAGTAGTCTAAATGCTAAGTACATGTTAAGGCAAATAATGGCATTACAAGACAAGTATGCAAAGCAAGCATGGTGTGTCTAAACCAACTTAAAACGGTGATATATCATGAAAAAATAAGCACAAATACTAGCTAAGACATGGCCAACATGAACTCAACAATGATGCTCACACATGAGGCTAAATATGACAAGTTTAAAGACAATAAGGAGAGGGGATGGCCCTCTCCTTCTTAGGACCTTAAAGTACCATCCCCACCACTGAAATCCCTCTGGATTTTAGTGGTGAGGAGGCCAAGACAAGGTGGTCCCAGAGCTCACTAAAAATAGCACAAAATGGGGGCCAAACAAGGCCTAAGAGGGGTCAAACAACCCCAAACACCAAAGTAACCTTAAACAACTATTTTAAGAACTTAAAATCATAACTTTTATATGTTATGAGTTAAGCTTAAAAACAGATACAAGGGTGGCTAAAAGCCTATGCAAAAAATGGGGAATAAAGGGGTAAAGTTCTTACCCTTGTAGACCTCTTCAAAAACAATGCTCCAGCAGCCTTCCTCAGGTCTAAACCAGCTCAAAACCTTCAAGAATAACCCTTTATCTCCTCAGCAACCAAGGTAAGGTGTAGAACTAGGTGTCCTAGTGCAAAACTAAGAACAAAACCCCTTTAAACACACACAAAGAGCAAAAGAGAGGAAGAAATAGAGATAGATAGATACACTATTTCTAACCCTAATCCAGACCTCTGGAAATTTTTTCTAACCCTTGAGGAGGGAGGAGAAGGCCTCCCTTTATAGAGATTCACTCTTGCAAAGCTTACAAAACAAGCTAAGCAAGAGTGAAATCCCTCCATACACGTGTATGGAGGGGGTGCAAAGTGGGTGCCAGCTAGCACAGCTGGCAGAAAATATCTGCCAAAAGTAGATGCACAGTGATCGGCCAGCCAAAAATGACAAATTGCCCAAATAAATGGTCGACCGACCACAAAGAGTGCCGACCGACCAAACATTTGGCCGATGGCAACAAAACAATGGCCGGTGGCCTCAAGCCGTGGTTGGTGAGGTGTGGGGATAGCCAACAAGCCATTCCCTGCCCCTCAAAAGCAAAACACAAGTGTTTGGTGCAAAACCAAACACAAAACAGTCGAGTCGAGAGGTCTTAGGGCAAGGCGCATGGCCAAGACCTCCGAGAACTCAGAACGAACACGAACATGGATGATCACCGAGTGTTCAAATAGTGACGTCCAAGTCTTGAGGACGGTCAAAAATGGGGTGTCTACAGTCGGCTACCTCAAGTGGCTGGTCGGCCACCCCTTTTCCCAGGCTTCTAGTTTTGCTGCAATAGAGAGCAATAGAGGCAAAGCAATGCATTTTTCAAAGAATGTGTGTAGTGCCACAGTCCTTATCATTTCTCAAGCTCAAAGAAGTGTGGCACTTGGCTCTCAAGCCACCAATCAAGCATTTTCAATGCATGATGGCCAAAGAGTCAAGCTTATACAAGCTTAATGAATGCACACATAAGATTCAAAGGGCCACCACCCTATCATGCATGATCAAGGGTGACAGCGACCAAGAAATGTGACACGTTTCATCACTTTGAGTATAAAACATCCCACATTTCTTGTGTTTGAATTAACGTCCGATCCAAACACATGCAATGCAACACAAGTGCTTATCTTGTTCATGTTTTACTTTGCTCATTTTGTTTACACATTTTAGCATTACCAAGCCATTCTTTAACCGGTTAAGTCCAATGTGATTGTCCTCTAATGGGAGAGGGGTCAACCAAAGGATGGTTTAAGACATGAGAGAGATCATGCCTTTGACTAGTAGAAACCCTCAAAAGAGGATTAAAGCCATTGAGTACAAGCTCTATCTCAAGCTTAAACACAATCATAAGATTAACCAACCCTTAAAACAAATGGAAAAAATGAAGAAATGAGGGAGGTTGCAGACTTTTTAGTGCTAAAATGGCATGCAAAATAATGCTAAAACATGCAAACAACACATGCGCAGCATATTATGAGCCAAAGGCATTAAAGCTAGTGAAGAGCACTACACTAGAGGCATGCAATATCAAGCTTAAATGACCAAACAAGCTATGGGCAGAGCTTAAACATGCCAAAACAGTGGCTAAATCATGATGGAATTGAAGCACAAAAAGCTATAAAAACATGCTCATGTGTTAGCTCGCAAGCTAGGCTGAAAACACGACTCTCAAAAGCAATGAAAGAATGAAATATGTGAGAGTGTGACAAGGCTATACACATTGAAATCATATGTAAAATGATGCTATATCATGCAATTGACTCATGCACAACATATTAGAGGCCTTGAAACATAAAGCTAGTGAAGCCAATTACACTATAGCCATGCAAAACAAGGCTCATATGACCAAAACCACTCAAAATAGAGTTAAAGCATGCTAAATCAGTAGCAAAAACATGCTGAGATCAAGTCACAAAAAGGTAGAAAAACATGCTCACATGCTAGGCCATCTACACATGCAAACAAGACACAAGGAGGGGAGGCCACCCCCTCCTATCTTGGACCTCAAAACATACTTTTTGCCACTAAAATTCCCCTGGAATTCAATGGTTAAAAGGCCAAAAATAAGTTGTTTCAAAAGGCTTAAAAAGAAGGCACAACACTTAGCAAGCAAGCTACAAAAGAGGGTGGACCACCCCTAACTCCAAAAAGGCCTTAAACCACCATTTTTAAACCTTAAAAATAGAGGTTTTTGTAGTTGAGAACTAGGCCAAAAACAGCATGCAAAGGTGGCCAAACAAGCAACCAAAAATAAGCTTAAAAGGGGTTAAGCCTATACCTTTGAAGCACAGTAACAAACAGCCACTTTCTGAGCGAAAACCGGCTTTGAAAGCTCAAATAAGACCTCCAAGAACCTCAGCTACAAGGTAGTCTAATTTGGTTAAGGAGTTGTATGCAAATATGTAAAGAAAACTCACTTTCAAGCACAAAATAGGAAAAGAGAGAAACGATTCTAGAGAGAGAGAGAAATTTTGCTCACAAAATTCTGTCAAAAATTTTAGAGAGAGAGAGAGATTTTAGAGAGAGAGGCTCCCAAACTTTCTAACCCCCCCCCCCACCCAAAAAAAATGAGAGATATGGCCTCTATATATAGCAAAATACAAGCCTTGGTCGAATATCTGCAAAACTGACAGCTGGAGCTTGTGGGAGATAGATGGAGGGGAAATATATGCAAAATATTTGAGTTTGGGACATTAGTGGCTGACCGCCGACCGGCCACTTTTCTGGCCGATCGGCCACCCTTGGTGGCCGACAGCCCACATTTGTGGCCGACAACAAAAATCTGCTCTCCAAGTCCAACTTCAAATGGGCATATCTCCTTCATCTAGGCTCCTTTTCAGGTCATTCTTGTATCTAAATTGAAGCCCCGGAAGTCTTCTTTCCAATGGTTGTAGCCTTACATCAAAATTCCAAGTGTGCTAAGAGATATGCCTCTTTAAGTGAATACTACTCAGTTTTGGCTCAACCAGATTCATGCCAAACTTCTCCCAAAGTAGTTTTCTTCTCTCCTCTCTCATTTATTCAACTCCAAACCTCCAAATAAGTTGTTTTGAAAGATTTTTCAAAAAGTTCACCTCCCTTTCATACATTTCCACTTTGTCCTTGCTCGATTTACCAAGAAGCGTAACATTTAACGAAATGCGAGCCTCGGAACATCGTTGGAACTCTTTTTCAAAGATATTTTGAAAGAAAGGGGTTTAAGGTCTAAAATCGTTGGTCAAAATAGTTTTAGTCCAAAAAGGGGTGTAAGGTTGGATTTGATGCTCTCCTTGCTAGGGAAATCGAACTTTTGCACTGCATAGCCTGCACCATCGAATGATCAATCAGTGGCGCACAAGTCTTAAGGACGGTCAAAAGTGGGGTGTCTACAGTTGCCCCTCTTTGACAGAACTTGGAAGTCATGAAACGACATGAGTGAATGTCAAAGCCCAAAGACGACCCATTTTTGACAAGGCTGAAGACTTGGGCAAATAAACAAAATGCAAATGCAGTTGGTTGAACCCGAGGGTTGCCTACGTATCTCTTTGCAAGGAATCAAACTAGCATAGTTCAAGGGCAAGATCCAAAATGATACACAACACAACAAAATAGTGTAAATAATATACAATGTAATTGAATTATCAAACCACAAGAAGTGCAAAACCACACAAATATCATAAAGGGATGGAGATGCAAAATCAAACTACATTTAACACAGAAAAGGTGTTGAAACCCTCAAACCACAATTCTCTTAGTGGAATAGACGTGTGCACATGCAGAACTATGTGTTTCACAAAAAGAATACAAGCAATTGGGTGGTATGATATAAGTGAGGAATGACCTGCTGAGGAAAGATAATGATCCTACATGCTGAATGCAACAAAGTACAATGCAATGGATGAAGTGAATAAGGCACGCGGCCCAACCACATTTTACCTAGAAAAGGTATGGACACAAAACAAACCATGTCCAACACAGAAAATGTGCCGACACCCTCAAACCACAATTCTCTTAGTGGAATAGGTGCGTGCACATTATCACAGAACCATGCTTTAACGTGAAAAGTATGGGCACATGCCAGACTAAGCTTAACATGGGAAGGATGCAGGTGATAAAATGGATAATGCAATAGATGCATGCGATAGATGCTATATACAATGCAATAGATTGTTAGCTGGGAAGTGAAAGTACCTTACAGGGGCAATTGGCGATGACTTACCTCATGCCACTGTGGATCTTCCTCTTTTTCTTGGTTGAACTTTCTCTCTGACTATGGTCGCAACTTTCCCTATTCTCCAAAAGGGTGACAGACTAGGTTGGTTCAGTATCTAGAATCAAGGCGCATACCAACTACCTCAACCTATGGGGCTTCCATACAGATTTCAAGCCGAGGATACACTGTTGGGTATTTAAACCAGACTTTAGTCTCAGAAATTTCGAACCTTTGCATTCTAGGCATAAGCCATTCGAACTCTGATTTCCACCGTCGCAGTTGATCTCCTAGGAACTTATCGCAAACATGGGCAGGTGGCTATACCAGACCACTGGAAGTCGTTCGGGCACACCAAACACCAAAAGAATTGCACCTTTAGAGGATTTAAGGTCTCCTAGACTAGAGAGTGCACAAGACAATGCGATGCAGAGTGAATGCACGAAACAGATGTGAATGCACAAGACAGTGAAATATGCAAAGTGCACAAAATAGTGTGATATGTAAAGCACAAACAAGTGCAGGTAAGGTACGCAAAATAGTGCAATGCAATGCACTAACAAGTGCAGCTAAGGTGCACAAAATAGCGCGAGGCAATGCACTAACAAGTGCAAGTAAGGTGTATAAAACAACGCAAGCAATGCACTAACAAGTGCAGGTGAGGTGCACAAAATAGCACGATGCAATGCACTAACAAATGCAGGTAAGGTGCGCAAAATAGCGCGATAGAACGCATGTTCTATGCAAGTATGGGAGCATTTAATGAAATGAACAAGATAGTGCGATGCACAAGAAAGCGCAAGTGTAAACTGCACAAGAAAGTGCGATGCACAACAAAGTGCGAGTGTAAATTGCACAAAATAGTGCGAGTGTGATACAAAGTGCACAAAATAGTGCGATGTAGGGTGCATAAGATAGTGCGAACAAAACAAATGATTGGTATGATAAATGTACAGAGTGAGATTATTGTGCGATAGATGCACAGAATGATTGGTTTACAAAACAATGTATATTCCACGCAAGATAGACAACCGATGCATGACATTAAGTGAAAGCATGTTCTATGCAAGATAGCAAGAGCATATTCTATGCAACACTGAAAGCATATTCTATGCATGATTGAAAGCATATTCTATGCATGATTGAAAGCAAAGCATATTCTATGCGAAATCGAAAGCAAGCATATTCTATGCATGAATCATAACGATGAGCGGCACACATGCAACAGAAGTGTATATGAAAGTGCACATTCTATGTAATAAAAAGGCATCAAATATGTACTTTGGTGCCTCTGATTTACCTCTCAGAGGACTTTGCAACATGTTCAACTTAAAAAGGATACATCCCGTTCATATTGGCGAGGGGTAACATATGACTTGAAGCAGGCTTAAACTTGGAGTCGAGATACACTCATATTCCAGAGCAATGGCGAGGCCTAACGAAGGTGAATTTGGAATGCAGTCTTGGAACTTGCCGAAGTTGAAACACACTAAGATGCTCCAAATTTTCCCTCTTTTCTTTTGCTTTGCAGTCCGGAACCTATGTAACTTCAGATAGGTCTTGGTTTTATTGTTCTCACAATGACCTGGGTTGAACCCTGCAGTTTTATGAAAGAACAAATCCTGTTTTGCACAAATGTGGAGAATAGCACAACACTCCAGGCACAAAATGATTTTTTTTTTTAAATTGAATTTGAGAATGAGTTCTTAACCGGGTATTGAGCCTACGACTGACCACAGTCAAAACGACTCAATCAAAGGAAAGCAAAGGTAAAACAACCTAAACACATCTATTGACACTCAAAACGACTCAAAACAAGAATCGAGACAAACCAAAAACACACAAACACAAGACTCAAATATGTTCCAGTGGTGAGAGACCTCTCAGTTCATGGGAGCCTATTTCTTCAGGTATTGTTTCCCACCCTTTCTTATTTGTGATTCTCACATCACTCTGGCACTCAATCTCTTTTTCTCTAAAAATCCATTTTCTCACTTTTTTTCTCAACGTACATCTCTCTATTCTACAATCTCTCTTATTTTTTATCCCTCCCCTGGGTGGTTGATGGATAAGTAGGAAGTTGTAGGCTCTTGCCCCTAGTATTTTATTAGGTTCTCCTTCTTCCATTCACAACAGTGAGCTTTCCCACAGTGGGGTTGTGGCGCGACTAGATGTGCAGCAGATCCGCAACTGACATCGGTTGATGATGCCCTTGGCCAGTTTGAATGTGACCAGACCTGTCCAGATGAGGGAGTAGAATACCCTACTCCATTCTAGTTTGTGCTTCGCACATGGCTTGATACCTCGCTGCTTGGAGGATGTGAGAGCTTTCAACCTTTTTGCTGTTAGCTTCAGTTGTGCCCTTTTTGGCGAATACGGTCCCCTTTCCGGCAAGTATGTTGATAGTAGGAAAAAGACAGAAAACCTGACTCAATTGTGCCTCTAGTTCATCATTTTGACCATTTTTGTCTTTTACTAAAACAATTTTAACCAACATGAGAGTTAGATTAACATACTTGTTTGATTTTCTGATTTGAAATCATGCAAGTCAGGCTATGAGCATTGAAAATTTTCCTTTTTTGGGTCCAAGAAATGGTCCAGTTTGGAAAAATGAGATAATTTTCGAGAGAATTAGTCAACCTCATTAAAAATTCTCAAAAACTTTTTTTGCAAATGGCCACTGCTCAACCAACGCGAAATCTACTCTCGATATACACAACCTCGGATCGGAATTTAATTTGTCCTATAGCTGAATCTTCCAACGGAATAGAACAATTGAATTTGAATGAAGACGAGCCAATTTGTACATGGACAAGATAGCTGAGTTGAACAAGGATAAGCCAATCAACATGGATGAGTCAAGCAGGCTGAAAATGGTTGGGCCGGACTTCAGGATAAAGTTGCCTATGTGTCCCAAACATGGGAATCAGGCCTAACGTAGTTCTGGGTTGAGGTTCACTCGGGTGTTGACACTTTCCTTTTGTGCTCTAACTTTTGCCAAGGCCGCCCTTCCGGGTTTTCAACTTTGCGAGCTCTGTTTTTCTTTTCTTTTCATTTCTTTTCTTCTTTTCTTCTTTTCATTTCTTTTCTTCTTTTTTTTTGTTTTTTTTTTCGTTTCTGTTCTTTTCTTTTTCTCTTTTTCTTCTTTCATTTTTCATTTTTTTCATTTTTGTTCTTTCTTTTTTTCCCTTACTCTAACTTTTTCCTGGGTCGCCCTTCCGGGTTTTCAGCCCAGCGAGCCTCTCAAGGGTAGAAAAGTTTAACTGGTCCATGTTGATCGGTTTTGAGATATCGAAGCCATCTGAATCCAGTAGAATGATTGGCGTTCATTGATAATGTAGGAGCCCATCCAATCGGGTCTAAATTTTCCCCTAGTGTTGTGGATAGGAACTCGGTTGTCCTTCAACAATAATTTTCTTCTTCCAGCTTCTGGAATTTGGCTTTCTTGCCAATCTTCATTGGTTTGCGAAATAACACAACTTTGACTCTTCGAGCATATCTGACCTTTTTGCCCCTAGTCCAAGGGCTACTTCTGATCTAGCTTTGCAAGCTTCCTTTGATAACATCTGATTTTCTTGATCTGACTCTCTTGCCCCTAGTTCAAGGGTTGCTTCCGATCCGGCCATACAAGCCTCATATTGTGGTTGATCTTTGAACATTCTGAATCAAAGTTCAAGGTTTGAAAGCAAAAGGGGTCAAGTCTCGAGGCCGAGAGCGATCCTATGCACATAATCTCAAGATCAATTCCATACATGTCTTCACAGGAACACGCAAAACATTTTTTGAAATCTTTTAATAAAGCGACTAGTCGCTCAAGCTCCTATAAAGACAATGTAGAACCAATCTGGATCAAGCTAGGATCCTTCTCAGTACTCGTATTAACAAACATGATTTCATTCATTAAGGGCTAAGCTTGCCTCTCTTCCTCTCAGTTGATCAAATTTTGCAAATCTCGAGAAATTCCTCCCTCTTTGTTTTCATCACAGTGTTAGAAAAGTTTTGAAAAACTTTGGTCAATGCAATGACTTAAAGGCACAGAAAAAGTAGGTGAAAATGTACTGCTGTTTCATTCAAATCTGCTGGCACAACTGGCTTCATGGAAGAAACAGACTCAAAAGAAAGAGTGTAAAAGACAAACACAAAACAAGCAAGTGATGCCTAAGGTAACACCCGCGTAATCGTCCGACTCTAACACAACAGGGCTAACTCGATACAACAAGACAGACTCGACTGACTGAGTACAAAAAGACTGACCCAATACCGAAGTCAGAAAGTAAAATAAACAGCATTCGCAAATTACTCAAAACAGTGCATGTTATCCACCACATTTGGAGTAAACTGAGGATCATCAACAGGTGGTTCATCCCCTGATCACATAGTCACATTATCCCCCAAGTTCATCGATCCAGTACCAATAGACTTTGTAGGACCTGGTGTGACAATGACCTCTTTATTAATCAGATCTTGTATTTCTTGGCAAAGACGAAAACAACTGTCAGTGTCATGACCGGTTTGTTGATGGAAGACACAGTACTTGGCAGCATCATGCTTAGCTGGAAGGGGATTCGGGAGAGGCCAAGGTTTGAGCGGTTTGAGATACCCTCTCTCCATTAGTACCTTCAATGCATAGGTTAGGCTCATATGGAGTTGGGTGAAGGTTTGTTTGGGGGAAGAGGAAGCACTAGGTTTAGAAACATCAGCAAATAGAGTAGCGAGTGTTGGTCGGGTATCCATAGGCTTGGAATTGGGATTAGGATGGGTATTTCTAGTAAAGCATCCCTTTCCGTTATTTGCCCCCTGATTCAGAATACTCTCATCCTGAGTGACAAAAGTGTCATCCACAGTCTTTGCAACAACTGCGAGCACTTGCTATTTATTCAATCCTTTAGCCTTCAAAGCCTCAACAGCCTACAGAAGGTGTTTATGAGGACCAATGCCTGCCCCTGCCTTATTCTTACCACTTGTCTCCACTTTGCCAAGGGATTGGCCTTCTTCAAATGCAACCCGTTCCATGATTGGGGAGCTTTTTGGCATGAAATTTCTGGCATGTGATATGGTTGATGACGAAGCCAATATCCCAAAGGGCAGATCTGCCACAGTTCTCTGAAAATATTCAATCATTCTCATCAGCTCAGAAGTAGTGGGTTCACGGGTTTGAGATGATTGGGGCTCGAGTGCATCCATCATGCATAATTTCGTGCTTTCTGGAATGAACACCTCAGGCTTGGATAGATGGGCCAGGGTGATGTATATGCTGGGGTTGTAGGTGGATTGCAGTGTATGGATGAGGTTAAGGTGTGGATGAGATACTTGGCCACTGGGGTCTTGAGGTGGAGCTATCGTCTGGTTGTCGATGAAATTCTGGACCTCATGACAAAGGCGGTAGCAACGATCGGTGCCATATGACCGTGCTGCTGATGATACACGCAGTATTTAGTGGGGTTATGTCTAGTAAGGAGTGGGTCAGGCAGAGGTTGAGGATCTAGGGGTTTGAGATACCCTCTTTCCATCAAGACTTTTAGCGTGCTAGGTAGGCTCATATAGAGGGTGGTGAAAGTTCTGTCTTGAGCTCGAGCTGGGCTGGTTATTTGTAGGCTTGTTTTGGCAAAAGGGTTGGTTGTGGCGACTGTATTGATTTCAGTAGGTTTGGGAATAGTGCTACTACCAGCATTGGTACTCCCGGAATTCACCTTCCTTGTCGATTCACTTGTTCTGGGAATAATCCCTCTGTTAAACGCATTCTCGATCTGAACCCCCAATTCATGCAAACTTTTGAAAGTGAACAGTGGAGCCACTATTAACTTTTGCAACATATCATGCTCAAGGTTCTGCACCACTATCGGCGCTTGATCCCTCTCAAAAGGGCGATTTGTCATCTGTGCTGCCTTTGCTCTCCACCTTGCAACAAATTCCACAAAAGGCTCTGTTAGGTTCTGGTGGGTTGCTTCAAGCTCTTGAGTGGTCATTTCAACTTGGGTATTGTAAGAATACTAACCGATAAAGGCCTCAGCCAACTCTTCCCAGTTTTGCTTCACTGAATCCTCCAACTTGGCGTACCAAGTGGCTGCTACACCCGACAGGGTTCTTCCGTACAGAGAGAGTTTCTGCGGCTTAGTCAGACCCATCAGTTTCAGGACGTCCAAGAAAAGCCAATATATACCATAAGATCTCCAGACTCCGTCGAAACGGTCAATATGTGGCATTTTGAATCTATCTGGGAGTCGTACGATAGCCTCGGTGTACCCATCCTCAATGTCGGGAATGGAGTTAAGGCCCTATGCCTTTTTGAATTGCTTCTCAAGATTAGTAATTTTCATCGAGGTCGGATCGAGATCATTAGTATTAAGGGGATAAAGCCTCTCATTGGCTGCACCAGGGGCCTGAAAACTCGAGCCTGAGCCGACCCTTCTCGGGGATTCGGACCATGTGAGTCTTTAGCTGGCGGAAGTGGGTCAAAGTTTGGCTGGGGTCCCAAGGTTGGATGTGTGGTAGGTGCCCCAAATGGGCATTGCATTTCAGCATTGGTCTCATCCTGCATAACGATTCCCTGGTTTAATGCAACTATCATGGCCACAACTTCTTTCGGACTCTATGCCATCACGGTCTGCTGAGTTTGAACAAAGGTGATGTGACTGGTGACTGTCAGATCAGTTGAACTAATGAGCCCTGTTTGGCCCTTCTTTGCCCTGCCACCGGCGAAGGAAACACTGGTTGCCCTTGAACTCAATCTCTGACCTGACAAAGTCTATCAACACAAGTCCAATATACTTGGGGGATATCAGAGCCTTCTGAAGCTATAGTTCCAAGACTATCTAGCAAAAGAAAAAACAAACAGCATCTCAGCCTGATTTCACTAGAACAGATATGAGCATAGTTGAATGACTATGCTCTTTACTGAATTCTGCCCCAACATTTTCTACCTCAAAACTGATATCCTCAAATTGATACCCAGACTTGCAGCTGATACATACATTCCTGTAGAGACAAGCCCTAACAGCATATATTAAGCAAGTGAGAGACAAAACACCCCTATGGGGGTCTGTAGACACCTCATTTTTGACCATCCTCAAGACTTGGATATGCTTGCAGGTACATCCAGTGACAAGTTTGATTGCTCATCGAGTGCTCGAACTTCGCGGCGGAACGCCCGAGGTTTGATCTTTCCAAACCCTGCATTAGTTTTATCTCATTTTTGGACCATGTTTTGGTCCTTTTGGCATGTTGCTTTTGGAGCACTGCCAGCCATGATGGGGCACTACCAGCCGTGGACTTTACCTTGGTGACCATTGGTAGGCCCTGCCGACCACTAGTGTATTCAGGAGATATTTTTGTAGATATTTTGACAATTATTTGCGCAGATGAGCTCATCTTCTTGCACGTGGATGGCTGGATTTCTTTGAAGGCTTCTTGTATCTCCTATATATAGAGCTCATCTATATACATGCAAAGGGTTACAAAGTTTGAGCTGAGTTATATTTCTCTCTCTCTCACTCTAGAATCCTCTCTCTCTCTCTACATTTTGTGCTTGAAAGTGTGCTTTCTCTACACATTTGCACTAGCACCCTTAGCCAAATATCTTCGCCTTAGTGTTGAGGTTCTTGGAGGCCTAATTTGAGCTCCTTGGAGTGGTTTTGGCTCAGAAGTTTGGCTGATTACTTGTTGTCTTGTTGTTGTGCTTCAAGGGTAAGGATTTTTCTCTTTTAAGCTTTGTTTTAGTTCATAGCTTAGCCATCTTTGTATGCTACTTTGAAGCTAGTTTTAGCCTTTAAAAAGTTCTATTTTTAAGATCTTAACATGTTGGTTTGAGCCTTGTGTGGTTAGGGGGTGGTTTCCCTTTTTTTACTCTTTGGCTTGTAAAGCCTTTTGAGCCATCTTTGGTAGCTTTTGAAATAACCTTAGCTTGGCCTTTTAACTACTGAAACTCAGAGGAATTTTAGTGGTAGAAAGTTGGTTTTGAGGCCCAAAATAGGAGGGGGTGATCCCCTCTCCTTGTATCTTGTTTGCTTGTGTTGATGGCCTCATACTTGAGCATGCCTTTCTACTCTTTTGTGGCTTAGTTCAAGCATGTTTTCGCTACTTTTTTTGACCTACTTTAACTCTAATTTTGGCTGGTTGGGTCACCTCTTGCTTGCTCTTGGTACTTGTAGTGCAATCATGCTTGTTAACTTAACATGCTTAATAATTTAGCCTGCCATTCTAGCCTATGTTAGCTCTATCTCTGCATGTTTTTGCTCATGTTTTAACATGCTTTAGCTCTATTTTGAGCCTTCTTGGTCATGTAAGGCATGCTTTGTATAGCTATAGTGTAAAGGGCTTTAGTAGCTTTGAGTTCCAAGGTCCCTAGCATGCTTTGTTTGAGTTGTTTGCATGCCATAGCATCATCTCACACATGATTTCAGTGCATGTAGCCTTGTCATATTCTCACATATTTCTCTCTTTCATAGCTTTTGAGAGTTGTGCCTTATGCCTTGTTTGTGAGCCAATACTTGAGCATGATTTTCTTGCCTTATGGACTTCCATCTCAGCATGTTTTGGCCTTTATTTTGACATGTTTAAGCTCTGTCCAGAGCTAGTTTGACCATTTGAGTTTGATATTGCATGGTTCTAGTGTAAAACTCTTCACTAGTTTTAATGCTTAAGTCTTTAAACATGTTGTACATGAGTTGTTTGCATGTTAGAGTCTTGTATTTCATGTCTTTTCAACATCGAAATTCTGCCACCTCCCTCATTTCTTCACTTTTCAATTTGCTTTGAGGGTTGGTTGGTCTTGAAGTTGTGTTTAAGCTTGGGATTGAGGCCTATGCTTAAATGGCTTTAACCCTCTTTTGAGGGTTCCTCCTTGTCAATGGCATTGGTCTCTCCCATGCCTTAAACCATTCTTTTGATTGACCCTCCTCTCCTTAGAGGACTTGCACATTGGACTTAATCAATTAAAGAATGGTTTGGTAATTCAAAATGTGTAAATAAGAATTGAACAAGTAAAACATGCCAAGATAAGCATTGTTATATTGCATTGCATTGTGTTCAATCGAACGTTATATTGAACACAAGGTGGATTGGTCCATTTCATACTTAGAGTGATGAAAATGAGTCAATCCCCTTTGTCTCCATTGCCTTTGATCATTCATGATAAGGTAGTGGTCCTAAAGTCTTATTTGTTGTGCATTTATTGAGTTTGTGCAAGTTGGATCCTTAGCCATCATGCATTGAGATGCTTGATTGATGGTTTTGGATCCAATGGTGCCTCTCCTTTGATGTTTTGAGATGATAAGGAGGTGTATAGTACATATATACCCTTGGGAGACCCTCTATTTTTCTCTGGTTTGAGCTCTGTTGCAGAATGGTGATGCAGCACACCAGTGGCCGGCAGTGCTTCACTGGTGGCTGGCACTGCCTCATCCTTGGCCAGCAGTGTACATCCTTGGCCCGCAGATGGCTAGCAGCAGCTCCTCATGGCCGGCAGGCCACTGCTGCAATCCTTAGCATTAGTTTGGTAAGGTGGAGCAGAACTTCATAGAGACACTCTGCAAACAGAGCCTCTCAAGAGCTAACCGGAAGGCTTTTCAAGGTGAGAAACCGAGTGCATACATGTTCTAATTTCCACGCAGAGCTGAGGCAGTGAAGTAAGCATTTTACATGTTTAGTTAGTATACATTGGTTATTTTAATTAATTAGCTTGTTAATTAATTGAAGCGTTGTAATAATTAGTAAGTAGTTTACTTGTTATTCGATTGGTTTGAATAATTAGTCTAATTAGTTTAATTAGATTAGTTGATTAGCTTAGCTTAGAGTAGCTTAGCTTATTTATTCGGACCATCCTTCAAGAAGGCGCAATGTTGTAATAAGGATGCGTGTGTGTGTGCATGTCTTCTAACCCTATGTCTTTCTCCCTTTTATTTAACCGCTTTCGATGGTTAGTTTAGGGCACGTTTTGATTAACATATCTTATGCTTCGCATGTTTGCATCATTCATTTGTCTTGCATGCACCAGGCTCGGCACATCATTCAAACTGTATCGTATTTCAATACCTATTTGAATACTTGTATCAAATGTTGCATTCATATGCCATCTTAGATAGCTGAGCCTATTTAGTTGCATTATTGTATGCGTTGCATTAGGCATCTCGCATAGCTAGGATCATGCATTGTTTCTAACTAGTTTTTGTTTTGGCTTGGAGTACTCGGTAAGCTTTTACGCTTTAGTATACTTGCATGAGTGTGAGTGTTGCCATGAGGCTACTTGCTTAAGTGCTTAACTGCTTGAATGCCTATGAGTGATGGCTTTGTTACTTGAATTGGAACAATTCAATGATTGTGAGTTTTAAGCCATTTTGCAAAGTGGCAAAATCATGTTTTAAGTCCACTTGAGGGTGGCAAATCAGCGTTTTAGCCCACTTGCGAGTGGCATTTTCAAACCATTTTCAAAAAATAAACATGAATTGTTTTGTTTCAATTCTTGCGACTTAGTCTATACTTGTATGTTGTGCGCATCACATAGTAAAGTTAGCTAATAACCGGATAAGAACACACGAGATTTATAAAACAAGATATCATGCTTAGTAGAGGCCGATCCTTTGATCGAGCGGGTGCTCATTTCATGACCTTCCCCTCTCGTACCCAAGTTCCCGAGCCGAGGCAACTTTGGTGATGACGAACACCTGGCCTTTGGCACGAGTCAGGGTTTCCTAAATTTCCCAAAATAAAATATTTAGGTGGCGACTCTATAATCTGGCAAAGTAGTCCAGTTTTGGCATTATTTGATTCAAAATCTAATTTTCCAAAATGATTTGTCGAATTGGACTCTTTGGTGTTTATTAATCTCACATTGCACTTTGTGAGATTAGATTCAGAACCGTGACAAGAGTCCGAACTGTAGGAGACCAATTCGCGCCTCTCCGAAAGGGGGGCGCGCGAAGAAAGTCGAGTCTACAGGGGGTAGGGTTTCCCTGTCCTAGTTTTGTCATGAACTAGGGGTTCACTACGCACGCATGCGGATTGAAACAATCCTGCATTCAGGTGAGCAACCTATCCTAGTTTGGAACAGTCTCTAAGGCTTCCGCTATGCAACTAGGTCAATTAGTCAAAAAATGGTGCCTCAGCAAGACCACCTAAGATACCTCTCGTTCCTAACACCGAGAAGTGAAAGGAGGATCAAACGGTACAGTGGTGATCCAGATCCAAGGTTTGTATTCCCATCGTGGCAGAGCCCGCAACCAATCAGCCTTATGGCACACTTTTCCAAGCGGGCCTCCGACAAACTGTTCAGGAATAGCAGATGGCAAACACTGTGACTTAGTCGCACCTATGCAAATGCAATGCAAAGAAACACATAAATGTAGATAAAACAACATATCACAAGTTCGTGTCAAGTTCTCTAAATCCCCAACAGAGTCGCCAAAAACTGTAGACTCGACTTTCTTCGCGCGCCCCCCTTTCAGAGAGGCGCGAATTGGTCTTCTACAATTCGGACTCCTGTCACGGTTCTGAATCTAATCTCACAAAGTGCAATGTGAGACTGATAAACACCAAAGAGTCCAATCTAGCAAATCATTTTGAAAAATCAGATTTTAAATCAAATAATGCCAAAATTGGACTGCTTTGCCAAATTACAGAGTCGCCACCTACATATTTTATTTTAGAAAAATTTAGGAAACCCTGACTCTTGCCAAAGGCAACTTGTCCGTCATCACCAAAGTTGCCTCGGCTGGGGAACTTGAGTACGAGAGGGGAAGGTCCTGAAATGAGCACCCCCGCTCGCCCGATCAAAGTATCGGCCTCCACTAAGCATGATATGTTGTTTTATAAACACATGTGTTCTTATTCCAGTTATTTAGTTAACTTTATTATGTGACGCACACATACAAGTATAGACTAAATCACAAGAATTGGAACATTTTAACTTATGTTTGCTTCCAAAAATGGTTTGAAAGTGCCACCCTCAAGTGGGCTAAAACGCGGATTTGCCACCCTCTGGTGGGCTTAAAACATGATTTGCCACTTCGCAAAGTGGGCTTAAAACTCACACTCGTCGAATTGTTCCAATTCAAGTAAAAAAAGCCTTCATCCATAGGCATTCATGTAGTTTAGCATTTACGCACATAGCCTCATGGCAAGCATGCGAAACATGGCAACATTCACACTCATGTAAGTATGCTAAAGCGTAAAAGCTTACCGAGTACTCTAAGCCAAAACAAAAGCTAGTTAGAAACAATGCATGATCCTAACTATGCAGAATGCCTAATGCAACACATGCAATATGCAATGAATAGGCTCGGCTATCTAAGATGGCATATGCAACACTTTGAAAACATGCTTTGAAACATGTATTCAAATAAGTGTTGAAATACAATGCAGTTTGTATGATACGCCGAGCCCGGTGCATGCAAGACAAATGAATGAATGCAAACATGCAAGCATAACATATGCTAATTGAAACATGTCCCTAATCTAACCATCAAAATTGGTTAAATAAAATGGAGAAAGACGTGGGGTTGGAAGAAGGGTCCAAATAAATAAGCTAAGCTACACTAAGCTAAGCTAATTATTACAAAGCAACTAATTAACTATTCTAGCTAATTAATTACAACACAATTGAATAACTAGCTATACTAAGCTAATTAAAATATTACAAAACAGATTAAACTAATTAATTACAACACATGTATTGATTAGCTACAACTAGCTAATAAAGCAATTAAGCAGCCTCGCGGGCGAGGGAGATATGCATGCTCGGTTGCCTTCCTCCCGAAAATTCATCGCCTTGCCACCGGTTGCCTCTGTTTGCACTCTCCTTGATCTCTAAACATCGAACCAACTTCCAGACTGCCTCTGCCTCAAAACAGGGATACTTTTGCACAAAAATGGACTGGTGGCTGGTCAGCCACAGAAAGTGGCTGCCGACCACGTTAACTAGCCGATCGGCTAGTATAAGTGGTCGGTCGGCTACCTCAAGTGGCCGGTCGGCCACCCCTTTTCCCAGGCTTCTAGTTTTGCTGTAACAGAGAGCAACAGAGGCAAAGCAATGCATTTTTCAAGGAAAGTGTGTACTGCCACTCTCCTTATCATTTCTCAAGCTTAAAGGAGTGTAGCACTTGGCTCTCAAGCCACCAATCAAGCATTTTCAATGCATGATGGCCAAAGAGTCAAGCTTGTACAAGCTTAATGAATGCACACAAGACTCAAAGAGCTACCACCGGCGACCACGAAATGTGACATGTTTCATCACTTTGAGTATAAAACGTCCCACATTTTTTGTGTTTGGATTAACGTCCGATCCAAACACATGCAATGCAACACAAATGCTTATCTTGTTCATGTTTTACTTTGCTTATTTTGTTTACACATTTCAGCATTACCAAGCCATTTTTTAACCAGTTAAGTCCAATGTAATTGTCCTCTAATGGGAGAGGGGTCAACCAAAGGATGGTTTAAGACATGAGAGAGATCATGCCTTTGACTAGTAGAAACCCTCAAAAGAGAATTAAAGCCATTAGGCACAAGCTCTATCTCAAGCTTAAACACAATCATAAGGTTAACTAACCCTCAAAACAAATGGAAAAAATGAAGAAATGAGGGAGGTTGCGGACTTTTTAGTGCTAAAATGGCATGAAAAATAATGCTAAAACATGCAAGCAACACATGCACAACATGTTATGAGCCAAAAGCATTAAAGCTAGTGAAGAGCACTACACTAAAGGCATGCAATATCAAGCTTAAATGACCAAACGAGCTATGGGCAGAGCTTAAACATGCCAAAACAGTGGCTAAATCATGATGGAATTGAAGCATAAAAAGCTATAAAAACATGCTCATGTGTTGGCTCGCAAGCTAGGCTGAAAACACAACTCTCAAAAGCAATGAAAGAGTAAAATATGTGAGAGTGTGTGTAGACGCGCCCGAGGGCTCCCGAGCTCCGTGCTGCGAAGGCACGAAATTCGTTTTCTCTCTAGCTACTACAAGTTCGAACTCAAATGTCATGGTTCTTAATCTGATCTCACAATGTGCGATGTGAGATTGATAAATCACCAAAGAGTCCAAATCCAGCAAATCGTTTTGGAAAACTGATTTTTGTAAAGAAGTACCAAACATGGACTACTTTTCCAGATACAGAGTCGCCACCTAAATATTTTATTTTGGGGGAATTTAGGAAACCCTAACTCGTGCCTAAGGCCACGTGTCCATCATCACCAAAGTTGCCTCGACTCAGGAACTTGGGTACGATTGGGAAAGGTCATTTAATGAGCAACCCCGCTTGCCCGATCAAAGATCGGCCACTACTAAACATGATATCGAGTTTTTGAAAACACATGCGTTCTTATTCCGGTTAATTAGCTAGAATTACTATGTGATGCGCACAGTAAAACAAGTATAGACTAGATTGCCTAATTTGGAACAAAGCATTGCATATCCGTGTGTTTGGAAAATGGTTTGAAATTCGCTACTCACAAGTAGGCAAAAATGCAGATTTCAATGAATTGTCCCAATTCAAGTAATCCAACCTTCACCCACAGGCATTCAGGCAGTTATAGCAAATAAGCAAATAGCCTCATGACAAGCATGCTTTCATGGTAGTCAATAACACACATGCAGTATGCTAAAGCGTAAACACTCACAGTGTACTCCAAGCCAAAATAAGGAACTAGTTAGAAATCAATGCATGATCCTAGTTCATGTTAGAATGGCTAATGCAACACATGTGAAAATGCAATTAACATAGGCTCAGCTATCCTAAGAATGTCATGTGAAATGCAACTTGGTACATGTATTCAAATTGGAATTGAAATACAATGCAGTTAGTATGATGCGCCAAGCCCAGTGCATGCAATACAGATGAATGGAAGCAAACATGCAAGCATAAGGTATGATAAATGAAATGTGCCCTAAAACTAACCATCGTAAGCGGTTAAGTAAAAGGAAGAAAGAAATAGGGATTGGAAGACATGCATCACACACACGCACGCTTATTACAACAATTGGCTCTCTCGAGGGAGAGACCGAATAAGAGCTAACTAGCTAATCTAAGCTAATTAAACTAATTATTACACAACAAATTAATTAACTAATCCTAGTTAACTAATTATTGCAAAACGAATTGAAAAGCTAACACATTAACTATTTAAAGTACAAACCAAAGCAAAACCTAGCTACCTAAGCATGGTAGCTAAGGAAAGCAATAAAAGTAGGAGGTTCTCAACGGGAGAAGACTGGATGCATGCTCGGTCGCCGCGTTCGGAAATCCAATGCAATGCCCCAATTTGCCTTTGTTTTCATCCATTCTCAGAAACTTGCACCAAGCTCCAGAAAGCTGAAAATCTACCTTGGGAATCCAGTAGGAGGATGGCCGACCAGTATTGGTCTCTCTAACCCCCTGCCGACCACTTTTTGTTGTTGAAAACCAAGAAAAGTGGTCGGCCAGCTACATTTTCTGGTTAGCCGACTAGTTGTTGCTGCTGAACTCCAATTTGTTGCAACATAGAGCAAGAAAGGGCATGGTAATGTATTTCCAAGGTATGTGTGCACAACCACCCTCCCTATCATGTCATGAACTCAAGGGAGTGTAGGTTCTCGACCCTCGGGCCACCAATCGCACATTTTCATGCATGATGGCCGAGAGGCGAAGTTGCACAATTCAATATGAAAATGAATGCACAAGTAAACACATAAAGCCTAAAACTCTATCATGTATGATCAAGAGCATCGGCGACCGGGAATTAAGGCACATTTCATCACTTTAAGTATGAAATGTCTCTCATTTCCCGTGTTTGGACTAACACCTATTCCAAACACAATGCAAACAAGCATGGCATACACAATGCAACTCGAGCATGCAAGTATGCAATATGACTTAAGCATGCAAACATGCAAGGGACAAGTATGCAAACATGCAATTAGCATATTAGCATACACAATGCTATGAACTACATGGCATGCACAATGCTCATGACAACTAGCATACGCAATGCAAATGGTAACTAACATACACAACGCAATGAACATGCATACACAATGCTAAATTAATCATGCAAACAACATGGCTTACTCAATGCTATGAACTACATGGCATACACAATGCACGATGGACTTAAACCAAAATGGATAGGCCTCAGCCATGCCCAAATTAGTGGCCATTGGTGATGAAATGAAAGCACATAGAGCAAGGCATGCATGCACAATGCATTAGCCATCAAAGAGGCCAAAGAGCACTACTCTCGAGAGTGCTCAATGAGTGACAAAAGTGGAAGTGTAACAACACTAAGTGCACTGAAATGAAGCAAGAAATGATGCCAAATCATTCAAACAACATAAGTAAGGCATGCAAGAATCCTAAGGCATGAAAGCTTGCAAAGAGCAACACAAAGGAGGCATGCAATACATGGCACAAACGCATGAAATAAGCATGGACAGAGCTTAAGTAGGTCAAAACAAGGACCTAAACATGCTGAGATAAGGGCCCAAAGGCCTAGGCATGCAAGTTAAGGCATAACAAGGCCAAAGTGCACAACACTTAAAGACATTCAAAGCATGAATGAAGTGGGAACATAAGCATGCTATAAGCTTTGAAATGTCATGTTAGATGATGCCAAATCATGTACACAACACAAGTGAAGCATGCAATGGTGCTCAAAGCTTGAAGCAAGCAAGAGCATTTGTACTACAGGTATATAAAACATGAAGCATATGATTGAGGTAACCCAAAAAGGTCCTAGAACATGTCAAAATGAGTCTAAAACATGCATGGAGGGAAGCCAAAATGTGCTAGCATGGAGGGCATAAGGCATGATTCATACAAGGCAAATAAGGTGGATTACACTACATCTATTAAGACCAAGCATGGGATGACTTAAGCAATAAAAATCAGAGTTATATCATGGTATAATAACCCCAAATAAGCACTGAAATGATGGCTCGCAAGCAAAGGCATGAAGGTATATGCAATGGTTCATGTTAAAACATAAAGGGGGAAACCCTCCAACGCATTGAATGAGTAATAAATGTGACTACATGGACATGAAACACAAACTGAAATTTATGGATGATGCCAAATCATTGAAATAGTCCAAGTAGAGCATGCTAGTGGACTTGGTGTACAAAGCTAACAAGCTAGATTGAACTATAGCTATACAAAGCGAAGCATGCATGGCCAAAACAACATAAATCAAACCTAAAGTATGTTAAAACATGGACAAAAGCTTCATGAAGTTAAGCCAAAAGCATGCTAGAATGACATGTCACAACATGATGCATGTTAGGCTATTTCATGGAATTGCATTACAAATGCAAGGAGCATGCAAAGGCTAACCAAACCAAACCTAAACAGAAGTATGACATGATAAAACAAGCCCAAGGACATGCTGAAATGGACACAAACCTAGCTAGAATGACACACTACTTCATTAAGCATACAAAGCTAGTTTGTGTGATTTACACTACAAGTGTATTAACCATGCATGGAGTGACCAAAGCAAGTAAAAACAGCAGTATGCCTCAGCAAAATAACCACAAATACATGCTAAGAACAAGCTAACACAAGCTTAGTAAAGATGATCAAACGTGAGGCATATTAAGGCATGTAAAGAAGATATAAGGAGAGGGGATGACCCTCTCCTTCTTAGGACCTTAAAACACCATCCCCACCACTGAAATCCACCACTCAAATCCCTCTGGATTTTAGTGGTGAGAAGGCCAATACAAGGTGGTCCCGAAGCTCACAAAAAAGGCTAAAAAACAAGGCCAAACAAGGCCTAATAGGGGGTAAACAACCCCAAACACAAAAGTGATCTTAAACAAACTTCAAAAGCATGCAAAAACAGAACTTTTATCAGTTATGAGCTAAGCTTAAAATAGCATGCAAGATAGGCTAAAAGCTTAATCAAGAAAGGGGGATTTAAAGGTCAAAAGGCTCACCCTTGAAGACCTCTTTATTACTGCAACTCCAGCAAGTTCTTTGAGTTTAAATCAGTCCAAGAACACCAAAAACAACTCCTTAGCACCTCAGCTACCCAAGGATAGTGTTTGAGTGTGTGTTTGTGTGTTAAACTAAGACAAAATAACACTTCTGAACACAAAAATGAAAAACAAGAGTGATATAGAGACAAAGCTATATCTAACTCTCCAAGGCAATTTTTCTTGAACCTGGAGGATGGAGAAGGGGCTTCCCTTTTATAGAAGAGGAAAGCCAAAGCTTCTTGGAGAAGCTAAGCTCCGAACAAATCCCTCCATACACGTGTATGGATGATGGCCCTAGTGCCCTCTAGCTGTGCCAGCTGGAGGAAGATATCTCCAAAAAGGTGCCAAAAAGCAACCGACCACTTAAAGTGGTCGGCCTGCTAGTTTAAGTGGTCGGCCGACCGCTTTATGTGGTCAACCAGAGCAAAAACTAGTCAGCCATAGGTGGGACAGGTCAACACACTAAATACAAGGTGGTGGTGTGGTGGCCGGCCAGTAAAAATGGCCCAAAGACCAAGAAAGCTAGTTATCTGACAAGAAAACTAGCTGGAGAAAGGAAAAGTGGTCTCCAAGGAGAAATACTGGTCTCCCACCCTTGTACAACCTTCCAAACAAGGAAAATAAGGTTTGTACCAAAAACAAACCAAAGCAGATGCAAGATAAGAAGTCGGGAGGCGAAACACGTAGCCAAATGCCCCGAAAACTAGCTGACGAGCATCAAAAGTGATATGCAACCACAAAAGTGGTCTCCCGGACCACAGTGTTCCTCTAGGCAGAGGCAACAAGATGTGGTTCAAAAACCAAGCCAAACGGAGAATGTTAAGCGGTCCCGAGACAAGGCGCGCGGCCGAAGGCTCCAAAAACCAGAAACTAGTCTCCAAACGGGAAAAGTGGCCTATGACCACGAAAAGTAGTCTACGACCATAGAGAGATGGTCTACAAGACCACTCCCTTCCTCCGAGAAGGGAAAACAAGACTTGGTCCGCAGACCGAGCCAAAGCACGAAGAGTTTCGAGGCCCGAAGGCAAGGCTCTTAGCCAAAACTCCGAAACCTTAGAACGAGCACAACATGCACCATCACCGAGCGCTGAATCGATGACGTCTGAGTCTTAAGGTCGGTCAAAAATGCGGTGTCTACAGTGTGACAAGGCTATACACATTGAAATCATATATAAAATGATGCTAAATCATGTAATTGACTCATGCAAAACATATTAGAGGCCTTGAAACACAAAGCTAGTGAAGCCAATTACACTATAGCCATGCAAGACAAGGCTCATATGACCAAGACCACTCAAAAAAGAGTTAAAGCATGCTAAATCAGTAGCAAAAACATGCTGAGATCAAGTCACAAAAAGGTAGAAAAACATGCTCACATGCTAGGCCATCTACACATGCAAACAAGACACAAGGAGGGGAGGCCACCCCCTCCTATCTTGGACCTCAAAACATACTTTTTGCCACTGAAATTCCCCTGGAATTCAATGGTTAAAAGGCCAAAAATAAGTTGTTTCAAAAGCTTAAAAAGAAGGCACAACACTTAGCAAGCAAGCTACAAAAGAGGGTGGACCACCCCTAACTCCAAAAAGGCCTTAAACCACCATTTTTAAACCTTAAAAATAGAGGTTTTTGTAGTTGAGAACTAGGCCAAAAATAGCATGCAAAGTTGGCCAAACAAGCAACCAAAAATAAGCTTAAAAGGGATTAAGCCTATACCTTTGAAGCACAGTAACAAACAGCCACTTTCTGAGCGAAAACCGGCTTTGAAAGCTCAAATAAGACCTCCAAGAACCTCAGCTACAAGGTAGTCTAATTTGGTTAAGGGGTTGTTTGCAAATATGTAAAGAAACTCACTTTCAAGCACAAAATAGGAAAAGAGAGAAAGGATTCTAGAGAGAGAGGTAGAAATTTTGCTCACAAAATTATGTCAAAAATTTTAGAGAGAGAGAGAGATTTTAGAGAGAGAGGCTTCCAAACTTTCTAACCCCCCCCCCAAAAAAAATGAGAGATATGGCCTCCATATATAGCAAAATACAAGCCTTGGTCGAAATATCTGTAAAACAAACAGCTAGAGCTTGTGGGAGATAGCTGGAGGGGAAATATCTGCAAAATATCTAAGTTTGGGACATTAGTGGCCGACCGGCCCACATTTGTGGCCGACAGCAAAAATCTGCTCTCCAAGTCCAACTTTAAATGGCCATATCTCCTTCATCTGGGCTCCTTTTCAGGTCATTCTTGTATCTAAATTGAAGCCCCGGAAATCTTCTTTCCAATGGTGGCAGCCTTAAATCAAAATTCTAAGTGTGCTAAGAGATATGCCTCTTTAAGTGAATACTACTCAGTTTTGGCTCAACCAAATTCATGCCAAACTTCTCTCAATGTAGTTTTCTTCTCTCCTCTCTCATTTCTTCAACTCCAAACCTCCAAATAAGGTGTTTTGAAAGATTTTTCAAAAAGTTCACCTCTCTCTCATGCATTTCCACTTTGTCCTTGCTCGGTTTACCGAAAAGCGTAATATTTAGCGAAATGCGAGCCTCGGAACATCGTAGGAACTCTTTTTCAAAGACATTTTTAAAGAGAGGGTTTTAAGGTCTAAAATCTTTGGTCAAAATAGTTTTGGTCCAAAAAGGGGTGTGAGGTTGGATTTGACGCTCTCCTTGCTAAGAAAATTGAACCTTTGCCTGCATAGCCTGCACCATCGAATGATCAATCAGTGGCGCCCAAGTCTTAAGGACGGTCAAAAATGGGGTGTCTACAGGCATAAGTTGATGCCCTAATTTAGTTATTAGAGTAGAAGAATTGATCAATATAATGTAAGAATATCATTCTCGTAAGAAGTTGCCACAACAACTATAGTCACCATAAGCCAAAGACCCAGAAAAACAAACAAAAACCCAATGAACCTTCAAACTTGTGATCATATTTTTTAGAAAGTCACCAATCCATCATCTAAGTTTCAAAGATCAAAACACAAAATCAATGACTCCACTTGTTAATGAAGAATTAATTGCTTTCACCAACCAAACCACACAAACCTTAAACATGACAATGACATCCACCTAATTTCTTGTTCAAAATTATCTTTGTTCCTAATTAGCAAACATCAAAGAAACATCAAAGAGTACCAAATTTGATTTTTCACATTATTATAACCCAATACAAACCACCAGGCAACAAAAGAATCCAACCAAAATTTTAATTTAATTAATTGTTCTTGAATTTTTTATTAAATTAACCAAAAAAAATTCATTCATCTAGGTCCTCATTAATTATTCTCCAATCTTTATATTTGGGAGTATCATATTTCAATATTCTATTTGAGAGAAATAATCCATAACATAACAATACTCGAAACTAAGCAGCAACTTTAACCAAGTTAGCCATTACATAGTTCAACTTTAAAGGGCTATCGTAACATTAACTATGTTGAATTCTAACAAAGAATTAGAATTTTGCTACAAGCACTCTAAAACCCAAGTGAAATGTTCCCTAAAGAGAACCTCTTGAATTATGCATAAGTAGCACAATTAAAAAATAATTATCAAGACTTCTAGTTCAACTCATGACATTATACAAAAAGCAATTCCTAGATATTTGTAGAGCTCAATTCAAAAAGCAATTTAAAGGAACTCAAGTACAAGTTGGATTGGGGTCAAGAATAAGTAGAGAAAACTCGCATCAAATGAATAGGAGAACCAGAACATAGGTTGTACAAAACACGAAGTTCAAGCAACAAGAAGTTCCATTTCTATGATTTGACGAAGTAAGAAAATTTAAAATACAAGTTTCGACAGTTTTGTACCTTTCTAGATGCCTTTTCAAATGCTGGTATCATTTCCAAAACTGATGTTCCTTTTCAATTATAGCAGACCACACACTACAAGAGGAGGAGAAAATGAGTTCATATGTCAAAAACCTAGTCAACAAATGATTTCAAATTTAACAAATAAATTCCAAGAACATTGAAATTGTGCCTATATGATAACCATAAGTCATTGGAAATCATGAAAAACCACCAAGAAAACAAATAATACAACTTCAAAAAGGATTTTGCTAAGTCTAACCTTCAGCACAAATAGTTTCATTCACATCATTAACAGAGACAATTCCCTAGACACATCATTCATTACTAAGAAGAGTCACATACATAAATGATAAGGATAGATATTTACGTAAATAGATTCTCTAGATCTATATATCTATGAAAGTGTATTATATAAAATTTACACTTCAAACACAAAATAGGTGACTAGAATACAATATTTAGGACCTAATTTATTAGTAAAGAAAAAATGATGAAACTCTTTGCTCTACATTCACAAAGTTAATCAAGAAACTAGTTCCATCTAAGTTTGTCTTTGACAGGATATCTAACTTAGTCCAATGCCTAGCTAAATTAGAGAGGCAGCAAAATAGCACAAGGCTAACTGTCAAGCTTATTGCTTCAACTATATTTGACTTTGCAACTTTTCTAGATGATAAACCATCCTGGTATAGGAAACATTCTTCAAAATGGTTTTAATTTTCTATGACGAAATTCATCCCAAGCTAGTTTGAGGTTCTATTGTAAGAGAGTAATGAATTTAGTAGCTGCTTATGAAGCTCAGGTACTCCAAAAATGGTGTCGCACAAGTATCGGGTACTTCCCGGATGCGGGTACGCGTACTGGTACGACGGTACGGGTACACCAAATACATGCTGGGTACGACAAATTGTGGACGCACCCCGGGGGAGGGACTTATGCTGCCACAGTTCGGACTCGATTTGTCACGGTTCTTAATTTGAACCAAAGAGTCCAAATCCGGCAAATCTTTTTGAGAAAAATAGATTTTGAAAGAAGTGCCAAACATGGACTGCTTTGCCAGATACAGAGTCGCCACCTAAATATTTTTTAATGGGGGAATTTAGGAAACCCTGACTCGGTGCCAAAGGCCACATGTCTGTCATCACCAAAGTTACCTCGGCTCGGGAACTTGGGTATGATTGGGGAAGGTCAGCTATGAGCACCCCCTCTCGCCCAATCCGAAGATTGGCCTCTACTAACCGTGATATCTTGTTTTGAAAGCATTATGTGTTCTTATTCCGGTTATTTAGCCTAGAATTACTATGTTATGCGCACAGCAAACAAGTATAGACCAGATTGCCTAAATTGGAACAAAACATTGCATGTCCGTTTGTTTGGAAAACGCTTTAGAATTTGCTACTCGCAAGTAGGCTAAAATACGGATTTCAATGAGTTGTTCCAACTCAAACAATCCAACCTTCACCCACAGGCATTCAGGCAATTTATATCACATAAGCATCTAGCCACATGGTAAGCATGCTGTCATGTTAACATTCACACTCGTGTGAGATGCTAAAGCATAAAATAGTCACAATGTACTCCGAGCCAAAACAAGAACGTATTAGCAATCATACATGATCCAAGTCCATGTTTAAATGCCTAATGTAACGCATACGGAATGTCACTAGAATAGGCTCGGCTAATCTAAGAATGACATGTGAAAATGCGCAAGTAGCATGTATTCAAGTTAGATTTGAAATACTTATGCAGTTAGCATGATGCGCCGAGCCCGGTGCATGCAATACTGATGAATGATGCACGCATGCATAGCATAAGGATGCTAAAGTAAACATGTTCTAATACTAACCATCAAAGCAGGTAAATAAAAGGGAGAAAGAAGTGGGGGTTGGAAGACATGAACACACGCACCCACACTTATTACAAATTTACCCTCGCTCGAAGGGACTGAAAGAATAATACAATTTAATTAACCTACAAGCTAATTAAATATTACAGACCAATTAAATTAGCTAAGCAAATTAACTAATCTATTCAAGCAATAAATAGCAGCCTCGGGAAGAGGGTCCAATGCATGCGCGCTTGATTCTGCTCGGAAAGTCACTGCCATGCACAAGATGCCTCTGCTTTGACTGTTCTGCTCCTCTAAAGACTTCACAAGTCCTAGGATTGCTTCTCTGAATGCTGTAGAACACCACCAGCTGAAGGGATTGATCACGAGCCATGGAGAATGGTCACCGGCCACAAATGAATCCATCGGCCACTTATAGATGGCCAGTCGGCACTAAAGATGATCGGCCGGCCAAAGCTTCCTGTAGAAACTGGTTTGACAGCAACAGAGGGCAAAACAAAGCATGGCAATGCATTTCAAGCAATGTATGCACCAACCACACTCCTTATCATATGTATGACTCAAAGGAGGATTGGCCTCGTCTCAGACCACTAATCGCGCATTTCCATGCATGATGGCCCAAAGAATCAAGTGTGCATTTCGATTTCAAATGAAATGCAATGCACATAAACAAACCAAGGGGCTTTCAACCTCTATCATGGCTTGATCAAGAGGTGAAGCATGCATGCCAATGCAATGCAATCCTAAGCATGTGAGCCTAAGTGTGCAATATGGGCATGCAAGCAAGTAATGCAAAGATGCAACTAACCAAGCATGCAAAGTGTAACAACAACATGCACACATGCAAGGTGCAATATGGACAACATGTTAGATACAAAGCATGCCAAATGCAACAACACAAAAATGTGCAACAATATGTCATGAGCCAAGTATCTACATATATAAGCATGCATGCAAACATGGCTTAAAACTTTAAACATCAAAAAGTAACTCTCAAGCACACTTAAGAGGATGCAAACATGGACAAATGGCATGCACCTTAAGCTTTGAAATTGCATAGAAAAGAGGTGCTAAACAACTAAGCAAAGCATGTAATTGGTCCAAGGACCTAAAGCATGATCATATGACACATGAAGCAAATGACCAAAATAGATCAAAACAGTCCTAAATCATGTTAAGGCAAGTCCTAAAAACCACCTAGATGGCATCTAAATGATCTACACATGGAGGCATGCACAAATGCTTAAACATGGAGCATACAACACAACCTCTTAAAGCATTAAAGGAGCATTAAATGCAAGCATGCAGGCATATTATAAGGACTGAAATAACATGGTAAGTGGTTCCAAACCACTGAAACACTGCAAGTAATGCATGCTACACACTCACACACCCAAGGCTAACAAGCCAAAATGCAAGGTGGCTATACTAAGCATGTGATGGTCGACCAAAACAACCAAAAAACAGAGCTTAAGCATGCTAAAACAAACACAAAAGCTTCACAAAGCTTGGCCAAAATCATGCTAGAACAAGGATCAAAACCTAAAGCATGTTAAGACCTAAACATGGCATTACAAGGCATGTATGCTAAGCAAGCATGGTGTACCAAAACCAATTGAAAACCGAGCTATATTGTGACATAATAAGTACAAAAATCAGTTAAGGCATGGCCAACATGAACCTAAACAATATGCTCTCTCAAGAGGCTAAAATGGCCCTTTTCAAGGACAATAAGGAGAGGGGGTGGCCCTCTCCTTCTTAGGACCTCAAGGCACCATCCTCACCTCTGAAATCCCTCAAGATTTCAGTGGTGAGGAGGCCCAAACACAATGGTCCCAGATCTCAACCAAAATGGCACAAAACAAGGGCCAAACAAGCCTTAAGAGGGGTCAAACAACCCTAAAGCTTAAAACACCCTTAAACAACTATTTAGAGTAGGCAAAAATAAGACTTTTATGGGTTATATGCTAAGCTCAAAAATAGATGCAAGATAGTCAAAAAAGCTTTGTAAAAATGGGGTATTTAAAGGAGTAAGTGCTCACCCTTGTAGACCCTCTTCAAGAATGGAAGACCAGCAGCTTCTTTGGCTCAAACCAGCTCCAAAACTTCAAAAACAACCCTCAAGAGCCTCAGCTCCAAGAGGATAGTGTAATAGTGGGTGTTTGTGTGCAATCCTAAGGCTAAACACACACAAATACAAGAGAGAGAGAGAGAGAGATATAGGATAGATACATAAACCAAACCCTACAACCAGAGCTCTCTAAGAAGTGTTGTCTAACCCTAAAAGAGGGAGAGGAGGCCTCCTCTTATAGAGCTTCAATCTTGTAAGCTTACAAGACAAGCTAGCTAAGAGGGAAATCCCTCCATACACGTGTATGGAGGGGAGCCAAGTGCATGCTCGCTGCATGAAAATATCTGCAAAAGCAGATGCACAGTAGTCGGCCGGCCAAAAATGCAATTGACCAAAAAAAGATAGCCAGCCGACCATCTATAGTGCGTGCCGGTCGGCCAAACATTTGGCTGGTGGCAACAAAACATAGCCGGTGGCCTCAAGCCATGGCCGGTGAAGTGTGGGGATGGCCCACAAGCCATTCCCTGCCCCTCCAAGGCAAAACACAAGTGTTTGGTGAAAAACCAGACACAAAACAATCGAGTCGAGAGATCCTGAGGCAAGGTGCGCGTGACCGAGACCTCCGGGAACTCAAGACGAACTCAAACATGGATGATCACCGAGTGTTCGAACGGTGACGTCCAAGTCTTGAGGACGGTCAAAAATTGGGTGTCTACACAAATATGTTTGGGTATGTCATGGATACGGCACAAGTACAACGAGGTGATTTTTTTTGTGTCCAACTACTAGAATTTGTTATAACCTTTATTATTATTCTTTCAACTTCAAAATCATCAATATTTCCAACACCCTTTACTCAAGAATCATGGTTTTGCTCTCTTTTACATCATGTTTTAGACAATCAAAAAAGAAAAAGAGAGAATTATATAATCTTTTAGACAAGCTATTCTCTTTTTAGTTTTGATATTGAAACTTTGATTTGCATGTTGGATGTTTAGCTATAAATTTTTTTTAAAAAAATGACGTACCTCAGTCTTACCCGTATCTTACTTTTTTAAGAATTTGCCATGTCGGTATACCCATACCTGTACCCGCACCCTTGCTTCATAGGCAGCTGCAGATTTAGACAAGGACAAATTGACATCTCAAACTTTGAATAAGTACAAGTTTGACTCTAAAATGTACACATTTGTCATTTTGGACAAAAACATATTTGAGGTGTTGACTTTGAAATTCATTTTCTCCAAATTGCCTCATTGAAAAATTATGACACTTCTCAAAAATATATTTGAGTCTAGTTTCTAAACCCGTTGATCTTGCATGAATTCATTATGCTTCAAATGATATTTGATAGCCAAAAAGAAAACCAATGACAATGGGTTAGAATCTATCTGAGTAAAATAAAATAGGTAATTCTCCCTTAAATTTAAGTCAAAAGTAGCCCATCTTATGTCAAAATAAAGATAACAAAGGAGTCTAGGTGATATAAAATTTTTAAAGTGTGGTTCAAAATACTCTAAGAGATATGACCTTGAAAGTGGACTATTGTGTAGGCAATGTACTGGAAATTTGGTACAAAAGTCTTTTTGAGTTTTATAATTGGTCAAAGTTCCTCAAAATGCTCTTGAAAGGTTCATGTAGGATGTACAAGTTCGTTAAGCCTCATCATAAACATCCCAAGCCTTTAATCATAGAATTAAATAAAATAAAATTTAAAAAGTGCATATAACCAACTATACATAATGAGATTGTTAACTAGGACAGCCGACTGCTCAAAATGACAACTTCTTGAATAGAGAAATTGTAACAATTAACATCTTTAGAAGAAACGGAAAATGTAAATAACTTCGACAGTTTGGTCAATGAAACCCACATCTTTTGTTTCATTCTCTAGCTCCTTCACCTCAATGTCTATAATTTAAGCAAAAACAAGAAAGCCCCCTCTCAAATTCGAAGATGTGACACAAACACTAACTATCTTTACTGGTATGTAAGCAAGTTAAGAAACTATAAAGTTGTTTATATTTGGTGGAAGGCAGGCTGAAACTCTAGCCCAACCAAGTGCAACTAAGGATTGAAAGAGTTCACAATGTGATCTTAGAGGGCCTTAAACCTCAGAGAACAGCTAAGAATGTCCATTACAATTATTTAAACACTATTCATTTTGCATTAAACTCATATAATTTCACAACTAACCTAAAGAAAAACACTAAAACAAACAATATTACAGACTAGTGGTCTCAAAATTAGAAATGGTTCTCAAATGGACCGATTAAAAAACATAGAATATTGTATGATACTGATATCAAATTTACAAATAGTTTTCATCTAATCCTATGACTGCAAAAGGGGAATATTATAGTCAGCAAAAACCTAAAAGCACCATGGACCAAAAGCACTATATCAAGCAAAAACATAGTAACAAATGGAAAAATCAAAAACATAAACAGATGTCCCTATACAAGCTATAGAAAATGAAAAAACTTCAAATCAATAATTTACGAAGTTGGAAGCTAGTGTCAGCTCTCTCAAATCACAAGTTAAGCCCACATATCATGCACATCATAAATAATGCAATAATAACTCCAATTCCCATGTTAACCTAAAGGATTTTTTTTAAAAAATATTAAATTAGTGCCCTAATACATTTAGCATAGGGGCACATGTTTGCTCTTGTTTTTCGATTTCACTTCTAGATTCCTCTATTATTTCTTCCAAACTTATCACAATATGGATGATTTTTTCATTATGAAAAAGTTAAGATCATGGCAAAAGCAAGCAAAATAAAGCACAAACATGTGTCCACTTTAATAAGAAAATAAACTTACATAATCAATTCTCAACAAATAAGAAAGAAGCAAATGACACATTTACACAAACACAAACATGTCGAGGGCTACTTTATATATATATATAGAGAGAGAGAATAAAAAATGGTAAATTATACTTACAAGGGCAAGAGAGAGAGAGACACACAGAGAGAGAGAGAGAGAGAGAGAGAGAGAGTAACAAAATAAAAAATGGTAAATTATACGTACAAGGGCAAAGAAATAATTGGAATAGGGACACATTAGTTTCCTAAATTTCTGTATGCCATATCAGGATTTAATTCATTGTTAAAATTAGTTTGCTCCATGGAAAGATTGAGTGTAGTTGAGGCTTCTAGTTTGAATATGGTTGTAAGTTCCTCCAAAATTGTTCAATATATTTGTTGAATTAGACCATAGATAGAAGGATGTTCCTAAAATCATTTACAATTGACAAAAAAAAATCAAAACTATCAAACCCATGATTTACAAGACTTCACAAGTTGAAGTTCTTAACACTTAACAGTGAAAATGTGAATCGAAACTAGAAATAACAAGGAAGCATAATTTATAGCTAACACTTAACTGGAAGTTGGTTGCTCAAGATCTTTGATTCATTTCATCTAATGTTTTAAAATATGAACAATTCAATAAACCATGCAATAAACAATATTAAAACTATGCTATTAAAATTGTGTATTCTATCCCACGTTTGGATTGATTTAATATTATGATGAAAGATTCACAAAATTTTATCAATTTTGTAATTTAACTAATTAGTCCAAATTTTACCTTCTTTTTTTTTTTTTATCAACAAAAAACTTTTATTAACGTCCATTTCCTTAGTCTAGAAATCAGGTCAAAATTTACCTTCTTCTTTGTATCTTCCCAACAAAAAACTAATTAGTCCAGAAATCGATTGAGAAAGGGATAGACATTATTGTTGCAGATGGAGGGGTTTTGGGTTTATGAAATCATAGAGGGGTTGAAGTTAGGGTTTAGGGAAAATCGCTAAAGTGAAGAGGGCAAATAGAGAGAGCTCCATACCTGATATTTGGTTGGAGAAAATGCCTTACTATCTTGTTTCTAGAAATCAAGGGTAGTGTAGAGATTCAGCAATAGAACCCAACAGAGGCTGGTAGTTGTTGTTGGAAATCAAGGGTTACACAGTGAACCTCACACAAATGGCGAGAGCAGTAGAGAAATAGAAGAAGATGGAGAGAAGAGAAAGAAAGTTGCTGAGGGAAGAGAGAGAGAGTCGAAAGGGTTAACCGGTTGCCCAAGTTTTCATTTTCCACAATTAAACAATTCAATGGTCCTGATCATTTATTTCTAATCCAAGGGTTAATACCTAGGCTGCATAAAGGGTTGCACACCCTTACAAATATATTTGTAAATCTTAAAAATAAAAAGGGTAAATTACACTTACCTCCCCTGAGGTTTGCCTTAATTACAAATAGTTCCTTTATAGTTTCAAAAATTACACAAACCTTTCATACTTTTGAAATTAATATACAAAGATCACATTCTGTTACCCATTTGTCCAAAATCAAATAGATTTTGCTGATGTCATCTATAATTATTTTACAAATTCCAACACTACACTTCAGCTACTTAACATATTAAAATAAATTATACTTACCTCCCCCGGCATATATATATATATATATAAACATGTGTGAGTGATTTTCTGATCACACTGCCCTCCTTAGTAATTCAGCTGTAGAACACAGGCAGAATAGATGGCACCCTGCTGTCCTGCACAGAAAGAAAAGGCTCCGGCGGTGGTTCTTCCACCCGGGGGCACTCCGATGATCAAGTCAATATATCTCTCCAAGATAATCAAGTATTCAACTCACAAGCTTGAGTATATTAAAACATACCTTAGACCCATGGGGGTGCCTCTCTTTTATAGCCAACTCAATCCTAGTCCCAATGGGAGCCTAACTCCAATGGACTCAGGATTACTGCTAACCTGGGACTCCCAGTGAGATTAGGATAAACTCCCTAAGAGTTTATCTTTACCCAAACTGAAGTCTTCTCCCAATCTAGGACTCTTGTCCCATATCCGCTTATCTCAGACTCCGATATCTTCAGAGATAACCTCGGTAATTCCGAGATCACCTCAGCGTAACTACCACGACACGTGGCATCTCGGTTGAAACGTCGGCGTCACCTTGCCACATGTTGGTACTCAGAAAATACATCCCCACAACTGCCCCCTAGGTTCTATTACCTCGGCATTCTGAGGTGATGGAACCTATATTGTTCTTCTTTCTAGTACTTCGGCACAAGATCTCCCTAGCCGAGGTCGTTCATCCCAGGCCGACATGTATTCTTTTAAGAACAAGAACTTAAATGAACTCTCCCACGCGCATAAGCTGTCATGCATCACTTCTCAACCATTTCTCTTACGTGTTTTATCTTCATTGGCCCGTGCTTGTAACGCGCTTGTAAGCCGTCTTTCATCCGTCTGCGCCGTCTGACGCATGCGTTGCTCTAGGCGCAATAAATGCCTTATTTTGCTGTCATTTCACATTTTTGACAAAAACTCTTGCCTCTCTCCTCCGTCTCTTCACCTTTTCACTTGTTTTACTTGCTTTTTCTCTCTCTAAAGCTCTTTCTTCTTCAAATCTGCCATTGCTCTAAGCTCCAAACTCTGCAACTGTCTTCATTCTGCCATTTCTGCGAAGCTTTCGCTACTGTTTCAACCGTCATCTGTCCTCGGCGAATTTCATTCCGGCCTCACTTTATCTGGTAAGCAACTGGCCCTTCTTTCCCAGTTCTTGATCGTTTCTGGAATTTCCTGCTTTTACTGTTCTGCTCAAGCATTTAATTTGTGAATCATTCACCTGAATGCATCTTATTTTATGATTTTGCACATGTCTTGAATACTTGCACTGTTTCACCACTGTACTTGGCCCTCAACTCTTTGTAATCTTCGTGTTTCTAATAGCCCATTTTTTGTTCTTGAATCTGAAACTTCGTCTTTGTTTTCTGCCTTTTGTATTTTTTCCAGATCTGTGCCCTTGATCTTCGTCTCCATAGTTTTAGGTTTAAGATTTGTTTATAGAACCTTCGATTCTTAGGAAAAATTGAAACAAGCCTTACCTGTAATTACCCAGATTTGTAGCCGTGGTTTTTGCGACCCTTTTGAATTAACTCTCTTCTGAAACCTAGCCCTTTATATTTAGATTGACGCCATGGGCATGTGGAGACATAGGGTAAACACCCCAACCAAACTCGAATTCTTTAGGCAAGAGTTCTCCATCCCAAATGATGTCCACCTGAGACTAGCTGGGGAGGATGACTCTATTATGCCCACGGATGATACAATGCCTTTTCCCATTGTTGCCTTCGTTGAATGTGGACTTCGGCTCCCACTAAATCCCCTTTTTCGTGAAGTCCTTCACTACTACACCTTGAACCCTATGCAATTCACCATCAACTCCTATAGAGTGTTTAATGGTATCATAGCCTTAGCTCGGCAGGAGAATGTTAGGATCACTCTCGCCGACATCCAATACTGTTATACTATGTGCGCCCTTAACCTGAAAGAAAAAGGTTACGTGTATTACCTCAAGGCGAGATCCACTGAATTCAAAATTGTAGCCGACCTCCCATACTCCAACAAAGGGGCCGGAGATGACTATCTTATTGCTTCTGGAAATTGGGAGTTTGGCCCAGACGAAGATGTTCATCTTTACCCTCTTCCTCGAACAGTTAAAGAGGGCAAGGGTAAGAGCCCAATGCCAATTACTTAGCTATTTTTTTTTATTTTTTTTATTTTCACTTGTAATTTTATCTGTTTCTGATGTCATGTTTTTCTTTGCAGACGTTCGCAAGCCACCAAAGGACTTTCGCCAGTCCTATTTTCTTGGCAAAGACCTAAAGAAGCTCCTAGACCTTCCGATCCAAAAGCGCAAGGCTCTATTGGTACTGAACTTCATCCCCACGTATAAATCCACTTTGCCCGACGTTCCAAGGAGGAAGAAAAAGAGCCTCTCTCCGCCTACTGCAACAACTCAAACCGCATCCACATCACGAACTGACCAAGGATCTACATATGACCCAGCGGATTTGCCATTGACTTCGGTCCCATACTTGATACCAATTCCCGAACTAAAACGCCGGCGCAGACTTGTCAAAACCGCCGAAATGGTTCGCCCAAGGCCTGTCGCTCAAGATCTCCTAGCCGACCTCCCAACCGACGTTGACGTTGTCCCCACTCAGTCCATGCCACCACCAAAACCAAAAAGAACCAAGAAGGCTCAGCCGAAGTCCAAAGCTATTGAGGCTGAGGCTGAAGATCTTCTGACCATCTCTCAATTGGCCGAGAGCAAGAAGACCGCTTCTACCTCGGTCAAAAGGTCTGCTGAAACTCAACCATCAGAATTCCAAAAATCAAAGAAGCCGAGGTCTTCTTCTGTGACAACTTCAAAGTCCAAGGTACCAAATGTCCCCTGGACGCCTGCAATTACTTTGGAGAACAAGCCTGTCCTGGCCAGTGATAGCGCCGATGATATAAATATCAGCGTTGCACTCAGTACAGCTCTTCTTCTCCCAGGTGATCTGGAAAAGAATGTTGAAATGAGTGAGTACGAAAATTATGCTTCTATGCTTCAACACTGTGTGCAAGTACGTGTCTTCACTTGGTAAGTTGTTTTTTCCTCATCTCTCCATACTTGTAAAATTCTGTAATAACTTTTTGCTTTGTGTTCTTTCAGGCTGTTCAGCATGCACATTCCTTCTCCATGCAATCCTTTGAGACCAGGGAGAAGTTAAATGACTTGAAGAAGGAGTATTCTGCCCTCCAGAAGATCAATAAGGGCCTTCAAGCAAAAATGAAGAAGTTGGAGGATCAGGCCGAGGCTACCACTAAAGCCCAAACCCTGGCTGAAGAAAAAGCTGAATCTGCCGAGGCCATTAAGAATGTCGCCGAAGCTCAAAAGAAAGAAATTTGAGAAGGAGCTTGAGGAAGCCTTGGCCACTAAAGATGCTGAAATCAAAGCGGCCGACGAAAAAGGTTATACTCAGGGTATGGCCGACGTTGCTGAAGACTACAAGCTTCAAGTTAGGCAGGCATGCAACAGGGGCTTCTCCCTTGGTTGAATGTCCCTGATAAAAAAAGCTTGATCTTCCTGCTGATTCGCCATTCCGTAATGCTGATGCTATTCCTCTGCCATTCCCTCCTCCTCGACCTCCAAGTCAGGCTGAGGAAAAATCTGAGTCTGAATCCGAGGCTGAAGATGAGGATGAAGATAACAATGATGATGAGGCCTTGGTGAGGAAATCCAATGATGCTTTTGAGGACAAGTCTCCTCCTCCAATTGAGCCAATCCTAGACTTAACCCAGGATAAGGAGATTGAAGAGGTGTCCAAGGAAGCTGACACAGGGAGGTTATCCTCCGACCTTCTTTTGGCTGAAAGAAGTCTTGATAAAACACTCGCAGAGATCGATGCCGAGATTGCGGCAGAAAAAGATGCTGAGGTGGTTCTTCCAGAGTCCTCTGAGGTCCCAGCCCAACCATCTGCTAATGTTGAAGAATCCTGAATGTCTTTTGTACTCTTTTCTTTTTTGTACTTTCTTTTGTTTTCTGAACAATGTGAGCTTCTTCTTATGGCCGATGTGCCTTTCTTTGTTACATGTGAACAATTTATTCCTGCTAGGCCATAGTGCCTTCATTATATACAACTGCAACTGTTTTTCTCTGAATGCTTTAGTCTTTAATTTCTCTTCTTTGCTTCTGTATGGTGCTACACTTAGAATATTTTGCATGATTTACATAATTCTTCCTTTGCATAATCTTCTCAGGGTTACATACCTCGGGTATAATAACTGCAAGTTTTACTTCGGCAAGATACTGACCTGCAATCTTTTCATAAATTTCAACAAGTATAAAACATATACTTTTCAATGTAAACTTTGCAAACTTTCCTCAAGTTGCAACAAATGTGTAAACAGTAATTTCACTCTAACCTATTTGTAAATTGCTACAAATTTCAACAAGGACTAACATATACAGTAATCTTTTCTCAAGTTATAACAAGTGTTAAACAGTGATCTACTTGTAAATTGCTACAAATTTCAACAAGGGTTTAAAAAATATACTTAGCTTTTACCTCAACCTGTAAATTGCTGTAAATTTCAACAAATGATCATACGTCGGCTTAACTTCAACTTGTAAATTGCTACAAATTTCAACAAGTGTTAAGCATCTTTTTTGGTTTAGACAACCAGTAGATTGCCATAAGTCTGTAAGTAATAACATTGGCTTCACTTCGACTTATAAATTGCTACAAATTTCAACAAGCAAAGAGAAACAGTAATCTCGGCTTAACTCCCACTTGTAAATTGCAACAAATTTCAACAAGTGGTAAACTTTGTATCAGTTTGACCGACTTGTAAATTGCTACAAATTTCAACAAGTGGTAAACTTTGTATCGGTTTGACCGACTTGTAAATTGCTACAAATTTCAACAAGTGGTAAACTTTGTATCTTTGCCTTTTCTCTGCCCCCAATGTGAACCTGAGTTTCACTCGGGTTCTCATTACTTAGAGACAACATTATGCATTCATAAGTCTTGGGGAATTCTGTAAAGATTTTATTGATGACGTCGGCAAAATACAATGAATATCTCAATGATAGAAAAATTTCAAATTACAAGTGTTCCAGGGTCTTGGCAATGCTTTGCCCTCATTGTCTTCAAGCCGATAAGCTCCATTGCCTAACACCGAAGTAATTCTGTAAGGTCCTTCCCAGTTTGGGCCAAGCTTGCCCTCTCTGGGATCCTTCTTGTTGCCGACGACTTTTCTCAAGACTAGGTCGCCGACTTGAAAATCTCTTGGGTTGACCTTCTTGTTGTAAGCTCTGGCAAGCTGTTGCTGGTATACTGCAAGCTGAATTGCAGCCTTCTCTCTTCGTTCTTCCAAAAGATCCAGATCTCGGGCTAAGAGTATGTCATTGGTCCCATTCTCAACTCCCTGGGTTCGGATCCCTGGGATGCCAACTTCTAGTGGAATGACTGCTTCTGTGCCATAAGCCATGGCAAAGGGGGATTCCCCTGTTGATCTTCTCGGCGTAGTCCGATATGTCCAAAGTACGTTGGGCAATTCGTCTACCCACTTTCCTTTTGCTGCCTGCAGCCTTTTCTTTATTCCATCCAAAATTACTTTGTTGGATGCTTCTGCCTGCCCATTTCTTTGGGGAAAACTTGGTGTTGAAAAGTAATTCTTGATCTTGAATTTCGCACAAAAGTTCTTGATAAGTTTGCTGTCAAATTGCGTTCCGTTGCCGGCAACGATGGCTCTTGGAATACCAAATCTGGTGATAATGTTTTTCCATATGAAATTCTTGATGTCCACATCTCGAATTTTGGCAAGAGGTTCTGCCTCTATCCACTTTGTGAAGTAATCCGTTGCCACCAGCAAGTATTTCCTCTGCCCAGTTGCTTGGGGAAGTTGTCCAACCAGATCCAAGCCCCATTGGGCAAACGGCTAGGGGCTGGATACTAGATTCAGGTCAGTAGCTGGCTGATGAATCAAAGGTGCAAACCTTTGGCATTGTTCGCATTTCTTCACGTATGCTTCTGTATCTTTTTGCATGTAGGGCCACCAATACCCCTGGGTAATGGCCCTATGGGCTAGTGATATGCCCCTAGCATGGCTTCCACAAATTCCTTCATGAATTTCATATAAAAAATCTTCAACCTGAAAAGGGTGTACGCACCTTAAAAGGGGTCCAGTGAAGGACCTTCTGTAGAGATGTCCTTCCGCAGTCAGACTGAATCTTGCCGACTTTAATCTAACTTTGTGTGCCTTCTTGCGGTCTTCTGGCAGCTTTCCTTCTTTCAGGAATGCAACAATTGCATCCATCCAGCTTAGCCCCATGTCCACACACATTGCTTCCTGCTTGTTGTTCTGTGGTTCTATGCTCGGTCCCGATATATAGTCGATCATAATTGTTCTTGTTTTGCCAGTCTGTATTGAACTTGCCTGGTTGGCCAACGCGTCGGCGTGGCTGTTATCATCTCGGCTTACTTGGAGAAGTCAGCAGTTCTAAAATAGGGCTGCCAATCTGATGACCTCTTTTGCATATGCCGACATCCTCTCGTCTCTGGCTGCGAATTCTCCTATTGACTGGTTAACAATTAATTGTGAATCACAAAAAACTATTACCTCATCTGCTTCGGCTGCTGCTGCCAGTTTTAGCCCTGCAATAAATGCCTCGTATTCTGCTTCATTATTTGAGGCCTTAAACCCTAAACGGATGGACTGTTCTATTATCTCTCCATCTGGAGATATCAGCAGCACTCCTGCCCCTGCTCCCTACTGGTTTGAACTTCCATCGACAAACAGTCTGAAGGAGTCGCCGATGTAGATGCTGCAAGGTCTGAGTTTTTCCTTCCTTTGCTGTTTTGCCTTTGGTTGGGATTCTCCTTGCGTGCTGGGACCTCGTTCACCTCGGCTCAACGGAGCCTGATGTTCGATGGATTCAGGCGTAAATTCTGCCACGAAGTCGGCCAAAACTTGGCCCTTAATTGCAGTTCTGGGCCTGAACTCCAGGTCATACTGACCCAAGGCCACTGCCCACCTTGCAATTCTTCCTGTTAAGTCTCCTTGTTGCAGCAAGGATTTTAGTGGGTGCTCTGGTAGCACCACAATCTTGTGCGCCTGAAAGTAGTGGTTCAATTTCTTTGAGGCTATTACCAAGGCCAGCATCAATTTCTCCAGTAGTAGATACCTTGCTTCAGCGTTGGCCAAGGTTTTACTTATATAATAGACAGCCTTCTATTCTCCTTGTTCTTCTCGGATTAGCACTGCACTTACTGCGTGTTCTGACACGGCTAAATACAAAAACAACTCTTCCCCAGGTTTAGGTGTTGAGAGGACTGGAGCCATGGTTAGATATTTCTTTAGGTCGGCCAAAGCGGCCTCACATTCCTCAGTCCATAGGAAGTCTGCGTTCTTTTTTACCAAGTTGAAGAAGGGTTTACATTTGTCTGAGCTTCGGCTTATGAACCTGTTTAGGGCTGCGGCCCTTCCAGTAAGCATTTGAACCTGTTTTGCCGATGTCGAGCTCTGTAGGTTTAAAATGGCCTTGATCTGATCTGGGCTAGCCTCTATGCCCCTCCTTGTTACTAGGTACCCCAGAAACTTACCAGATCCAACTCTAAACGCGCACTTTGATGCGTTGAGTCAGAGCCGATATGTTTTGAGGATTTCAAATACCTTTTTTAGGTCGGCAAGGTGACTCTTAGGCTCCTTGGTCTTCACGACCATGTCATCGATGTAGACTTCTACTATTTGGCCTATCAGGTGCTTGAACATTTTGGTTACCAGCCTTTGGTAGGTTGCTCTTGCGTTCTTCAGCCCAAAAGGCATCACCCTGTAACAGTACATGCCTTTTGGGGTGAGGAAGCCTGTCTTCTCGTCACAGGGGTACATGGCTATCTGGTGGTA
Organism: Camellia lanceoleosa; assembly: GCA_025200525.1. Lineage (NCBI taxonomy): Eukaryota > Viridiplantae > Streptophyta > Magnoliopsida > Ericales > Theaceae > Camellia > Camellia lanceoleosa. The sequence continues at coordinate 161,780,941 of CM045760.1, read as the reverse complement.
CCCTACAGCGTCGAGAAGCTCTTCCTTCCATGTCGAGATGTGGCGTCTACTAATTGATTGATTTTGGGCGAGAGAAAGCTGTCTTTGGGGCGAGCTTTATTGAGCTTGTAAAATCTCTGTGAACCCTCCATTTACCGTTTTCTTCTTTACCACCACACTGTTTGATAGCCATGTTGGATAATTGACTTCTCTAATGCCCTTGGCTTCGAGTCTATCTACTTCTTCCTCCCTTTGCTTGGCGTGCATCAACGTCGGTCTTCTAGCTCGCTGTATTACAGGTTTAGCCGACCTGTCGATGTTCAGTCTGTGACATGTGACCTCGGGGTCAATGCCAGGCATTTCATAAGGTGTCCAGGCGAACACCTCTATATTTGTTTTTAAAAAAGCTTCCAGTTCTTTCTCTTCTTCTTCGGCTAACCCTGAGCCGAGAAGAAAGAAGCGCTCTTCGTCGCCCTCCTGGACGAGGATTTTCTTCAGTGTCTCCTCGCTTTTCTCGGCCGGCTCCTTGCCAACATCATCTAGGACTTCCATGTCTTTATCTTCAATTTCTACCTTCCCTGGTTCTTGTATGTTGCAGGTTGTTTTCATTGCTACCATGGAGCAATTTTTAGCCTGTAGCTGGTCTCCTCTGACTTCTTCAATCCCATGTTCTGTTGGGAACCGCAATAGTTGATGCAGCGTTGAGGGAACTGCCCCTATTGCATGCAACCATGGCCTTCCCAATATAATGTTATAAGGAGAAGGCGTATCAATCACGATGAATTCTGTCCTGATCTTCTTAGTGCCGGCCTGTACTTCCAAGTTTGTAGCGCCCAATGGCCACGTCGGCGTTCCATTGAAGCCGACCATCGGGCCATTCGATTGCTCCATGTCGTCTGGGTGAAGGCCTAGCTCCTTGTAACATCTAACGTGCATGATGTCACAAGAGCTGCCTTGATCTATTAGGATGCGTTTTACTTGGCACTCCCCTACCTGGAGGGATACTACCAAGGCATCATTATGTGGGTGCTGTACCATCTCTAGGTCGCCTTCGGTGAAAGCTATCATCGGTCCTTGGTACTCCGCTGGCCGATGTCTTTTTTCCCTGACTTGGTAGACATGCTGCAGATGCCTTACCCTTTGAGTCTCTCCACTGACTTCGTTCTCGTTAACTTTTGAATGAATCACATTAACTATCCGAGGTCCTTCTGCCCAAGGTTGCGGAGGTGATGGGGCTACTGGAGCCTGAGGCAGTCTTGCCTGCTCTTCTCTTGTTCTGGTTTCATCGACAAAGTCTCTCAGGTGGCCTTGCCTTACCAGATCTTCCAAGTGTGCTTTTAGGGCTCTGCAGCCCTGTGTTGTATGACCGTCTTCATTGCGATAAGCACAATGTCTGTCCATGTTTCTTCCCATAAATTCTCCCGGTTCCCTTCTTTGGCGTTACGAAATAAATTTGGTTCCGAATTTTTCCTAGGACTTTTTGAATTGGAATTCGGAACACAGTTGTCACTGCCTGTTTGGCCCTTAACTCTATCTTTGTTTTGCTGAATCCGTTGTTACTTCGACCTCGCTTCGGCGAGCAGTTTCCTTTTTCCTGTTTGACTTCCTTGTGGGCCGATGTATCCTCCTCAGCTCGGGTATACTTTTCAATCCTTGCCATGAGTTCTTCCATGCTCTTTGGCAATGTCTTTGCCAAAGATTTCCGCAGCGAACAGTTATCTTTCAGGCCGTTCTTGAAGGATACAACCGCCACTTCCTAGTTGCACTCGGGTATTCGATTGAACACCTCGTAGTATCTTTTTGCATAGGCCCTAAGGCCTTCATCCTAGCTGATCTTTAGAGCCATTAGTGCGTCCACCCTCAATGGCTGTAGCTTATTTGCTACGAACCTGGCCACAAACATCTCGGCCAGGCCTTCCCATGTTTTTACGCTTCCCTTCGGCAGTTTGTGGAACCAATCTGATGCAATTTCCCCAAAGGACGAGGGAAACACTTTGCAGAGTAATGGCTCGTTTCCGCTGTACAGTGCCATTGAGTTCAAAAATAATCCAACGTGGAAGTTAGGGTCCGACTTACCATCGTATATTTGAAACCTCAGTATACTGAATCTTTTCGATGCTTCAAATTTGTCCAGTTCTACCGAGAACGGTGTCCTTGGCTTGATGGGTGAGGTTACCTCGGCTTCAGCGTTCTGTTCCTTCCTCTTGAGGTAGTTTCTCAAGTCTTCTTTACTCCTCCCCGGAGCCCGGCTATCTTTGGACTTCAGTCTCTTCGGCACACTACTCTCGGCCTCGTGATGGGCCCATTTTGATCTTTCTCCGTAGGTTGTGTCAAAGCAGAGCGCCTGCCCTCGAATATGCCAATGTTCTTTGCGCTCCTGATCCTTCGTATGATACGTCCTCTGGGACTTCTCTTGTCTTGGTTCCTTTCGCCCGACCTCCCCGGAGGGCGGGTGAGAGTGCCTTTCGCTCCTGGTGTGTTGTGGTGCCTCAAGAATTATTTTCCTTCCTTCCTTCTGAGTATTAACTGCTGGAATTGGCGTGTCCTGCAGCGGGTATGGTGGCTGCATGACATTGTTTTGCATCATGAAGTTGACGACCGACTGTAGGTCTGCCAATTTGTCTGCCAAGTCTTTTACTTCCTCATCCCTCCGTAGGTACCTATCCCTCCATACCTAGAGGTTATCTTCGTTGTAGTATCTGTCCTGGTCCGTCTTCTTTGAGGTGTCGCCCTCCTGGCTGGCGTTTTTTCCTTCATTCCCCTGGTTGCGGGTTTCTTCATTGTGGTTGTCTCCTTCGACGTCAAGGTCGATAAGCCTGCCACTCCCAACGGGAGCGTCGTCTCCAACCTTTTCGTTTTGTGCGTTACTGGCCATCTATTTGTCTTTCGTTCCCACAGACGGCGCCAAATTGTGTGTGTGATTTTCCGATCACACTACCCTCCTTAGTAATTCAGCTGTAGAACACAGGCAGAATAGATGACACCCTGCTGTCCTGCATAGAAAGAAAAGGCTCCGGCTGTGGTTCTTCCACCCGGGGGCACTCCGACGATCAAGTCAGTATATCTCTCCAAGATAATCAAGTATTCAACTCACAAGCTTGAGTATATTAAAACATACCTTAGACCCATGGAGGTGCCTCTCTTTTATAGCCAACTCAATCCTAGTCCCAATAGGAGCCTAACTCCAATGGACTCAGGATTACTGCTAACCTGGGACTCCCAGTGAGATTAGGATAAACTCCCTAAGAGTTTATCTTTACCCAAACTGAAGTCTTCTCCCAATCTAGGACTCTTGTCCCATATCCGCTTATCTCGGACTCCGATATCTTCGGAGATAACCTCGGTAATTCCGAGATCACCTCGGCGTAACTACCACGACACGTGGCATCTCGGCTGAAACGTCAGTGTCACCTTGCCACGTGTTGGTACTCAGAAAATACATCCCCACAAAACACATACATATCTATACATGTACATATAAATATCTAGCATATATATGAATCGTGTTGTAATACATATTCTCAAAATAGTGTACTATATACAATTTATGACATTTGTGGTGTTCATAACTAAATCTTTTTCAGTCATAATTAAAAACAAAAGTCATAATTAAATACCACATAAAGTATAATTAAAGACATTTTGGATCATAATCAAAATAATAATTACAATAAATGATAACCAATATCACAACGAGTCATAACTAACACCATAATGAGTCATAACCAAGCCATAATTAACACCACAATAAGTCATAATCAAATATCACAAATGTCATAACTGGAACATATGATCCTATATATATGTATTAACTTTTAAATATAAATGACTACATATATATTCTATTTTTTTAATATGTTTTTCCACACTGTCTCTCTTTATAAAAACTCTTTCTACACTCTTTCTCCTCAACAATTCATTGGTAGGGTTATTGATAACCACCAATGCATGATCAAATCCCGTTGTCAAATAAATTCTCCAAACCTCATATTTTCAAATCACTATAAAAAGAGTTTTTTTACATTTTATTTCAATAATTAATGACTTTAAGAATAATGATTTTAAATGTTTACAAATTATTTTTGACCAATACCTGAATTAACTGAATAAAAAATATTCACAATTATTAAATGATTATAAAAATAAAAATATTGCCATAAATAAAAATTATTTTTGAGGCATTTTTTTAGACAACGCTTTACAGCTAACTAAATAAAATTATTTACAATTAAGTATTAAATGAAATAATTTTAAAAATAAAAATTGTGCCATAAACAAAAATTATTTTTGAACTACTAATTTTATTTATTTTTTAGACAACACATTAATAAAATAAAAAATATTAAATAAAATGATTATAAAAATAAATGCAACCACTGTTTATATATTTTTTATTTTACATGCTAGTATAATGAAATAAAAATTTTGAAAAAAAATATAAAGAAAAAAAATTCATATAAGATTTTTTTCTTTGGGTTTAGATCACTTGAGTATTTGTTCTTTTTTTGTAAGCTTTTATTTTTTATTTTTTGGAAAAGAAAACTATTCAGAATATTGTAAAAAAGAGGTACCTTTAATTATGCTAAATCTCATGAGAGGTAAGTATAATTTACCCTAGGAAAGAATGAATGAGAGGAGTTTTTTACATTAAGGGTCAATTGTGTCTTTTCACAATATGATTGAAGAGTATTATGGTTAATTTTACTGCCAAGTTAACGTCGTTAAGGCTCTTTTAACAGAAAGGAAAAATCTAACTATTATTTTCGAAAATAAGTAGCTCATGTAATTTTTAAAACAATAGGAAATGTATTTATTAAGACAAACCTGGTAAGTGTAATAAAAAACAATGGGTCAACTTGACCATGAATTGGGCATAGACTTAGAGGCGACTTCTCGAAGTCGTCGCGAGCTCTGAAATGTAAAGGAAAAAAAAGCCATCGATTCAGACTTTATTCTCCATCTTTCTTTCTTTCCTTTCTTTTGTTGTTAATTTCTTTTCAATATTTATCTAAATCAACCATGTTATTGAGCGGTTGTGAGGAACCCAATTGGCATTGAAACTCGAATTTCTTGGGAACCAATCAGAAAAACTGCCAGAAAATTTCCTCTAGTGGGCAGTCGATGCATAAATAAGGTATGCACTAAATAAGCATAATTATTATGTATGTAGGCTTTAATATGAGTTTTGATGCTTTAAACTGAATCATGGTATATTTGAATATCGATTTTGTCATGGTTTAAATGAAATTTGATCCTTTCACTCCTACTTTTGAAGTTTTCCCAAAAAGCCTTAAGACTATTTAAATTTTAAATTTCAAAAAACATTTCAAAATTTGAAATCTAACAAATCTCTGGAGTTCAACCATGATTGAACCAGAGCTCTATCTATGATATTTTAGTGACTGAAGGAACAGAAGAATAAGAAATCACTTCAAGGGGATCAAGCCTCCAAACCCTATGGTAGTGTTTGGTTTGTTGGCATGGAATAGAATGGAATAATCATTCAACCAAAATTTTCATTCTCATATTTGGTTGAGTCAATTAAGTTACAAAAAATATATTACAAATAGAATTATCATTCATAGTTATAAAGGAATGATCATTTCATTTCAGTGAACCAATTAGGGGAAATAAAGCAAATTCTCATTGATTGCTTAAAAGAGCCATAAGGCATTACACCCAAGGCCGGCCCTGAGGCAAGGTTGGTAAGGCCGCTATCTTGCGCTCCCGAATTTTGTCTAAAAAATAGAGACCTTAAGTTATCTTTGGTTAATTATTTCCGTCTTAAGTTATGTTTAGTTTATTGAAATTAAATTGAATGAAATAATCATTTCATTATAATGTTCATCCTCAACGTTGGTTCTAAAAAATATTATAAACGAAATTACCATTGTGAGAGAATAGTCATTTTATAAAGAAATTAAGACATGATCATTCCATTCCATTCAATTTTATTTTAGTGAACCTAACACTAAATTATATTATTAGTAGTTTAAAAATGAAGTTCTACAGATTAAAAAATATATATATTAATTGGTGAGTTACTTAAAAATAATTGATGATTGTTTGCCAAATATACGAGTTATTTACAAAATATTATTTGACTATACCAGTTACAATTTTTTTGGAGAATTTTTTTTTTTAAAGTTCAAGTAGATTAAAATTTACAGATCAATCTACTACGTTATTTACAAAAAGTGTGAATAAATTAATAATGATAGCAATAAAAAATGTTCAAAATTTATCTCAATAATTATGTTTTACGTCAATCTCAATGACTATGATTTATAATTTATGTCAACTATAAAAAATCATATGAAATTGCTCAGGAAATATAATATTTTAACTTTTGTGAAAAATAATTATAATTTATTTACGTACTAATACAATAATTTAAAATTGCATCTTTAAGTAATTTTGTGTAGGTACTAGCAAAAATAAATTAAAGATTGTTCCTATTTTACTAATATGTATTTCAAAATATATATGAAGGTTGGGCCTCATTTTCTGGGTTCGCCTTGGATCCCAAAATGAACACCAGCTAGTAACAGAAATAATGAGATTTTCGGAAAAAGAAATGAAATCATGCCAAAACAAATGGCACAATTGACTCCTAAAATTGAGCATTATCCTACCAATATAGAAAGTAATTCACCCACTCTTATTAACAACCTTGTCCTCAAGGTTGGAAAGCAACAAACTCTAGAAATTTCTCCCTGAGCGAGTGATAGGATTCCCAAGTGGCATCCCCAATTGGAAGGTTGTTCCACTGGACTAGAATACCCACTCCTGCTTGATTCGTGTGTTTGACTAGTCATCGATCCAATATAGCTTGGGGTTGGATCCTAATTTCTCCCAAGCTTCTTTTTCGAACAAGAAATGTGGAAAACATGATGAATCTTAGGTTCTGTTTGTTTCAACGTAAAATATTTTACATCAAAAGATATTTTTCATGTAAAAAATATATATGCAAAAAAATCATTTTCCTTCCTATTTTTTAGTGTTTGGCTGTTGTTTGTAAAATATTTTCCTAATACTCAAATTGCACTTTTTCTTACTTGCAATTGGTTGTGGGCATTGAATTCGTACTGGGAAAACCAGTCAATCACCTAGGCTGCCACAAAACCAATGAAGGTTGCAAACCATGGTTTTCCCAAATGTTGAGAGGAGTCTTACAGGTAAGCCAAAAATGATTTACGAAATTTGGAACGGAAGTCATTTTTGAGCTTTTGATGAAAGTTATTTTTGTTAAAAAAATATTTTACTTACTTTGTGTCCAACCAACAAAGCAAAATCAAATATATTTTATGGCAAAAAAATAGAGCCTTGGTGCCTTTAGGAAGGTCTAACCAATGGGCTACAGGTCCTATACACTCGAGCACCTTAAGGATCATAAAATGTGCTATAACTTCTTAGAAGAGCAAACTTGTATGGAAACTTGTTTGTAGGGTTGTATCCGCAAATAGACCCAATCTCCTACCTCAAACTCCCTTTTAGTTCTATACTTGTCTGCTTGTCTGCTTGTTGCTTCATTCGGGACTGAGCTTGATGTAGATTATTTTTGAGAAGTTGCAAAAGGCCATCCCTTTCTCTTAGATCACAATCTACCTCAAATGGAGTTTGTTTGGTAGGTGAATGATAGGTAGTGTTATACCACCATTCTGCCCATGAAAGCCAGCAAACCCCATCCTCTGGTCGATCTCCTGTAAAGCACATCAAATAATGTTCAAGGCACCGATTAACCACCTCTGTCTTTGGCCATCTTTCTGTGGATGACAGGTTGAACTCATATTCATCTGTGTGCCTTGTAATCGGAAGAGCTCCTTTCGGAAAACTTGAGCAACTGTGACAACAGTATAGGGGTGAGACAAAAGACAAAAGTGAGCATATTTTGTAAGCTGGTCCACAACCACAAATATCACGTTCTTCCCTTGTGAGGAGGGAAGGCCTTCTATAAAATCAACAGAGATATCTTACCACACTTTGGTAGGAACTGGAAGTGGTTGTAGCAGTCCAGGGCTTGCTACTGTTTCTGCTTTATTTTTCTACCACGTGTCACATTCTTGTACAAAACGTTTAACTCCTTCCGCATCCCTTTCCAGCAAAAGACAGGGGAGAGTTGTTTGCAAGTGCAGAGGTAGCCTGAATGTCTTGCGGAGGGAGATGCATGGAACTCATGAAGTAACGATGGTTTTTGGGGAGAATTAGCAACCAATACAAGTCTGCCTTTGTACCTAAGGTCCTTTCCATCCCAAGTGTAGTGTGGGACGACATTAAGGTCTTGATGCAATTTGATTATCAAATCCTATACAGTTAGATCATTTTCCACTCCGCTCGTATGTTATCTAGACCACCAAATATTGAAGCTGTTATAGCCACCAAATCAGCTTGCTAAGGAAGTCAAGAAGGAGCATCAGAAACCACATTCTTTGTCCCCTTCTTGTAAATAATCTCATAGTCATACCCCAGTAATTTTGAGACCCATTTTTTGTTGCTCCATAGACGAAATTCGCTGTTCCAAAATATATTTAGTAGGTGTTTGGCATGCACTAAAAAATTTTGCATGCATGCATACACTTATTTGGGTCACATCAATCAACATCTCATCTCTACTTTTCTACCCACTTTCTCTATTTTTCTACACATTTTTTTTTTATAAAAAGTCAAAAAGTGCATTTATTTAAAACATCCTAAACCACCCCTTAATGCTTTTATGATCAGTCTGTATGTGAAACTGTTGGCCAATAAGGTAAGGCCTATTTCTCTCACTACATGACTATAACCCTCTTCTCCTTGTCATATATTGACATCTGTTGATGAAGTGGCGATAATGCCTTGCTAGTGAATGCTAAAGGGGTTTTTTTTTTAGATGGGAGTGAATGCTAAAAGGGGTGACCATTGGTTCAATGATAAAATCTTAGCCTAATAATCTTGAAGATATGGGTTCAAGTCTCGGGACAATCACTTTGTGCACCATGCCAAAGATTAGATATGTACCCAATCTTTCTTCTTCCAAACACACATTAATGTGTACTATTTGGGTGTTTTTTTATGGGAGTGAATGCTAAAGGTTGACCCTACTAGATTAGAACTCTGCCAATTCCCACTCCACATGCATCACACTCTAACGCAAAGAGTTCAAGGAAATCTGGTAGAGCAAGGACAGGAGTAGTCGTCATAGTGTCCTTCAATTTGACAAAGGCAGCTTCAGCGTCTGCCCCCTAATTAAACACATCCTTTTGTGCACTAATTTTTTCATAGTCCTTGACGAATTTTCTGTAATAGTCTGTTAAGCCAAGAAATCCACGTAGTGGCCATACATTTTTTTCTTTTGGTAGGTAAGTCATAAGTTATATAGCAAAAAATAGATATTACAGTAAAGCTCATTACACACCCAGAGGCAAACACCCTTCGAGGAGGGAAAAAACCAAGCCTAGCTTCTACACAACAATCTAACAAGTAGATTAGCATACAAGAAGAAACCAAAGCTAGGCCAACCAATAATCAACGGACACGCCTATGATTTCATAGGAGTCTTGCACCTTGATTTCTTAGACTTGATAGAGAGGCTAACATCTTGAGCAAGTTTAAGATTGGCGATTCTCTCAAGAAGCTTTTTCTTGTTTTCCAATTTTGAAGATGGGTTTGTCCATGGAACAACAAAAGTTCCATCTGAAAGGGATTGAGGAGCTCCTTTGGGACGTGAAGATCATCTAAGGGCTAACCCATTTATATTACTCATGTCCCCGACAATTTCTTTCTCTTCCTTTAAAGCCTCTACATTTAGAATATCTTCATTCGCATTAAGCACGCTTTTAAGATCCGCACAAAAAGAAACCTCCTCATTGGCTACACAAGTATTGAGAATATCAAACACATTCAATGAAGATGGAGGAGGTGTAGGAACACAATTACCCCTAGGAGCATAAACGACGGCCTTGCCTTTTTTCTGTTTCACTTTAACCCATTCATTTGGCTTGCTTCCCTCCTTTAGCTCGGCTACTTCTTTGGCCTTCCACTCTTGTTTGAGTTTACTAGGAGCTTGAGTTTTCAATTTACTTGGACACAAACTTGTAACATGAGCAAATATTTTGCATTCTCCACACACTTAGGGTTTCCAAGGAACTTCCACTTTGATTTCGAACGATTCTCCATATCCTAAGTTTACAACAAAGGAGGATGGAATCTCCTTAGTAGCTTCTATCTCAATACAAATTCTATCAAATGTTAACCAGATATGATTTTGAGTAAATTCATCAAGGTACAATGGATTACCGATAAAACTTGCTATGTAACTCAATCCCTCCTCAGTCCAAAGTTCAAGTGGCACGTTGAAAAATTTTACCCATCTTGGCACACTTGAGAAGACATTTTTAGTAAGGGTCATGTCGGGGTGCCATTCTTGATGACAATCAACTTGCTCCCAATATAATAAGGCCCCTCATCAAGAATGGACTTTAAAGCTTCTTCATCTTTAATCTTGAATACAAAGTAGCCATTATCTAAGGTTATAACCTCTTCAAGATTTTCCTTCCACAACTTGTAGGCCCAAGTCTTCACTTGGAAGAAATACAATTTTCTATCAATAAAATAACCCACAAGAGCATTTTCCCATTGCTTAAACCCAATTTTAGAGATTTCCAATGGGATTTAAAGTTGATCGTCCTCATAACCGACCGAGTATCTCTTGAGACTTTTAACTACTTTCAGATTTAAATAAACTACTCTAGGGCGTAGAGATAACATTTTGGGAAGAAGACTTCCACAAACCATTGGAACTATGGCTTTGGACCATTTCTGTTTTAGTCTGAGAGTCCATAGAAGCCAGATCCACCAAACCCTCTACACATGACATTCGAACCTGAGCATGCCCTTTTGCCTCATTGTAGTCTGGCACATTTGTGGTTGGGGTACTTCCCTTTGTTGCAATATCCCCTGTTGGTTCAAGGACGGTTGTTTTGCCTAGGCCTTGTTCTGAAGAAGAGCCATGAGCCTCACTATGCCCAAACATGTTCTGGTGTAGGCCTCTCAACCAAAACCTTTATTTTTGAAGGGCCTACTGCTACCCCATCCTTGGAGATGATATGAACAAGATGCTCTACTTGAGATTGTCCAAAGCTACATTTAGACTCCTTCACAAATAAAGAATTCTCACGAAGGAGGGTGAGTGCAATACGCAGATGACATTCATGTTCCTTCTACTAAGATGAACTATAAATGAAAATATCATCAAAGAATCACCAAAGGAAGTTGCTGACAACTGGAGATGGTGACTGGCCGAGGAGGCCAAATGTGGTTGATGACAGTTGGAGATGATGGTCAGAGGTGGTTTTTGTTAGAATGTATTAGAAATTTCCTATTTCATCCTTAAGTATATTTAGTATTTTCATTTATGCCTTAGAGAGCTCTTGTAATTATGCGAATGATCTAATATAAAAGGAGATGAGATAGGACTCATACCTCTAACTTTTCTCTTCTCAAAAATAAACATGGTATCAAAGCCTCTCTGAAACCTTAGGAACCACAGCACCATCACACCAGCCGCAGCCACCAATCGCACAACCACAACACCAGCACACCCGCAGCCACTAGTCGCACAACCACAGCACCACCACACCCCAGTCTCGCCACCACAGCACCAGTTGCAGCCATCTAGGGTTCGACGTCACTAGTCATCATCAGCTAGACTGTCGATAGCCCTACCCACAGCCCCTAGGGCTTCGACAGCACCCTAGGGCTCGTCAGGGCCTCCTTTTTCCCAGCCCAGGTCTGTCGGCAAGATAGGAGGGCCAATCATGGGTGTCGTTTCTCCCTTCTCAGGCTGCCGATAGACTCTAAAAAGCCTTGGTTCAGTCGGGCCTCTATCTCTCGTGGGTCTGGGTTGCTACTCTCTCTATTGCGTAGGTCTGGGTTGATGTGAACTCTTTCATCTATAAACATTGGTACTTAGACGCTCTTCTTTTATGTAATTTGCTTTTTTGTATTAAAAAAAAAAAAAAAGGAAAAAAAAAATGTACTCTTAATTTTGTTTTGGTTCTGGTTATTGTGTTATCCCCTCTTCCGGGTTCATGGTTAGACCAGTGTTTGTTTGTGAGGGTTCCTTCGTAGAGTATTCATGGCAAAAATGACTAGTGAGTCTACTACTTCGCAACCTACTCCTCAAGGCGCAAGTCCTGTTTTGCCTCCTACTATGACTGATTCTCTCCACTCTGGCCAAAACATCACCACCTCTCTCTTTAATGGTCAGAATTATCTAGCGTGGTCGTAGAGTTTGACTATTTTTTTGAAGAGCAAAGGGAATATGAGATATGTTGATGGGCGTGTTCAGCCCCTCAGTACCATAGATCCGGGTTATGATCAGTGGGAGATTACCAATTCTCTTATCATGGGTTGGTTGATACATTCCATGTTTTCAGAGATTGGTGAGGGATACTTGTCTATGGACACAGCACAAGATATTTGGAAGACTGTAGCTACTACGTATTCTCGTAAAGGCAATTTTTCAAAATTTTGAGTTGCAACGCTCCATTGACCGGTCCGTCTAGGGTAAGATGACTATCTTCAAATATTTCACTTTTCTTAGCAACGGGTGGAAGCGACTTGATCATCTTCAGGACTGCAAACCGGTCTGTCCCACTGATTCTGCTGGTTATCGAAAATTTGTTGAACAAATGCGGGTCTTCAAGTTTTTGGAAGATCTGAATGTGGAGTTTGATCCTGTTCGGAGTCGTGTGCTTAGTATAGATGTGCTTCTTTCTCTCCAAGAAGCGTTTGCTTATGTGCAGAATGAGGAGAGTCGTCGTTCTGCTATGCTTCTGTCTACCTCTTCTGACCGATTTGTCCTGGTTTCTGCACCCTCTAGAGATGGGGATCATGGTTCTCATTTTTCTTCTGAGAAGGATACCCTCTTCTGTGACTATTGTTGTCACCCTCGCCACACTTGTAAGACTTGTTGGAAGTTGCATGGGTCGCCATCTGGGGGTCGTGGAGATCATTCTAGTTCTCGTGGGGGTCGCTCTGATTAGTCTAGAGGCCGAGGGCCCAATGCTCAAGCCCGTCATTCTAATAAAGTTGAGCCACCGTCCCCAGCTCCGGTTGTTTCTTCCACTGATATCTCTGGTTTTTCTACTTCTGAGCTGGAGGTTGCTCTCCGCCACTTGCTAGACCATCGGGCATCTAGTTCATTTTCAGGTAACTTTGCCCATTCAGGTAATTTAGCTTCTTCCACAAGTGCTTTCCTATCTCGTAACACATTGCCTTGGATTATTGATTTTGGTGCTTCAGACCATATGTCTGGGTCTTCTGATTTGTTCTCAGCATAAACCCCTTCTTTAGGACAAGATAAAGTTAGAATTGCTGATGATACCATTTCTTCTGTGTCTGGGAAATGTTTAATTCATGCCACTGCTTCCCTTCCTTTGTCTTCTATACTGCATGTTCCCAATTTTAATGTTAATCTTTTATCTTTGAGTCGTATTACTTGGGACTTAAATTGTAGTGTGACATTTTTTCCTGATCATTTCACGACCTTATCACGAGGAAGATGATTGGCAGTGGTAGAAACGTGAATGGTCTTTATATCCTGGATCAAGCAGACAAGCTCATTCTTCCATTCAGTTACCATCTACTAAGGAAGAATTATGGCTATGGCACAATCGTCTTGGGCATCCCTCTTTTTTGTTACTTAAGCATCTTTTTTTTTGAAAAATAATGTTTTTGAGTTTCACTATGAGTCGTGTCAACTTGGAAAACAACACAAAGCTTCTTTTGCTCCTTTTATTGATAAAAGTTTAGTCCCTTTTTCATTGATTCATTCTAATGTATGGAGTCCCTCTCGTTTTATGTCTTTAAAGGGTCAAAGATGGTTTGTTACCTTTATTGATGATTGTTCTAGGACCACCTGGGTATATCTTATGAATGACAAATGTGAGGTTTTTTCTGTGTTTCAAAATTTTCATAAAATGATTTGCACTCAGTTTGGGGCGGTTGTCAAAATTCTGCGTTCTGATAATTGGGGGGAATACATTGACTCTGGCCTTGCCAGCTATTTTGCTACTCATGGTATTATTCACCAAACTTCCTATACCAATACCCCTCAAAAGAATGGTGTTGCAAAGCGTAAAAACCATCATTTTCTTGATATTGCGCATTGTCTATCCTTTGACATGCGTGTTCCTCGATCATATTGGGGGGGAGCTATTCTCACTGCCACCTTCCTCATCAATCGTCTGCCTACCCAAGTTCTCAACAAACACACTCCTCTTCAGGTTTTGTTAGGGTCCCCCCTCTTCTAGTTTCTCCATTCCTCCAAAGACCTTTGATGTGTGTGTTTTGTTCATAACCATTCTCCTACTCGTGGTAAGTTGGATCCTAGGTCTCTTCGGTGTGTCTTCCTGGGTTACTCTGCTGCCCAAAAGGGCTACAAGTGTTATCATCCACCCTCTCGGAAATGGTTTGTCTCTATGAATGTGTCTTTCTTTGAGTCTCAATCTTACTTCCTGTCCTTATCGGTGTCCCAGTCATCCCTTCAAGGGGAGCCTTGGTGTAAAGCGATTCCTGTCTCACTACCTGTATCACTACCATCAGTGATTGAGCAGGATGTTAAGGATGACTCAGCTATTGAGGCTGTTGAGTCTGAATCGGAATCCACAGTGAAAGATGGCAAAGTTTATGTCAGGGACAAGGATAGAAAACAAGTTACTTGGGTACAAGAGACCAATTCGGATTCTCCACTGCTATGTTCTCCTTCTGATGAGTGTCTAGAATCCTTTTCTGCTGATGAACCTCCAGGTAACTCTATTCTTTCTGATCTAGATGTTCCCATTGCTAATAGGAAGGGGGTTAGGTCTTGCACTCAACATCCTATTTCTCATCCTACACTAATCTGTCTTCTTCCTATAAAGCTTTCTTGTCTAAAATTTCTTCTGTGAGTCTTCCTTCTAATTTTCAAGATGCTCTTTCTACTCCTGAGTGAAAGCATGCCATGATGGAGGAGATGAGAGCTCTTGCAAAAAATGGCACTTAGGAATTGTTTGAGTTACCTAAGAGCAAACGACTTGTTGGATATAAATGGGTGTACACTATGAAGCACAAAGCCGATGGTTCAATTGAACGTTACAAGGCAAGATTGGTGGCCATGGGCTTTACGCAGACTTATGGAGCAGGCTACCAGGAGACATTTGCACCTGTTGCTAAGATGAACTCTGTTAGAGTCCTTCTTTCCCTTGCCTCTAATCTCGATTGGCCTCTTCATCAATTTGATGTGAAGAATGCTTTCCTCCATGGTGATTTGGAAGAAGTGTACATGGACATTCCTCTAGGCTTTGAGGATGTTAAAACCAAAGGAAAAGTGTGCCTCTACGCAAATTACTTTATAGACTTAAACAGTCTTCTAGGGCTTGGTTTGAGAGATTTACTCGGGCCATGCTGCGATATGGTTTCAAACAGAGTCAAGCTGACCACACTTTGTTTGTGAAACACTCATCACATGATAAGACGACAGCTCTTATTGTCTATGTAGATGATATTGTACTCACAGGGGATGATGTTGAGGAGGTTTCTCGGTTAAAAAAGTATTTGGCCAATGAGTTTGAAATCAAAGACTTAGGCAACTTGAAGTACTTTTTAGGTATTAAGGTTGCTAGGTCCAAAGATGGCATCTTCATATGTCAAAGAAAGTATGTGCTTGATTTGTTAAAACAAATTGGCATGCTTGGTAGTAATGCTTGTGATACACCACTAGAACCTGGACTGAAGCTTAGTGAGGATCAAGGAGGTGAGCTTGTAGACAAGGGGAGGTACCAGAGGCTAGTGGACAAGCTTATTTACTTATCTCATTCGCATCTTGACATTGCTATTGCAGTGAGTATGGTTATTCAGTTTATGCATGCTCCACATGCAATTCACTTAGAGGCCATTATGCGGATTCGGAGGTACTTGAAGTCTTCTTCGGAAAAGGGTCTCTATTTCTCAAAACATGGTATCTTAGTATGGAGGCATATACAGATGCTGATTGGGCTGGATCAGTCACTGATAGACGGTCAATCTCTGGCTATTGTACCTTTGTTGGAGAAAATCTAGTTACTTAGAGAAATTTGTTGCACAGTTCAGTGCAAAGGCTGAATTCAGAGCTATGGCTCCGAGTGTGTGTGTGCTATTATGGATTAGATTATTTTTGTGGGATTTGGAGAATCATCAGACTGATTCGGTGAGACTATACTATGACAACAAGGCAGTCATCAATATAGCTCACAATCCGGTTCAGCATGACAAGACCAAGCATGTGGAGATTGACAGGCATTTTATCAAGGAAAAGCTCACTAGTGGCACTATATGTACGCCATTCGTGAGATTTGGGGACCAACTGACTGATGTTCTTACCAAAGGATTAGGGAATAAATCATTTCGTGACATTATCAACAAGGTGGGCATGAGAGATATCTTCGCACCAGCTTGAGGGGAAGTGTTAGAATGTATTAAAAATTTCATATTTCATCCTTATGTATATTTAGTATCTTTATTTATGCCTTAGAGAGCTCCTGTAATTATGCGAATGATCTAATATAAAAGGGGATGAGATAGGACTCATACCTCTAACTTTTCTCTTCAAAAAAAAAAAACAATTTTCAGCTGAAGTGTTGGCTGGAGATGGTCTCTGTCCATAGTTCGCCACATTGACAACTATGGTCAGACATGGGGGTGGCCAATGGTGGTGATGAGCAGTGGGTGGTGGCTGGATGGAGTGGAAGAGGAAGGAATAAAATTTTCTAAACAAGTGAAATTAACTTTTTGTTTTTGTTACAATAATTAAGTAATACAATTTTTTTAAAAGCAGAAGTAACTAAATTAGTTTCTGTGTGTAGTTCTTAAAATTTTGTAAACTTAAACAAAAAACTATTGATATAAATATTACCAAAATGACCTTTATTGATTCCAATAACCAAAGCACTGCCTATCAATTTGTGTAAGAACTGAGCAGCTTATTATTAGAATATCTTATGTTATGCAGGGAATGTTTTTGTAGTCTTCGGTCTTTGGGTATTCTGTTCCTGAACAGACAAGGTACTTTTGTACTTTTACTGGCTGCTTAAATATTTTATTTTTTTCAAAAAAAAAAAACATGCAATGCCTTTAGTACATTGACTTGCCATTCTTCTATTACTGACTGCTCAAGTATTGTCTTTGGTAAAAGCATTGATGTCATACTTGACATGAGTATGAATTAAAGATGGTACCTTTTAGTTCTGCTCTCTGTCTATACCTGCTATTATTTTATCTAATTATTATTATTATTATTTATGCCTTTTCTGTTACAGGCTCTGAGATTCTTGATGGCTGAAACAATGGCTATAGTTGGAGCAGTTTCTGGTGCAGTAGGGGCAGCAGCAGGAGTGGTACAAGCTGCTTCTCAAGCTAAGCCGATATTTTGGGATCCACCCATGGACAAAGTGGAGGAGATTCATGATGCTTTAAATGCAGCAGCACGTGCACTCGGTTCTACAAGGAAGGATTTCATGAATGAAGTCGAGAGAAACAAGATGAAGGCGCCATCTGAAACTTCCATGGAATGGATCAACAGGGCGAAGGAGATTGAGAAACAAGTGGAATTCTTAGTAGATCAATATGGAAAACATAGAAAAGAAGAGTCATCTTTTTGGTTTCCTTCATCCTCATATTTCAAAGAGGAGATGATAAAGATGTGCAAGAAAGTTACCAATCTTCTAGACGAGGGCAACCAAATCAGAGATAAAATTCTAGTTGATCAACCACCAGAAACTGTAGTACAGAGGAGGGGACCAGATATCAACAAATTCGAAACACTTCGAAAGCCACTAGAGCAGATACTGGATTTGCTGGAAAAAGACAATGTTAAGGGGATCGGAATCCACGGAACAGTGGGGATTGGGAAAACAACCATAATGCTCAACTTGAATAACCATGAACAAGTTGCCAAAAAGTTCGACATAGTCATATGGCTCACAGTATCAAAAGAGGGAAGTAAGAAAAATTTGAGCCGGGAGCATCTGCAGCAGGCTATTGTGCAAAGAATGGAAATAAAGATGGAAGGTGCTAGCAATGCTGACAAAGTTGCCCGAAGAATATTCAAGGAGTTGAAGGGCAAGAAGTACTTGCTACTTTTGGATGATGTCAAGGAAGATCTCAATTTAAATGAAATTGGGATTCCTGAAAGCAACAATGGCTGCAAGATAGTATTAACAACTAGGCTGCGTCAAGTTTGTTTGTCAATGGTGGATAGGTTGATTAAGGTGACAATATTATCTCTAGATGAGGCATGGAAGATGTTTCAAGATGTTTTAGGAAGCCCAAAACTTATTGCAAATCAAAAAATTCGGAAACTTGCTTGGCGAGTTTGCAAAGAGTGTAGTGGACTTCCACTCTTGATAGAGAAAGTAGCAAATACTTTCAGATTGAAAAACACCGAGTACCTTTGGAGTGATGGATTGAATAGTTGGAGGATGTGGCCTGAAAAAGAATGTCAAGGCATTAGGGAAATGTATAAATTGTTGAAATTTTGTTATGATGACTTGGACGATGACATGTATAAGAAATGCTTTCTTTATGGTGCATTATATCCTGAAGATAGTGACATCAACACAGATTATTTGTTGGAGTGTTGGGCAGCTGAAGATCTCCTTGGCAATGATGATTGCGCAACAAAGGAGTCCATAATTGGACATTTAATATTGAGCCGCCTTAAGAATGTGTCACTACTCGAGGAAGGTAAGAATGATAACCGTGTTACAATGCACAAATTCATCCGACAAGTAGCCTTATATATATCAGAAGGTGAACCTGATTGTAAATATCTAGTGAAAACGAGCAAAGCATTACGACAGCCCCCAGATGAAAAATCTTGGAGTGAGAAGAAAAGGATCTCATTGGGTGACAATAAGTTGGATTGGTTACCTGATTCCCCCAATTGTAGTTTGCTTTCCACTCTCTTCCTACAAAAGAATTCGGCTCTCGACATGATCCCTGCATTATTCTTTGAGCATATGAAAAATCTTCGAGTTTTGGATTTATCTGATACAGGAATCAAGTTGTTACCATCATCTCTTTCAATCTTGATCCGTCTCAAAATCCTTTATCTAAATAATTGCAAACATTTGGTGGAGCTCCCTTCTGATATTGTAGAGCTTGTACATCTTGAAGCACTTGATATTCAGGGGAGTGGAGTCGATAATATACCACCTCTTATTGAGAAGTTGATCTGCTTAAAGCGCTTGCGAGTATCATTCGCCACCAAGTCTGGAAATGAAAATGCCTCCCAAGAGGTACATTTTAACTACAATATAATTTCAAAGCTTTCTAAATTGGAAGAATTGGTCATTGATGTGAAATCTCCAGAGCAATGGTCTAATAACTTGGTAGAGAATATCATAAAAGAAGTGGCCACATTGCAAGAACTGAAGTCTCTAAAGTTTTCCTTTTCCGATAAGGTTGTAGACGTCATTGAGGTTGTACCTATGACTCTTCGTATCAGCGTTCCTAAAGCTACAATTCTCCTAAGTTTTATCGAAAGTAGTTCATGGAAAGATGTCCAAAGCATTAGTTCATTTGAATTTTACATTGGTTGCCAAAACTCAGAACCTCCTCAAATTCCCGACTTTTTTAGATATGATAAGTATGTCAAATACTCCAATAGTGCGGGTAGCAATTCTCCGATTCTCAGAGTCCTTGTTGAAGCTGATGGATTTGAATTAGTAAACCACAAAGACTTCAAGAAGCTGTCAGACTTTGGAATTGCAAGCATGAACAAGGTCCAAGGTTGTCTAATTGAAAGTTGTGATGAAATTGAAACCATAGTGGGTGCAGTGGACAGTGCAGTATTGCCAAACTTAGAGCACTTGTACATAAAGAATCTACCAAAGCTGGAAAGCATTTGTCAGGGCCCAATGCAACCTGGAAGCCTAACTAAATTAACAACGCTACATCTGACTAGTTGTCAAATGATGGTCAAGATTTTTCCTCCAGGTGTGATTCAACAACTTAATGAAATCCAGTATTTGAAAATTGAAAAGTGCCAAGAAATTGAAGAAATAATTGCAGAATCTGACGCTGCTGGAAATCTGAATGTACTGCCAAAGCTGAAGGAGCTGATTCTCCTTGACATGAAAAAATTAAGTGGTGTTTGTGCAATTAAATCACTGGAGTGGGGATCCTTGGAGAGGGTTGAGATTTTTAAGTGTCCTGTTTTGCTTATATTACCTTTCAACAAAGATAATGCAGCAAAGCTGGAAATTATTGAAGCAGAGAAACAATGGTGGGAAGCATTGCAATGGCAGAATGGTGAGGTCAAACAACGGCTTAAAAAATTATGTACCCTCAGGTAAAGTTCGTCTTTAATATGGTTTATCTTCATATTTTTGCAGTTCCCTGTCTAACTTGAAATATTTCAAAGGTCATAGATCTCACAGTGAAGCTGCTCTCTGAAGATGGTCGTATGAGCTTTCGAAATCCAGCAGCACTGGATCCTTTTCGCCCTCTCTCTTTTGCCAAAATAGTTGAGTAGTCCCACTGGCATGGAGCTTTCAAGTTGGTTTGGATGTGATGATGATGGTGATGTTATTGTTGTTGAGTGCTTGTTTTGCGTGCATGTGTGTTTGTTCCTTGTTTGTGTCCTTGTCTATTCTTGTCTATGCTGCAGCAATTTTACATGTATGTATTCATATATGAAAACAGCAGACCTAGTTTCTGTTTTATATGATGTGCTACAGAACAAGACTTTGATCAACTGGCCATGTATGTTATCTTTTAATTAGCACACTTCTTTGTGTTCTGTAGCCTTAATTTTAGCCGTTAATTGATCTTCTAATTATCTTCTCATCACTCATATGCCCTCTACTATGACTCCTTTACTTCCCTACTCTATTATCTGTTTGACCATAGATATGCACTGAAGCAGGACTACTTGCAAGTACTTAAAAGTGATAAGGCGGTAAGATTTTCTATAAAATGAAATTCGTAATGATTTTTTATTTGATCAAGTACTTCACACAGTGTGATTTCTTCTTTAGCGGATGAAGGTGATGCAACAAGAACACCCTTTTCTTTATTCTTGTAATGCACATTATGTTTCACTTCTTTTTCTTCTGCTTGTTTCATATTTTGTAACATCTACCATGATTACCTTTCTTCCAAGTTTGATGTAGGATGCAGAGTTATCATCTATGTGAGCTTCAGATAAATAAATAGATAAATAATAGCTGAAAATTTATTTCCTTTGTCGAATTAAATCATGCAAAATTCTATACTCCAACAAGTGAATAACAGATTCAAAATGCAAAGCACACTAATGACATAAACCTATCTGTATATTTGCTGCTGATCATTCGATATGTAAATTATTGCCCCACTTATTATTGTTCTGTAATTCTCTCAAATTTGAATCACATCAATAAAAAAATAATAATAATAATTGTAGCATAGACTTATTTGGGCGTTTAAATAGTCTAACTTCTAGGACATGTCCAAATTTCTTCAATTGATAGAGTTACAATTCTATATAAATGGATGAATGCAATTGCTGATAAATAGAAGTCCTCAAAGTCGCTATGTGGCACAAGCATGGCAATGGGTAGGGTATGGGTTGGTGGCCCCTACCCCACCCCTATCTTCATTTCTGCCGCTTACCCCCATCCCGACCCAACCCTCATAGAACTCTCCCCCACCCCCACCCAAATCCACAAATATAACCCCCATTCCTGACTCTATGTGATCTACAACACAATAAGAAATTTAAAAATAAAATTAAAATTTAATAATTAAAACTAAAAAATACTATTTATAATTAAAAAATATATATTATTTATTGTACATATATTTAAATTATATTATATATATAACATAATAAAAATTGGATAAATATTTTATATATATATATATTCTATAAAAATTTAATAATATATGATATGCGTATTATGTATATGTAATATTATTATTTATTTATTACTATATTTGCTGGTTGGGTAGGGTTCAGATAAAAAAATACTCTCTCCTGCCCCCGACTTGAACCCAAACGGATTTTTCAAAAGTTTTTCAAAATCCGACCCTATCCTATTCTACTATCCCCAAAACTCATCCCATTATGGTTGGAGAGAGTCAAGAACCCGACGGATCAGGATATTTTGCCATCTCTAGACACTACCGTTCAAGGGAAGACAAACGTTACATACAAACATGTATTACTTGTCGAAATACTTAAATTTTGTGTTTGGTTGGGATATCGAACTTGTAGAGAAAAATTAAAATAAAAAAAAAAAGAAAGGGATTTGTGAAAAGAAAAAAAATTTACTTTATGTTTCATTTAAAAAAATCTTTTACTTCATGAACCCCTATATAAATTTAAAATACAAACACAATCTAAACAAAATTATTCATAGATTATATATATAACAAGAACAACAATAATTACTGTCGCGATCACATCCACACGATGAGAAAAAGCATTGAAGACATTAAAGCGGATAAAGCATCACATTTCAACATATTCAAAAAAAATTAAGTCAAGTAGCAATTAATACAGAAAAGAAATTAACCAAGAAACTATGAAACTTTAATCTGATCACTTTTGCTTGAAGATTTATTTAGTGTTTGTTTTCAATTTTTTAAATTTAATTTTCTAAAAATTGAATTTTTTGTTTTTCATATTTTTTTTATTTTCAGTGAATATTTTTAAAATTTTAAACAATTTTTTTTAGTTTTTTAGATGTACCTTAGATGTATCTAAAAAGTAAAATATTTGTAAAAAAAATATTTTAAAGCATCAATAAATACACAATAATATGAAAAATGTACTAAATTTTTATAATTTTTTGTATTTAGTGAATTTTTTAAAGATTTTTTTGAGAAATTTTTTTTAAGGTCCCTAATAATAATAATTTAGAGGATAAAGGACACCAAAAAAAATAGTGATGCATCAGGTCCCTGAACAACTTGGCGCGCGTTTTTAATTATTTTGTGGACCAAAATACCCTTCCCAAAATCAACACAGAAACGAAACTTATTCCGACGTCTGCGTTCCATTCCAAGCATCCAGCATCTTCACGAACAAGAGAACAACGGAACTAGGGTTTCAATATCATCTTCACCATCGACATTAGAGCTTCGTTATCTTCTGTAAAAATCATTTCCATTCCTTCCTCACAAATTTCTCTGACCCCATTTTCACTGTTCATCGTCATCTCAGTTCATCTTCGTCACGTCGCATCTTCCTCTCAGGCCATATCAGCTCGTCATTCAAGTTTCATCCTAACTTTGGTAAGTTTTTCTACAATACAACCAGATTTTCTCTGGAAACACAGTTAATTGCATTTTATATTAACCTTCCATAAATTAGGGTTTCAATTTCGTAATAAAAAGCTACCTGAATTTGAAAAAAGTTATTTCTGTGTGTTTTAAACTTATTCTTGAACATGTTTGTGTGATTTTATATGTAAATTTCTTTGGCATTTGAATTTCTCTAGTTTTTGCTTGATGTATGTTTCTTCTTTCAATTTTCTCTGGCATGTTTATTTTGAAAAAAGCAATTTTCTGTGTTTTCATCTTATTCTTGAGGATGTTTCTGTGATTTTGTCTATAAATTTTCCTGCTCTATAAATTTCTCTGTAATATGTATTTTTAGTTGGAATGTCTATCTTTCTCGGGAATGTCTATTACTCTCTTGTCTCTGTCTAAGTTTCTCTAGTATTTATAATTTTCTCTGACCACATCACATCACTTTATTTCCTTGTGCGTCTCTATCATGTTTAATTTTCTCTGACATTTTAATATTATGAATTGAAATGAATGTTTCTTCTTTGAATTTTCTCTGACATGTGTATTTTAAAAAAAAGTTATTTCTCTGTGTTTTGATCTTATTCTTGAACATATTTCTATGATTTTGTCTATGAATTTCTCTGTTTTGTAATTTCTCTGGAATATGTATTTTTCTTTGGAATGACTATTACTCTCTTGCCTCTGTCTAAGTTTATCTGGTATTTATAATTTTCTCTGACCACATCACATCACTTTCCTCCCTTGTGTGTCTCTATCATGGTTAATTTTCTCTGGTTGTGTATGTAAATTTCTCTGACATTTTAATATTATGAATTGAAATTTTCTCTTGAATGGAAATTTCCTCAAGAATGTGTAATTTTCTCTGAAATGTGTATTTTTCTCTGGTATGTTTATTTTGTTCAATTCTTGGTTTCAATGTGGTGTAATTTTCAGTGGCATGTTTACATTACTTTGTTTATTTTATCTTGCTAATTGTGGAATGAAAATTTTCTTTGGCTTGCTATGTTTACTTTTCTCTGTCATTCATTTTCTCTGGTATGTTTACTTCTATATGTGATTTTAACAATTATTGAAAATTCATCTCCCATGTTTATGATGCTTTGTTGATTTTCTCTGACATTTAATTTTTAATGTCCAATCTTCTCTAGCATGTCCAATTTTCTCTGGCATGTCCAATTTTCTGTAATTTTCCCTTATCTGAAACTTTCTCTGACATCTCCAATTTTCTCTCATTTGTAATTTTCTCCCTTATCTGTAATTTTCTCTGGCATGTTCAATTTTCTCTGGGATTTAATGTTGACATCTTTATGTTTTAATCATTGTCTAGAAATGGCAAAACGTAAAAGCAGCAAAACACCAGAAACACCAAACAAGAAACAGAAACTCTCTCAGTCTTCTTATGAGCTAAGATCAAAAACCAGCAACAAAACACTGGAAACACCAAGCAAGAAAAAACAACTCTCTCAGTCTTCTTATGATCTAAGATAAAAAACCAGCAGCAAAACATCACAAACTCCTCGCCAAAACACACAAGTCCAACGTGATGAAGCAACTAGCATCCAAATGAGTACCCCAACTTCAAAAGACTCAAGCTCAAGGGGGAAAAAATTTGTCAAACTCCAAAGAAATAGAGCTCACTACAACATTCAATACCGATCCAACCTCTCATCTGTTGTCTCCTTTTTTCAAACACTTAAATTCAATTCAAACCAACTTGTAGAGCTTCAAAAGACCCCATTCTGGTATTTGATCCAAGCTCTAACCACTGGAAGGATGGATCCAAGGAAATCTAAAAAATCTGATGATGATGTAGTTGCAATAATCCAATATTACAATGAAAAAACAAAAGCATTCACAGTTGGTAAAAAGAACTTAATCTTTACAACCAATGACATGACCTTGATTTTTGGTTTGCAAGGAGGTAAAGGAGCCATGTCATTAAGATACTCTAAAAAGCCAAAATCCGCATTCCTAAGGAGAAGATTTCAAAACGACACAAGGCTCACTGTCCTGTTCTTAAAAATGCCTTGGTCAAAGCAATGAAAGGCAAACAACCAACTGACTTCAAAGATGTAGCAATCATTATTACATTGTACTTGTGTCTCACCCTATTTTTTGCAACAACTGGGAATTCAATAGGGTGGGTTTTTATAAAGTATGTGGAACCTCTTGAATCAATGAAACAGTATGATTGGCCAGAAGCAATCACATCAACATTGATTGATTCTATCATAGCATTGCACAAAACTCCAGAAAAAGTTACGGGGTGTGTCATTGCATTGCTGGTAAGTATAATATCCATTCAAATTTGCAGTTATCATATTTACAAATTTGTGCATTTAGAAAAATTTAATTACTTTAATTTTCATCACAATATTGGCTATGTGAACATACAAATATCATTGACTCAAAAGACAGTAACACAACTGGCTTCCCAAGATGTGCCAAGTGGAACTTGCAAACCTTGATGAAACAACTGCAGAAGACACCAGTCCACTCTCTTGCACCTCAATAGGTTAGATTTCTATCGCTACTGAAATCTCAATTTTATTCCAAAATTTCTCTGACCACTGCTTTGTTTCCCTCCTTGTGCATTGATTGATTAAGATCAATTTTCTCTGAACTATTAATTTATGTTTTCTTCTTTAGTGGCCACTGGTTTATTTCTGCCATTGTAATCAATTTTCTCTGCAATCCAAATTTCTCTGACCACAATTGTAACACATTAACTTATATGTCCTGATTGATTTTCTCTGATATCTAAATTATGTTGGTTGTTTCATAATTTTTTCTGGCCCATAACTTATGTGCCTTACATCTTTGATAAACACTGTTTATTTCTACCCTTCTAATGAATTTTCTCTGGAATCAAAATTTCTCTGACACAGTTATAGTCAAACATTAACTTATATGTCTTGATTGATTTTCTCTGATATCTAAATTATGTTGCTTGTTTCATAGTTTTCTCTACCTCATAAAATTAACTCATTGTCTGTAATTTTCTCTGGCCCATACAATTTTCTCTGAAATTTGTTTCCCATTAGTATCATTTAGATGAATTTTATTTTCCTTATTTGAATTTTTTCTCTCAGTGAATTTTGTAACATTTCTCTAATAAAAGAGCCTCCTGTTACAGATAGATAACAAGGAGATAGTCAAAAACCCATTAGAGGAGTTCTGGCTTGGTAAAAAGACGAAGAAAGAATCAAAAAAGGCAATTGTCAAATTCAATGAGACATTACAAGATTTATCTGAACAAAGAGGGAATGAAGAAGCAGAAGGCAACATAAAAGAATACGAAACTAGCAATGGACAAGAAGATCAAGCAAACAGTGGAGAAGTAGAAGCCTGAGAAGAAAGTGAAGAAATAGAAGCAGAAGGCAAAGAACAAAATGAACAGAAAGAAGCAGACAGTGAAGAAGAAGATGAAGAAGAAGATGAACAGCAAGAAGAAAATAAGGAGGAAAATGATGAAGAAGAACGTAATGAGCTAATGGACCAACAACGTGATTGCATTTGTGGCTCAACAATGCATCAGCCTCAAGAATCTGAGGAATCAAAGGATGCCCAAATTGCTGATCTACATCAAAGACTAAAGGCACTTTCTCAATCTAGAAAAGAAAAGAAGAGAAATTGGATTGAATTACTTACTGAAAAGGATATTGTAATAAGAACCTTGACATCACTAAACTCAGAACTTCAAGAAAGAGACAGCACAATCCAAATGAAACTAAGGATGTTGGAGGTTTAAAAAGAAAACGATACAAAAACAATTCAACAGTTGAGGTATTCAAATTCGGAGCTTGAAACTGAAAATGCTAAATTGCATGAACAAGTTCAAGACCTATCCGTCCAACTAGCAACACAACCATACCGAACACCAACACAACTTCAACCACAAGGTCAGTCAAAATCTTGAGCCACAAAAAGTTATGTCCTTGTGTCAACATAACTCAGAGAAATTTCTATTTATTATAATTTTCTATGTCATTGGTAATTTTCTCTGGAAGTTATATTTCTCTGAACACATTAGTTTCTACTGCTTATTTCTATTGATTTCTACTTCCCATTTGATTTTCTGTGTCTATTTTCTTATTCGATTTTTGGGGCTTGTTTGATTTTCACTGTAGATAGTTGGAATGCAAGTGGAACAACAACCAACAACCCAACAAGAACAAATGGCACACAAAGAACAACCGAAACAAAAGACAAAAGTCTATGGTAACTGAAAAATATTGAATCAAATAAATTTACATATTGAAATATCATCTGTTACTTTAGAGAAATTTCACTTTTACTGATATTTTCACTATCTACAGTCAAAAAAGATCCGACATCAATGATAAAATATTTAAAGGCAAAAGAAATGAAGGAAAAGCAACACGATCTAGAATTTCAATATCCCAAAGTTGCGAAAATGACTAGAAAACAAGCTGCAAAGCAAACTGAGCAAACTACGAAGGACAAAGAAGTACTTGATGCTGATGCGTACGTCTTGCCTCAACCTACAAGCATCAGAAAATCTTGGGTCTTTCCACAAACTCTACCAATTTCAAGATTGATAAAAGATCATGTAAAAGACATCTTGCAACACATATCAAATGTGCCTGGACTTGAGTAAGTACAACAAACAAAACAGAAGATAACAAACAACAAATTACAAACTTATATTGCATTAACAACAATTAAATCCCTTCTTTGTCATCTTGTAGGACTTTAATTTGGACAAGTGAGTTGAATCTCATTACCTTTGAAGACATTGGAAACCTAACAAAGCAAAAAAAAATTGCCAACAATGTAAGTCTTCCATCAAAATTTCTCTGCAATGTTCCATCAGCCTTTATAAAGCAATATTACAATTATAAATCATATTTTTCAGGTCATTGATGGCTATGGAGAGATCCTTTTTGCTGACCAAATGAGAGAAAGACAACAACCAACTTCTTTTTTTTTCATATCCATGAGCTTAGTATGTTACTACTATTTTATTTGATTTTCTCTGGAATTTACTTACTACTTTCTCTTGTTAAGATACTTCTTTAAGCCAGTTGTGTCACTAGTCTAATTTTCTCTAGCTAGTTGTGTGCATTTAAAATATCTCTGTGTATATTTCTTAAATTCCTGTCATTTCAACTTTCTCATAACATAACCTTTTTTTGATTTTCTCTAACCACAGAATTTTATCAAGATGACAGAAAATCAAGCTTTTCGAGTGTCCTTATTTGACAAGCATATTGAAACAGTATGGAGGAACTACAGGTTCCTCCATTTCCCAATAAATACTGGAGGTAGTGAGAAGTCCACACATGGAAATCACTGGACCTTGCTTGTCCTGGACAAACAAGACAATTTATGGAGGTTCTACAACTCACTGAGGCCAAGAAGGGATGATGCAGAAGACAAATATGTCAAAGATGCAAAACAATTGGTAACGAGTGCAAATTTCTCTGATCCATCATAATGTTTATGTGATAATAATTTTCATAGAATCCCATTGATTTGTCTGTAAATTTCTCTGTTATTTAAAAATTATTTTTTTGCAACAAGATTATATGGAGAATTTTTTGAAAACTTGCCTTGAAAGAGAGGCTCAATCACAACCCTTTTCCAAATTGATAAACTCACAAAACACAAGTTACGACTTTGAGTATGTCAACAATGCTCCACAACAAAACAGTGATTCGTAAGTTTCATACAACATCTATAAATAAGATAATCTGATTTGCATGTTTCTTAAAACTAACCATACTTATATTTTGTATGCAGTCTGGATTGTGGCCTCTTTGACTGCTATATAATGAAACAATATAGCAAGCATGAACCTATCAGCTCCAAATTGTCCACACAAGACATAAGGTTGACGAGGGCGGAACTCATAGAGAGATTTGTGACCGAAGTTGGCTGGTCATGGACTGAACCAATTGAAATACCTCCAGAAGAAGAACCAAAAATGTAATAGTGAAACTAGTGAAAGGAAGACAATGTACATATCCACACAGAGAACATTGTCTCACATATATGTATATATCCACACAGTATTAACCATTTAGTTTTTTGTTCATACATTAAAGGAATGATGATGCTTGACTTATATGTATATATCCTTTTTTGGCTAATGTAAATTTTATTTTTTTATTTTATTTTGACTAATGTAAATTTAATACCTATCAATGGTTAAATATATATTTTTTTTATTGTGATTGTCAACACAATCCACACAGAGAAAATTGTCTGCAGAAATTTCTCTGGTATGATATTACCAGAAATTCACAGAGAAATTTAACTCGTATCGTCCCAAGGGGATGCCTATATGATCATGTAATCTATAATGCTTTGTGTTGGTACAAAACAATCATCAAACTCAACAAAACACAAAGCGCACAGTAATTTTCTCTGCTACTGAAAAATTTCACTGGATGAATTTGAAGTTTCAAAACATAATGCCTAGATAATTTTCTCTGATAGTGGAAAATTTCTCTAGATGAAATTGACGGATTCGAATGGTGACAGAAAATGGAATTTCTGAGTTATGAATTTCTCTGGGTTGAGTGATTTGGAGAGGGGGAATTTCTCTGGGTTGGTGAGGAAAGTTTCTCTAGCTTTGAGAAAAATTTCTGAGTTGAAGTGATTCTAGATAAATTCTTCCCTGGTCCAAAGAAATTCTCAACTCAGAGAAATTTCAAAAGAGCTTAATTTTGTTTCTTGGTTGTACTCAGTGCAATAATTTTGTGTATGCTCTGTCTGGTGTGCACATTTCTTGAAGTGAGTCCAGAAAAATTCTTCCCTGATAAGAATTTCTCTGTGAAGTCCAGAGAAATTCTTTGGATGTCTTTAGTTTAAACTTAGAGAAATTTCAACAAACACAATGCACACTGTTTTTCAATGCTATTGGCAAATTTCTTTGGATGAATTGGACCTCACAAAACATAATGCACATTTCAACAAACACAATGCCCATAGTAAATTTCTCTTCTACTGGCAAACTTCTATGGATAAATTTGACTGATATGAAGTTACCAGAAATTCACAGAGAAAATTTAACTCGTATCGTGCCAAAGAAGGTGCCTATATGATTATGCAATCTATAATGCACTGTGTTAGTACAAAACAATTATCAAATTCAAAAAACACAATCCACACAATACTTTTCTCTGCTATTGTCAAATTTATGTAGATGAATTTGAAGCTTCAAAACACAATACACAGAGATTTTTCTCTACCATAGGATAATTTCTCTGGATGAATTTGATAGGTATTATAAACCCACTGCCTATAGTATATATCAACAAACACAATGCACACTTTAACTGATATTGGAAAATTTCTCTAGATGAATTTGATTGATATTATTATATACACTGTCTAAAAAATACATTTCACAAAACAAAATACACAAAGTAATCATCAAATGTATTATTCAATCAATAAAATGTATTATCCTCAACTACTTAACAAAGGTTCCTTGCATGTCCTCTTATTATGGCGACCAATACTCTCACAACAACTACACTTAATCACCCTTTTTAACTCTCCAGTAGAAGCAATTTTGTTCTTCTTTGGCCTCCCAGCTGGTCTCTTGCTCAATGGAGGTAAAATCATAGCATCTTCAATACTACACACAGGTTTTTCAGCAGTTGGAACTGGGCCAATTGAAAACGAGTATACTTGACGATACATATCAACATATGAAAAAATGGTTCAACAAATGAATTCAAATTCTTTCCACTCCTAAAAATTGCAACAACAGGATGTTGACATGGATACCCATTTATTTCCTATTTTCGATATGAACAAGTTCTCAACCCAAGATCAACCATAACCGAAGGAAAACAATGCACTTCAAAGACATTATCAGATGATAAACTCACATTCCATGTCCTCCCATCCAAAAAAGACTTCTCCAATACACTATCCATACGAGGACACAGAACTTTATTCCATTTACTAGAGAGCAGCCTCCTATCATACCTCATATTCATGATTTGTAACCGTATCATGTCCACAAAATTTGTTATTAGCAAGTGCCTAGCTTCTCGTATCCATGAATTGAATGACTCAGCAACATTTGAATACATCTCACCATAACATTTCCCTGCAAAATATGCATCACTGTAATTTTCATATGGTAAACTTCTCAAGAAAACACTCACAATGTCTCCTCCCTCACTTTTTAATTCATTAACTTGAAATGAAATGATGCCTTTGTTGGCGTATATGGACATTCTGAAAACTTGGACACAATCGTCTCCCTAACCAAATTTGTGTTTCCACGTGACAACTTATCCCTCAAATTTCTCTTTAGATGTTCAAGACAAAATCCATGAAAGCAGTTAGGGAAAAACCTAGCAATTTCCTCTACAATACCACAATGTCGATCTGATATGAAACTTATCACCCTTTCTGATCCCAATACTCCACATAAATGTTCAAGAAGCCAACACCAATTGTCTTTATTCTTAGCATCAACAACAGCAAAATCTACAGGAAAAAAACCTACAAAACAAATAGGAACAAGCATATTAGATATACACATGCAGAGAAAATTAGAACAATAAACAACCAGAGAAATTTGACACTGTCAACATCCAGAGAAAATTCACTTAGTGCCCAACTCCAGAGAAAATTCACACATTGGCAACATCTAGAGAAAATTGACTTAGTGACCAACTACAGAGAAAATTCACATAATCAGAATATCTAGAGAAAATTCACTTAGTGACCAACTACAGATACAATTCACACAATGACAATATCTAGAGAAAATTCACACATTGACCAAAATCCAGTGAAAATTCTCACAGTGGCCACAACCATAGAAAATCCACACAGCGGCCAAAACCAGAGAAAATTCAAAGTGTTAGAGAAAAATCACATTCACTCAATTCCTACATGTATAGAAAATTCACATACTTAGATAAAATTAGATATATTTACAATTACCTTCATTCCCACATTTCCCCGTTGCAGCAAGCATAACTCCTTTGTATCATCCTTTCAAAAATGTTCCATCAAGAAAAAACAATGACCGACAATATTTGAAATCAGCAATGCATGCATAAAAAGCCACAAACACTCTTTTGAAACGCTTGTTATCTTCAAAATCTAACTCAAAACGACTACCTGGATTGTTCTTCAATGCCTCATCAAAATACCACTGTAATTGATCAAATGACAAACAAGAATCCCCATATGTACTACATTTTGCTTTTTCAACCCCCAACCAACCACAGTTATAACTGATTGAGACCCCATACTTGTCTTTCATTTCTTTGACAACATCCACTTGATGAGTTGAAGGTTTTGCACTTACCTCTTTAAGTATCAGCCCAGAAACTAAGTTGGAAGTCATCCTAACATGTTTACTCGTACAAACCGCCACACCACACGTATGTTCATTGTTCAAAGTCCTTATGTAGAAGAACCCATTTGTTTTTTTAACTGAAGCATGTACATACCACATATATCCCCTTGATTCCTTATATGCACATTCTGCCGTAACCCTCAGCTTGTCATTTTTAACATATGTAAACTAAAAACCAACCTCAATAGCATACTTGCATAAAAAAGTACGGAACTCAACCATACCACCCTTAAACTTTTGTCCAGCACTCGTAATATTATTTCGCCAACCAGCTGACAATAACACCTTTTCTTGGTGAGAACAAAACTTAGAGAGTGAATTCCTTTCAATATCCGCCAGCCTATCACATTCACCATCCACAACATCTACCCAATTAGACCCCATTTCATTCTCTTCATCAGAAGTACTACACCTACTAACTGAAACATCAACTATATCAACACCACGTGCACAAACAACCCTCAACATATTCAGAAAATCAATATTATTTCGAACCATACAATTCGGATGGCCCACAATAGAATATGAAATACACAGTCTCAGATTTCAAATTCTCCCATGTTTTACACAAAATGCCAACCAATTCATCAAAATTCAATTCCCATGAAACATTAATGACAATAGTATCATTCCCATATTTGCACAGCAACAACACTGCATTGTCCATCGAAACTGAAAGAAAAAACAAGAAAAATAATTTGTTCAACATAAAAACACTTCACAGGAACAACATAAAAGTCTAGAGAAATTTCTACAAATTATAATTTTCTCTGGATTATAATAACAACCTTATAATTTTATCTGGACTCAAATAAAAGTCCAGAGACATTTACAAATTGAAAGAAAAAACACTGCATGTCCATCTAAACTGAAAGAAAAATACAAAAAATAACTTTTGCTCAGAGAAACAAAAACTTGTATTCACTTTCTACAACATATAATTTTCTCTGAACTACAAACTGAAAGTGAGTAACAAACTTATAATTTTCTCTGAACTACAAATAAAAGTCCAGATAAATTTATGAACTTACATTCACTTTCTCAAATTCTATCTGCATTAGAAACTTCTAATAATATGTCCATATGAACTTATAATTTTCTCTGTGATTTTCGTTGGATTATAATAACAAACTTACAATTTTCTCTGGACTATACCAACAAAACTGCAGAGAATGAAATTTCTCTGATTTAACAAAATTTTTCTGGTTTGAAAAAATATAGAACAAAACTTATCATTGATCAACATGTTGATGAAAAACAAAGCACGAAAAATGAACTCTAAACATCAAAATCAACTACACTATCAACACTCTTTGAAATTGATCAAAAAACATAGAATGAAAAATTAATTCCAAAAATAAAAATCAACTATATCAAGCTAGCTTCTCTCTAAACAAAAATTCAAAACAAAAATCAAAATTCATGTGGAATCTCCATCGAAAACATACCTGATTCAATTGCACTGAAAAACCTACGCAATCGTAGCAATCTTTCTCGTCAACTCTACTGAAATCTGCATCGAAAACATACCCGATTCAACTCCACTGTAACACCTACAAGATCCTAGCAATCTTTCTCGTCAACTCCATTGAAATCTCCAACGAAATCACCACCGTGAAGTCAGTTTCCTAAATCTCCACCGGGAACTCACCAATATAACATTCAAACCAATTTCTCGTCAACTCTACTGAAATCTCCGATGAAATCTCCACGCGAAGTCAATTTCCAAAATATCCACCGTGAAGTCAAGCATATAATATTCAAACAAATTTATGTTATAAAAGAAGGGTAAATTTGGTACTTTATAACCTAAAATAAACTTGAGGGACCTTAGCCATCAAAATATATTATTTTGGACCTCCCCTCCTATCAAAAGTAGAGGAGGGATCTTAGACCAATTTTCTCGATTTTTTTCACACATATTATACTTTTCAAGTGTATTTATGTTAGGTGTATCTAAAAATTTAACAAATTGCTTAAAACATTTAAAAAATCAATAAAAATAAAAAAAAATACGAAAAAAAAAAATTAATTTTCTGAAAAGTAAATCCTTGAGTTTGAAAACCAAACAAGCTGATTGGTATTTGCATCCACAAGTTGCAACAGTTCCTCAACTTAGGTCCCAACAAGTTTTCTACACAAAGAACCCTACCAAAGGGAGATTGGAGGGAAGGGAGGCTAAAAGGAGATTCCAAAACCTTCTAGAAGACTTGATAGGATGAAGGAACACTTGTAGATAATTCTAGAATGTGCATAGAGAGTTCGTTCTAGAAGATTCGGCATATCAATTTACATTCTAAATAGTTCATAGAAGGTTATGTTGCCTATAAAACAGGAAGGGCTCATTTGTCTCACAACTTGAAACAACTTCTCACATTGATGGACTTGAACAACTTGAAATACTTTGGGAGAATGCATTCAATTCGATAATGGAAAATGTTTGAAACCTTAATAAACCCTCCACAATTTCACCCACAATATGTGGGGTCTACTTCCTTGTCACATCAATGTATTTTGGGATATCAAAATATTTGTTTTCCCAATAAGATTGCAATTGTCATAAACGTTAAATCTAATAGATCTATACATATTTGTAATCCTGAAACTACATTGTGTAGTATTACCAAATGTAATTGAGCGGGCAAATTTTCCCTACTCCTTTACTCAATTGAAGGCGCCTTCTAATCTTCCGTTCGACTGGAAAGAATGGGTTGACAATTTTACTACTTTACCTCAAATTTAAATTTAAGTTTTTCTTTTGGTTGTAATTCATCATCTTTGTGAAATTGAATGTTTAAAGATTGCAAACTGCCTAGAAATTGTGGAAGTGGTCGAGCAATTTGCAACCACTAGAAGTTAGAAACTTATGCTGAGGAAAGTAGTACTTTGTGGCCTGTCAAATTGGGAAGCATTTGCGTAGATGAGTCATTGAAGTGACCAGCCTTAGAGAAGCTCATTTTGTGAAATTAATTTCTATTTTTTCAAAAAAAAATTAGAAATTTTTTTTTTTTTAATATTTGAAATAATTTTAGAAAATCAAATCATGTATAGCTATTATGTTGGAATAATTTTATTTATGGTTACACAGACCTTTATACCAAATTAAATTTAGAAATTTTAAATTTTAAAATTTTGGTTGATTTTAATTTAAATTATTTTTTCATCAATGGAGGAAGTTTTTTACCACACATGTCAATATCTCATTTGTTCTTCCAACTTTACATCAATTCCAACTTTGTTTTAACTAGCCCTAATTACAACCATCCTAACCATCTGTATCCGCCTTACAATTTAAGTTAGCATGGTATGCTTTGGATTGGTTTGAGATGAAATCAGAACCAATTTATTGTTTACGATTTCATGAAAATTAAACTAAATCAACCATTCAAATCATGGAGTCAATCCGAATCAAATCATTTAAACACAATTCGGTTCAGTTTGAAAACACAATTTTATATAGTCTGTTCACAAGAAATATCATATAACATTTTCAAAAAAATTCAACCTATCATAAATTTTAAAAATAATAATAGCATATTCATCAAATAAATTACTCTCATAATATTACTTGTTAAGCAAAGGGGATTTGGTCAAAGTCCCCTCATAATGAAACTTTAATGCGTTAAGAATAAGTACAAAAAGCTTTTATGAAAAAGTTCAGCACATATCACTATTACTAATATATCCTTAGTGATTAATTTAATATTTTAAACTTTAAAATAATATAAATTTTGATCTAGAAGTCCGTTTTTAATAAAATTAATATTTTTAGAATGCTCTCATCAAAATCTATGAAATAAGATCCATGTTAACTATGAAATTTGTAAAAAAAAAAATACCGTCAAAATTGATATAAACAGTAACATGTTACCATCTTCTTGAACAGAGCATCAAAAAAATAAAAAGTATGAATTGAAGGAAGCTCTACAAATTCTTTCTTTACAAATTCACAAACAAATCAACAAATAGCAATTCAAATCAACAACTATTCAACAATAAATCAACAAGAAGGATACATGTACCATCAAGTACTGAAAAATGTCTCTTATCGAAAGACTTGTTATTGGATATTGATTCATTAAGCTCTTCTTCAAGAGCATAAATATTATTTGTGTGTGTTTGGTTTGAGTTTTTTAGATTAAGTTTTTTAAAAATTGAGTTTTTTGTTTTTCGTGTTTTTTTGTTTTTAGTGAATATTTTTTAAATTTTAAACATTTTTTTTTTTACTTTCTTAGATGCACCTTACTTAGATGTATCTAAAAAGTAAAAAAATTGTGAAAAAATATTTTTAAAAATTAATAAATACAAAAAAAAAAAAGTAAATTCTTGTATTTTTTTTGTATTTTTGGTATTTGGTGAATTTTTAAAAGATTTTTTTACAAAAATTATACTTTTTATGTGTATTTATGTTAAGTGTGTCTAAAAATTAAAAAAAAAATTGCTTAAATTATTTAAAAAATTCAGCAAAAACAAAAAAAAAAATACAAAAAACAAGAAAGTAGAATTTTCTAAAAAGTGTTATTGGAAAACCAAAAACAAGCTATTCTGTTTCCAATTCAGATTGCAATTTTTTCATTGTAATCTCAGATATCTTCATCAAGTTTTGTTGCTTTTGAATCTTAGCTAGTAATATCGTAACATGAGATAGCAAAAAATCGATCTGTTTCTTCAAGAAACTTTTTTTTAGTTCCAAAAGCAATTTTAATAGGTGAAGAGAGAGAGAGAGAGAGAGAGAGAGAGTTGGGTGGTTGGTATTATTGAGGGACCGAAAGGGCAAAATTTGTCCAAAAAAAAAAAAAGAAAAATGTTTTTATGTCCTCCATCAAGTATGAGAAATTCTATTTCCACACACTTGATTAACTTAGTGCACATCTTTTCTCTAATTTTTTTATTACATTTCTATCTTTCAATCAAATTACCAACACACTCCTCTATCCCTCCCTTCTTCCCAACTCAACCCTAACCTTTGAAAGATTGAAGGAAGGAAAGGAATATGCTTAAAGGCTTCCTTAACTGTTAATGTTAAGCATCCTACTTTAAATATTCAAATTACTTTTGATGAGAATCAAAAAATGGTACCAAGAGAAGTTCAGAAAAGCATTTTTTATTTTATTTTATTGTGTAATTGTAGTTTTCGAGGACCATAAAGTGTATTGGTAAATTTCTTATTGTTGTATGATGAATGCTGCAGAATAAGAAAAGCACAGAGCATTGTACTATTCAACTTTATCATCGATTTATAGCTATTTGTGATTCAAACATAAGGAGCTATTGAAATTGTGGCTTTAGTAGGTTTAGGGTTAAGATTTGTTGGAGAATATGAGGTTAGTTTAGTATTATCTAAAAATTATTGATGTGTATAGAGATAAAATTAAAAGTTTTAATTTGTGTATGGTGTAAACTGAGTAAATGGTGTATACTAAGATAAATAAGAATGTGTAAATAGAATTACCCATCAAGTATGGGTCTTGGTGAAGAGGTCTCTGAAGGAAAAATTTATGGGTTGTCCTTTTCATCAAAGAAGGGCCCAATGGAGAGGTTTTGACCAAATTTCCCTAAAATCATAACATTAAACAAATATTTTTGTCATTATTTTTGGAAATATAAACTTTCAAAACATAAACATGCACATTTTTTTGATCGGCAAAGAAAAAGAAACTTTATTGATGAAGCAAAAGCTAAAACATCAATAAAGGAACAAAGAGAATGAGTGCAAAAAGTATCATAGCAAACCAAATCAATCCCAACTAGGTTGACACCAATAAGACCGCCCAATCATATGCTAGCACACCATCAAAAGTTGGTGAGGAACCAACCACTAACACCAAAAACAACCTCACCCAAGTAGGTGCTAACCAGACCTAATACATACTAAATAGGACAACAACAAACTAACACCAACACACTACAATAGGACAACAACAAAATCAGCTGCAGCAGCCCACACAACCCAGCAGCAACCAAAACAATAGATAATGGACATCAGCATCAGACCATAAACAGATCTTCTTTTTCACTGCAACCATTTGCACTCTTCTCGGTAAACAGATTCAACAACATCACAGAAGAATAGCAGATCAACAAACAGATTCAACACAATTCTACAACTCAAAGTAGAACAAATCAAAACAGATTTGGGCATCCAGGCATAAGACAACCAGCCCAGTAGCAACACACACAAGAAACCAGTGACCTTTGACTCAGCAGCCAAAATCAATTCAAAATGCAAACTTGAACCTCAGCCCTAATCACACACAAATAAAACACAACCAAGTGAAAGAAACCTGAATGCTATCAGCAGCAGCTTAGCAGCCCAAATTCAACCACAACTGGGATCACAGCAGCAGGCACAAGACAACAACAGGGTGAAAAACATTAAGACAATACTACCAAAAGCAAGGACTGAGAAGCACAGAGGCAAGACTCAGTAACCAGACCGAACGCAATATTGAACCAACAGCAGAATACCAACAACATCCAACACTGTTGGGATCACAGCAGTAGCCAACAGTAGAATACCTACAGCATCCAACACTGCTGGGGTCACAGCAGCAGCAGAGGCAAGGACTGAGGAGCACAAAGTCACCACTGCTAAACCCTAATTGAAAGCTATATGGGAACACAAAAAGCCCAAAAGCATATCATCCTTAGCCAGACACCCAACCCACCAGCAGCAACCTCTAATTTCAGCCAACACACCATCAGCAACCCCATTACACTGAATAGCAAATCTGCCATAAATTTGAAATAATGTCATGCACAGAATAATGCAAATCCTTCAAACTGGACTCTGCCCACAAAGCCACTCGAAATTTCACCAACTCTTCCAAATTCGCAAAATGAGGTTGAGCATTATTAAACAAACAAACATTTCTTAATTCCCAAACTGACCATAACACGACCATAGGAACAATTCTCCATAACATCTTGACCTTTTTTTTTACCTTAAAACCAGCCCACCAACTCAGCAGAGATTGAACTGATCCAGGAATGGCCCAACACAAACCCCACCAATCAATAATTCCAGACCACACATTCCAAATACTACTACAATGCAACAAAACATGATTCTGTGTCTCCACCTCTGTCTTGCAAAAAACACACAAAATGCATGCATTAAAAGCACCCCAACCCTTTGCATAAAAGCAGCAGACTTCATCCTACCTCTCCCAGGTAACCATGACATGAATTTGGACCTTAGAAGGAGCAATATTCTTCCAGATATTCATTACAAATCTGAGATTACACCCTTTACGTGAAGCCATCCAATCCCACACAGAGGCTACAGAAAAAGTACAAGATGGATTAGCCAGATAAACATACACATTGTTCCATCATTAACTTAAACATACATAATATCTAGTAAATAAATATATATGGTTTAAATTATACGGGCCAATTCAATTCAAATCTAAAACCATAGACCTAAATCTATAACCAATCCACGAAGAGTGATTCCCTAATTTTTCAAATGAGGACCAAACCATAAATTAACAAAATCAAGCCAAACTTATCGAATGAGTCTGAACCAATTCAATTTATAGATTTCTCAATCTCGTTACTCAGTCTTACTACAATTCACCTCATTATACTCGATTAGCCCCACTCACATCTTTCCCTTACCCAACCGTCACTGCCTCTTCAATCATCACAAATCTTGATAATTAAAGTAGCAACAAAAATTGTTGAACAATCTTCACTGTAATAAATTAATTCAGTTTGTGTACTTAACAACAAACAGAATATAAAAGAAATAAACGAAAAGAGAGAATTTGTTTGATTACAAAAATCAAACTTGAAATAAAAATAAATAAATAAAAACAAATTTTATTTTGTTACAAAAACAAAATTAAAATCTGATTTAAATAAATAATAAATCACCGAAAATAAATTAAATAACTTACTTGATTAATTTCTTCGAATTATAATCTGATCAAGTCCGGTGTTTGACACTGTGTCCTTAAGACAGATTCGTCCTCTCCTCGGTGCTTTCAAAATGTGGATGTCTATCTCCCAAGATGAAATGATCTATCAACGAATAAAAGCAGCACTACAATTTATTCATTCGTCGAACACACTAAGTGTTTATACTCTCTCTCACAAAAATAAAATGCAGCAAGATGAAGAATAGAATTTGCAGAGGTGAAAATACGAAATTTCTGAATGTAAAACATCAAATGAGGGTTGTCCTATTTATAGATGTAATGGTGGCTGTAGGTTTTGAATTAAACAGGTGCAAACCTGTTTTGAACATGTATGGTTTTGAATTTAAACAGATTTGAATCTGTTGGGTTCATAATTCAAACAGATAAAACCGGGAAGGGCCCTATTTGGGTGTACAGTAAAGCCAGACCAGTTTATTACGAGAAGGGCCCTGTTTGGGTGTACAATAAAACCGGACCAGTTTATTTCCAGAATTAATTTGAATTCTAGATTTTATTTTACCAAAAAATAAAATTAAATTCAAATGTTTTTGACCCAAAAAGATAGGTATTAGGCCGAACAAGCCCAACCCAACCACACACCACGCACGACCAGACTGACGGACGGCGGCAGCGGCGTGCGCGTGTGTGGTGATTTTTGGGTCCAATGAGTCTAGCCCATAACCTCCCTCTCTAAAACACTTGGGTACCCCTTGGGGCACACCCCAAGTACCAAACCCATGCCTTATAAACCCATTCAAAACTTCCCACCAAATCAATGTGGGACAAGCCTTATTCAAACCTTCAAGGATTTTCCACCAAAACTCCATTTCCATGGAGCATACTTTGTCTTCAATTTCCCATTCACTCGGTACTGGTTTTGAGCAGCCAAATATACCACGTGAATCACAACGTGGCATAGAACGCGTTACCACTGTGACCCGCAAAAATCGACGCTCGGGGCCCACCTAAAAAATAGACCAAAGTTAGGAAAAAAATTCTGGTTTACCCAGAATTTTTCCAAACCATTTCCAACAATCCCCCATATGAATGGAATTTGATGACAACAGAAATGCAACAATATGCAGACTTTATCGAAAGAGTATAAGTCGAAAATATCTTGCATCAGGATAGGTAGCTTTCGGCCTTGAACCTTCCCTAGTGATAACCTATCGGACTTACTAGCTAACCAATGGACGCGATGCCTTGAATTGGTCAGCCATTTGTGTAAGCCAAGACAATAGATTTCACACAAAATATCTTCTAACACATCGTGGTTCTCACTATTGTGTTCATTTTGGCCTTGAACGCACCTAGTTTTCATAAGTGTTTCTAGAGAATTTAGCCTCTTATATTCTCATAGAACAGGCCCCAATTCGACACTCATATAGGTGATTCTTATTGTGAGTATCTCCTTATACTCGTCTTGATTTTATGCCTTAATCAAGATATAAGTAATTATTAAAAGCAAAGCTTATCCTTATACCCCTATATACAACATATGTTGCAGATATCACTCTCACCATAGGAATGGGTAGGGAATTTTTAATCCCTTGGTGATTTCTGGCGAGCCATACATAACTTAGTTGTCCCTTTGAACTTAGTTCTTGGGATCTCCAGCCATATAAGTAGGGTTACCATTATGACGACTCTTAGGTAATAGGCTTTAATCCCATCCCCTTTAATGAACTATACACTAGCTCTTTTGTCAAACCT
Source organism: Camellia lanceoleosa (assembly GCA_025200525.1). NCBI lineage: Eukaryota > Viridiplantae > Streptophyta > Magnoliopsida > Ericales > Theaceae > Camellia > Camellia lanceoleosa. Next base: position 161,738,665 of record CM045760.1, on the reverse strand, counting down.
TTTGTTAACGAATCCGCAATATTCTCTTTAGATTTTATATAATCTATTGAGATTATTCCATTTGACAACAACTACCTAACGGTATTATGTTGACGACAAATATGTCGTGACTTACCGTTATACATATGATTACGTACTCGCCTATTGCGTATTGACTATCACAATGAATGCAAATAGTCGCATGTGTTTTGGCCACATTAGAATGTCTTCTAAGAAGTGACGAAGCCATTCTGCTTCTTCTCCTGCTTTGTCTAAAGCAATGAACTCGGATTCCATTGTGGATCGCACAATGCATGTTTGTTTCGTGGATTTCCAAGAAACAGTAGCGCCTCCTAGAGTAAAGACATATCCACAAGTGGATTTTGAATCTTTAGTATCCGATATTCAATTTGCATCACAATAACCTTCAAGTACTGCTAGATATCGAGTAAAGTTCAAACCATGATCACGGGTGAATCTTAGATATCTAAGAACTCGAATGATCGCTTTTCAATGGTCTTCTCCAGGGGTTACTAGTGTACCTACTCAATTTACTGATAGCATAAGCAATATCAGGACGAGTACAATTCATTAGGTCCATTAGGCTTCCAATGATTTGGGAGTATTTTAACTGAGACACCGCATCACCTTTATTTTTGATAAATAAAGATTGACGTCTACAGGTGTTCTAGCTAAATTCATATCATCCTTGATAAATTTATCAAGAATTTTCTCAATATAATGAGATTGAGATAATGCATATCCGTCAGATGTTTTAGTAATTTTCATTCCTAATATAACATTTGCGACCCCCATATCTTTCATATCAAATCTTTTGTTAAGCATTTGCTTAGTTGATTTGATCATGTTTTGACTGCTTTCAATGATAAGCATGTCATCCACATAAAGACAAACTATGACATATCCTTGGTCAGTGTTTTTAATATAGACGCATTTGTCACATTCGTTTATCTTAAACCCATTAGTAAGCATTGCATGATCAAATTTTTCATGCCATTTCTTAGGTGCTTGTTTTAATCCATAAAGGGATTTTACAAGTCGACAAACTTTCTTTTCTTGCCCTGGCACTACAAACCCTTCAGGTTGATCCATATAAATCTCTTCATTTAGATCACCATTTAAGAAAGCTGTCTTAACATCCATTTGATGTATTTCTAAATTAAACAACACTGCTATAGAAATAAGCATGCGAATGGATGTTATTCTTGTCACAGGGGAATATGTGTCAAAATAGTCCAGACCTTCTTTTTGTCTGTAACCTTTAACTACAAGGCTTGCTTTTATACTTGTCAATTGAACCATCTGCTTTCATTTTTCTCTTGAATATCCATTTATATCCAAGAGGTTTAGAACCTGGTGGAAGATCCACCAATTCCCAAGTATGATTTTGCATAATGGATTCAATTTCATTATTAACAGCCTCTTTCTACAAAGGTGCTTCAGGACCTGTCATCGCTGCCTTAAAGCTTTGAGGTTCATTTTCTAACAGGTATGTCAGAAAGTCTGGACCAAAGGATTTTGATGTTCTCGCTCTCTCACTTCGTCTTGGTTCATCATCAGTTAAATCCTGTTGGTTGAGACCATTACTAGTCTGTTGTGTTTGATTGTCATTAGTCTCTTGACTTTGTGTACAATCATAAGTTCTTTTCTGTGAACTTAATTCTTGTCCTTTCTTGTAAGGAAAGACATGTTCAAAAAATACAGCATTCATTGACTCTATAATAGTGTTCACATTTATATCAGGTATTTCTGATTTATAAGTCAGAAACGATATGCACTACTATTCTGAGTATAACCAATAAACACATAATCTACTGTTTTTGGTCCAATCTTAGTCTTTTTAGGAACATGAACTTCAACTTTTGCCAAACACCCCCACACTTTAAAGTATTTGTAGGAAGACGGTCGACCTTACCACAATTCATAAAGAGTGCTATTGATTTTCTTGTGGGGTATTCTGTTAAGAACATAATTAGCAGACAATATTGCTTCCCCCCACAAGTTCTGTGGTAAGCATGAACTTAGTGACATGGCATTCATCATTTCTTTTAGGGTTCTATTCTTCCTTTCAGTAATACCATTTTGCTGTGGAGAATAAGGTGTTGTAGTTTGATGAATAATGCCATGTTGTGCACAAAATTCATTTAATGGTGCATCATATTCACCACCCCTATCACTTCTAATATAAATCAAAATATAACATCCATCACTTGTTGTCTATGATGTGCTTGATTCATAAATTTCAAATCAAAAAACCAAAATAATTTATGACTACACAAATCATAATTAATGTTTTGACAAAATCATATCCTCATGAAGATTTTGCCTAAAAATCATACAATTCAAAAAACCCATTTGATTGTAAAAGATATATAATCAAATATTTGTGACAAAAGAAAATTACATTATCTCATCTAATGCAAGAGATACACCCCCATATTAATAAAATGGTTTATGGTTTAACAAATTTTAATACACAAGTAAAATAATGATTGACAACATCTTATGTCACAAATTCAACAAATAATAATCCACATAAAAGATTTCTCAAAATTACTTCCAATTAAATGGAACGATATAACTACTTAAATCTTCATGTTACTGAAATTTCTCAGGTGTTTAAATACCCATCTTAAATTGATTGGAAAAATCTCAAATTAATCCGCTTATGCACATAGGCAACATATTAATTTATCATATGAAATTAATTTTTTTTTTTAAGAAATAACTTGAGTTGATATCAATACATGCATATCAAACGCATCAACCAAATAAATTAATCATGCATGATCCCATTTGATTCTCAACCCATAAATAAAATACAACGCATTTTGAATTTTAAATTCCAAAAATAACAAACATACATTTATTTAATCAGTTTGATTTGTACACAAATAAACTAATTATATATACATTATAATGTTCTTGTGAATATATATACATATATATTTCCAACTCATGTGCAGAAACAATTCACGACTACGGATTCATACACAAAAATTAAAGAATGAATCAGTAAACCAATAAAGAAAATAAACTTGCCACAAAGATTTCTTCGTAATAAAAATGAAATTAGTTTGTAAAACTAATATTTTACTCCAGAAACAAATTCTTCCAAACGAAACCATAAGTTACGTACAAAAATTACAGATTGTGACCGAAACACAAACTTACATGATTTAATTTTCTGTTACTAAAACCAGAAAATAAATTATAGCACAAAATAATTTTATTTTCTTTGTTACTAAAACTAGAAAATAAAATACCACAAATTAATTTTCTAGTTATTAAAACCAGAAAATAAATTATTACACAAAATAATTTTATTTTCCTTGTTACTAAAACTAGTAAAATAAAATACCGAAATAATATCTGATTACAAAAATCAGAAAAACAAACCACAAATTAATTTTCTAGTTACTAAAACCAGAAAATAAATTATAACACATAATAATTTTATTCTCCTTGTTACTAAAACTAGAAAAATAAAATACTACAATAATTTTCTGTAACACAATTAATATTCTGCAATTGTTAATGACACCAGTATATTACTACTAGTTGTCAAAGAAAAGAGACAGTATATTATTTACTATCTGTCAAATAGCATAAATCACTATTTGTTTTTCCAGCCAGAATATGTCTTTATGAAATCAAAAAATTAAATACAATAAAGATACAAAAAAAAAAAAGGTCTGTCTTAATATTGTTGGATAATCTCCACTGTAATAAATTAATTCAGTTTGTGTACTTAACAACAAACAGAATATAAAAGAAATAAAGGAAATGAGAAAATTTGTTTGATTACAAAAATTAAACTCGAAATAAAAATAAATAAATAAAAATAGATTTTATTTTGTTACAAAAACAAAATTAAAATCTGATTTAAATAAATAATAAAACACCGAAAATAAATTAAATAACTTACTTGATTAATTTCTTCGAATTATAATCTGATCAAGTCCAGTGTTTGACACTGTGTCCTTAAGACAGATTCGTCCTCTCCTCGATGCTTTCAGAATGTGAACGTCTATCTCTCAAGATGAAATGATCTATCAACGAATAAAAGCAGCACTACAATTTATTCGTTTGTCAAACACACTAAGTGTTTATACTCACTCTCACAAAAATAAAATGCAGCAAGATGAAGAATAGAATTTTCAGAGGTGAAAATATGAAATTTCTGAATGTAAAACATCAAATGAGGGTTGTCCTATTTATAAATGTAATGGTGGCTGTAGGTTTTGAATTAAACAGGTGCAAGAACAGGTATGGTTTTGAATTTAAACAGATTTGAATCTGTTGGGTTCGTAATTCAAACAGATAAAACCGGAAAGGGCCCTGTTTAGGTGTACAGTAAAGCCAGACCAGTTTATTACGGGAAGGGCCCTGTTTGGGTGTACAATAAAACCAGACCAGTTTATTTTCGGAATTAATTTGAATTCTGGATTTTGTTTTTGGCCCAAAAAGATAGATATTGGGCCGAACAAGCCCAACTCAACCACACATCACGCACATGGGCCCAAGCCAACCCGCCCGACCGGACGGACGGCGGCGGCGCGCGTATGGTGATTTTTGGGTCCAATGGGTCTAGCCCATAACCTCCCTCTCTAAAACACTTGGGTACCCCTTGGGGCACACCCCAAGTACCAAACCCATGCCTTATAAACCCATTCAAAACTTCCCACCAAATCAATGTGGGACAAGCCTTATTCAAACCTTTAAGGATTTTCCACCAAAACTCCATTTCCATGGAGCATACTTTGGCTTCAATTTCCCATTCACTCGGTAATGGTTTTGAGCAACCAAATATATCACGTAAATTACAACGCGTCATAGAACGCGTTACCACTTTGACCCGCGAAAATCGACGCTCAGGGCCCACCTAAAAAATAGACCAAAGTTAGGAAAAAAATTCTGGTTTACCTAGAATTTTTCCAAACCATTTCCAACAAAAACATCTCTATATAAATAAGAAAAGAAAGTCGAAAAGGCCTCCCATCATTATTATTTACAACTCTTCAATTAACATGTTAGGGAAACTTTCATAATATTACACTCTTATTTTGGGATATGTCATAGGTAAATTATGATATTTTATAATTTTGACACTAATTTGTGTCTTAAAAAGTAACTTTCGATTATAACCAAAAGGACTCCAATGCGCCATAATCAAGTACTCTATCACGACTAAAATAACAATCACAATAGATTATAATTAAATCATAATTAACATTATAATAAATCATAATTAAACATTATAAACATCATAATTGAACATACGGATATATTATAGAATTTTTCTAAATTAGAATGTCGTCGTTTGGAATGTGTTCCCTTGGTTAGTCTCTTCCTTGGTAAGAGTGGATTGAAGGTTTGCAGTGAGAGTAGTTTCTTTCCTAGTACTCGGGTGTTGGTGTTGTGTGATTTATTGGCCTTGTGTTTTGGCGTATCCTTAATTTCGGGGACGAAATTCTTTAAGGGGGGGAGGTTATAACGATCCCGGTTGTCCCTTTACTATTCAGTCGTACTCCGGACTCGGTTCCGTAGAGTTGGTGGTTGTATCTATCTTGTTGTCGTCCTTTAACTCCATACGTTTGAGTTTTAGGATATGTTGGGCTTGTTTCGAGCAGGTGGGTTGAGTCGTGGTCTAAAATCTAGTTGCTAGGTTTTTGGTCTTTCCGCTCGAGCGGGTCTTGGAGCGCTCGCTCTTAGTATTTTGTTGCCCTGTAAAAATTCTGCAGGTGCGTTATTCACGCTCGAGCGGGTAACGCTCGAGCGGGATTGTTGGCGCTCGAGCGGACAGTGCATTTTTGGTGTAGGTTCTGGGAAAGGGAAACCTGCGCTCGAGCGGACTGGTTTCTCACGCTCGAGCGAATGAACTTTATTCTTGTGTCTTGGAGCTCGAGCGTACCTTCTTGAGCTCGAGCGTATCCAGTTTTTTTGTTCTTGACGCTCGAGCGTTGTGTCTTCCGCTCGAGCGGACTTGTCGTATATCAGAGGGCAGCTGGGCATTTTTTTGAATCATTTTCTACACTCTCTCTCTCTCTCTCTTACTTTCCAAAAAGTTATTTTGAGAGCCTCTCTCTCTAGAAGCTCCCTTCTCTCTAGGGTTTGATCTAGTTAGAGTGCTTCCCATCCCTTCGGCCTTTGTAAAAGTTGTGTTGATCGTCGAGGGCTTCGTTTTAATTTGAAAAAGTTGGGATTTGGAGCATGTTGGGTTTTGGTCTTCATCTCCGTTTGAGCTCTAACTTCGAGGTAGGGATATCCTACTCCTCTTTATGAGCTTTGTTGTTAAATTTTAGTATTTTGATATGTTAGGGATTGTTGGAAAATTTTGAGAAAGTTTGGGCCTTTGTGTAATTTCACAAAAGTTGGGGTTTTAAATATATAAAACCTATGTGCATGTTTGGCATGGAGAAATGGAATTAATGTTGAAACATTAATGAAAATGAAACCTTAGGGTTGTAATGTTAATTATGGAAAATGCCCTAATTACATTGATAAATTAATTTGTATAATTAATTGTGAGAAATGAGGAATTGAAATAAGAAAGTCAAGATTGGGAATGTATGGGATTAAAAGGTGTAGTTAAATCATTTATCGCTCACCAAGTTGAAATGTTGACTATTATATCCGTTGGATGCATTTATTTTCTGTTTAGAAATGATTGCTTTGGACTACCAATGGAGGGTAGTTTTGATTGTTGTAGACAATTCATGATGATTAGGCAAACTAAAACTAATCAATTAGATGTGTCATAGAGTATGACGGTTGAAAGAATACATTAACTTTATGTATTGATTGGTTATGTATACTACCGATGTGTATATATATATGTTGTTTTGTGCAGGCGGTTTATTGGAAGAAATGGGCTGGACCTCTAAACCAAACGGTTTATTGGAAGAAAGGGGCTGGACCTCTAAACCGAAAGTTGCTACAGCTCATATGCTTATCTTTTGAAGTATTGATATAGCTCATATGCTTATCTTTTGAAGTGTTGATATAGCTCATATGCTTATCCTTTGAAGTGTTGATGCAGCTTGTAGGCTTATCTTTTGAAGTATTGATATAGCTTATATGCTTATCTTTTGAAGTATTGATATAGCTCATATACTTATCTTTTGAAGTGTTGATATAGCTCATATGCTTATCCTTTGAAGTGTTGATGCAGCTTGTGTGATTATCTGTTGAAGTATTGATATAGCTAGTATGCTTATCTATTGTGAAATGGGAAGATGTTAAAGATGAGTTATTGTCTCATATAAGCTGTTTGGCTAGGTTCTGAACTATGGTATGAATTGAGAATTGGATAAGAAACGGAAAGTGAAATGTAACTTGGACATGATTGTCATGAAACTGTAACACGGTATAAGTGGGAATATAAGTGTGGACCATCTGTTGAATGCTATTATTTTAGTCATTGTTTATAATTGGTTTAGTGTATTTCTATTGGGCTGTGGCTCACCCTATATGGGAACATCATTTCAGGTACAGGTAGCATGCCACCTCCAAGGACATAGCTTGGGAGGCTAGAGGCGAACAGATCTTTTTGTTGTCTATTTTCTTTTGATGTGTTACATGTAATTCAGACCAAGGGCTTAATATGTATTTGAGTTAGCACTCTATTTTCTTGTAACCAAGTATTGACTTGGAAAGTTGTAAGCCCGTAGGGCATTTGCTTTGTTGTTAACATGTAATACTATTGTAAGAACTACTCTGATGAATAGAAGAATGTTGGTCTTTTGTATATCAATGCATCACAATATTGGTGAGTTTATTGTATTATTTCGAGGGCGTTACAATGTATATATTATACTTTTTTCTCAAATGTTTTCATCGCTTATAATGTATTGTTGATAATACTTTAACAGTTACTTTTGCTAAAATGAATTTTTCAAAATTAAAATTGATAAAATTATTATTGAGAGTAATTATGTCACAAGAAAAATTAAATAGATTTACCATAATATTAATTGAGAAGGATATTAAATATATATATATATAAATTAATTTTACATCTTAATAAGTAAACAAATAAATTTGAAGTAAAATATAAAGTAAAAGAATACAAGTTATAATGTTCAAATTTGTAAATGGTCTACTTCCAATTTTCATCTTAAGCCACGGATATGCTTGAGCTGCTTCTAAGAAGCACAACGGCTATGTGGCAGTGCTTCCTCTTTTTTCCTCCATAATAGTGAGTAGTACCCTCTCCCTCCTCCTATGCAGAAATGTCATAAATGGCTTTTCTCCAGTGAGTTATCCAACTAGATAGGGGTTGTTGGGTTCATTGGGCCATTCTGGGTTCATTTTGATAATTAAAATTATTAATTTTCTTAAGTCCATTGAGAAGATAATATAAAAAATTAACTTGATGAAGATAAATATTTGTCTTAGTCAACTAAATTTTTTTATGTATATTTTTCTCGATGAACACTATGAAATAAATAGTTCAAATTATACAAATAGATTTCAAATGAGTCTCTGTACTAGAGAGTTGTTTGGTAAATGTTGTACATGGACAAAGCATCAGACACCTTCGTGAGGAAAAAAACAAAACATAACGTTAATAATAATAATATAGAAACGTGAATATAGAATGTAAAAATAAGAGAACTATGTGGTAGCAATCGAAGACAACCTTCATGTAAGGGGTCCAAAATAAAATCTACTCACATTTCCTTTTTAAGTATTTCCAATTTCAAATTCTAATCCTGGATTAACTCCTATATCAAAAAATCCCAGATTAACTAACACATAATAATCAAATTAAAATCCCAATAGAATCAAAATTTGAGATAGCCTATGCAAGCTACACGTCAATTTTCTATCTATTTACGTAATACATCATTAGTCGAAGATTTACATTGATACAAATTGATAGTTTAAGTGGGTGAAGTGTAATTTGCTTAAGCTGAAAGGGTATTTTCATTTATTAAAGCCCAAATTGAAAAAAAAAAATTAATAGAAAAGAGAGAAAAAGGGAGGGGAGGGGTGGTTTAGTGTTATAATTTTAAGTTCAATAGGGAAAAAGTGATATAATTTGCCTAAAGATCAATGTGCTACAAAGGCGGGGAAGTAAACTTCTTAAAAATTGGCTTACAAAATTTTTAATGATAAGTTATTTTAGAGATTATGACAAAATATTTTAAAAATTGGCTTACAAAATATTTTAAAATTTGGCTTACAAAATTTTTAATGATAAGTTATTTTGAGATAAAATATTTTACTTACTTTTTATTTAATCAAATAATAAACAATATGTAATTATTTAAAAAAATTATTTTATGTCAAAACAAACCAACATTCTTTACGAGTTGATTTTGATCCCAACTAATAAATTATCTTTTATTTGATTTTCTCATTTGACAACTCCATTTTTTACTTAAAAAGTTAAAAAAATTACTAAAACAAATAAAAAAGCCAACAAATTATACGAAAACGTTAAAGATTTCCTTTTCTTCCTACTTTTTGTAAGTTTTTTTTTTCCCTTAAAAAGCCAAAAAATATCCAAAATATAATAAATTTTTTTAGCTTATACTTTAACTAAAAAAATTAAAAAATTATTAAAATAACATATTTTAATACGAGATTACCTCTCTTTTTTCTTACAAGTTGATATCTCTTGGATTTCTTCCCTTTCTACATAGCTTGTGCTCTTCGTCATCATCATAATTTGATACTAATCTCTTGTTCTTCTATGTTATCCTCTTCATAATAATTTGATATTAATTGATTTTCTTCAACCTTGTCAATCTTGTTTCAACCAAAAATAAATTTATAGGTTTTTCCCTTCTATAATTATGGCTTTACAAAGCAAAGATTTTTGGAAAGTCCAGCCCTCTTTGTTTTTTCTTTTTTTTAAACCAAACCCTTCTCTTTAAAATGTGATAGTTTTTAACTAGCAAATGTCTTTGCCATAATAATTCTCCAGAAAATAAAGTTCACTTAGAAGAACTTTTGACCTCTATTCTTCTCCAAGTGCTTTAATAATGAAGCCAAAGAAATTTTGAATTGGTTCAACAACAAATACTTGCAAGCTACAAAACACTACAATTTTGAATGAACTTTAAATGACCTCTGTTCAAATTTTACTTATTATTAGTTCAATGTTCGGTTCTCTACTTCAATTGAATGATAAAATATTGGAAGAAATGATGATATCATTGTTGGTTGTATAATTGTAAAAGCCAATCACAATTTAACACGTGGCACGAATAGGGCAATTTGGAGAGTTAATACAGGTTTCCAACCAAAGTCAGACATGTGGCAGTTCGTATTGGTAATAATGGATCTGCGTAGCATTGGAACAATCGAGGCATACAACGATTACTCACAAAGTTTAAATTCAAAATCATGAGAGAAGCCTAACTGCAAGAGTAGCGTAGTGGGACTGACTGTGAGAGAGCATGTTCAGCAATCATGGGAGGACATTTCGACAGTTGGAAGCCCACTTCGACGGTTATCATTGAAAAGTATAAATAGCAGAGAAGGCCCCAGAATGAAGCCGCTAGACTCAGATAAAAAAACTAGTTTATTTACTTCGTTTTTTCCTTCCAATTTTTACAGTTCTTTATATTTCTGCACTTCAAATCCTGTACTGTACTTCATTTCCTAGGAGTAGTTTCAAATAGCTTGTTACTGTAAACCTCTACAAGGCTGGGTCAGATCATTGTAAGTTTTCATTTACTTAATGAAATTCATATTCTGAAATTGTTCTTCATTTGTTGTTATTTACTAAATTTTCCTAAACAAGCCACCAGTAAAAGTCCTCTTTATTGAGGTTGAGAAAACTAAAACACAATCGTCTGATAATTGGTTAGCAATTAATATTCTGTGAGGACTAATTGATCCTTGCTGACACGTTTAAAATTACATTATTAACCTTCGAAAGCCAAAAAGCCAACATATATTTTTGGCACGCCCAGTGGGACCCTAAAATGGCTAGACGTAGGAAACAAGGAGAACATGAATGCCTGGAAGAAGGTGTGGAGGGAGAGGTAGAAGTACCTGATTTAGAGGATAATGTGATAACACATCCTATGGAAGCACCTATCTCATCAAAACCTATGGTCGAACAGACTAGCAACTCGGAACATGCATCATATGTTCAAAATATTAGACGAGGCCATGGAATTGGACCATCAACTATTCCGTCTACCCAGCCAATGATTCCATAGGGAGGCTTGGTAGATGCCATGGGACAGTAGTTAATGTATACAATGGAAAGATGGGCAACATCCTTCATAGATCGAATGAATTCCCATCAACTAACTAGCACAAGGCATATAGAGGAAAATTCAAATGTTCCTCAACAAAGATTGGCTAGAGATAACTCAACAAAGATTGGCTAGAGATAAACAGCTTATGCAAAGTAGTGGACATACTAATGGTCAGACTAGTAATCAAAATTATGAAAGACCATCACCTATACCTCAGTCATGGTATGAGCCTCTTTCGAGGCCTATAGTAAATCAAAATATATCATTACTAAACAGCGAAGCCATACAAATTGGTGGATTTAGGCCAACACAAGAAAATGGCATGAGAATGTTTCCAAATCCCATGTTTGAAACCATGCCTGGCACAAAGAGGTTCACTAACCCTTTGTTCGAATTCACACCCGAGGGGTTAGAAGGGTTTCTTGTGGCTGGGAGAGAAACAACACATGTTCCTCTTCTTGCAGCACCTTTCGCAGGTCCATTTGCAGGACAGGTTCAAAGAGGTCAACCATACCCTCAATAGCAACCAATACCATAGGGACAACCAATCCCAAATATACCTCCCCATTGACCAAGAGGACCTCAAGCACATGGGATTCCACGAAACCCTGTGTTTGCTCCTCCAGTAGTAGTCCAACAAGCATAGAATATGGTTCCTGAGGGCTGATATTGTCAGAGAGATGTGTGGACCTATGGCTTGAAGGGTTCAAACTCCTGTATATAGAAAGCCATACCCAGAATGGGTAGATAGGGTGCATGAATACCCAAGGGGGTTTAAAATACCAGACTTTGCTCTCTTTTATGGAAATGGAAACCAGCCAATAGTAGAACACATTGTTAGGTTTGCAGGCCAATGTGGTGAATTTACCAATAATGATTATATGAAGTTAAGACTCTTTCCAAATTCTTTAACTGGGTGTGATAACCTAACTTGTACTATGCTTAATTATATATGTAATTATGTGTTTGATATGAATTTGCAAGTTTAAGTATGGAAAATATGTGAATTTGGAAAAATATCTATTGAAAGTAGGAATATCTATTGCAATTGGAACTTTGAACTAAAATTGGGAGCCATAGAGGCGCGATAAACAAAAATCGACTTCATATCGGTGATTAGCATGATTTTTAGAGCCTTTAGTGAGATTTTGAAAAATTACGATTCGTAATGATTAAATTGGAATTTTCAAGCTAAGTCACATATATGTTGGCCTCTTGTGTTCCTTATTGTGCTTGAGAGCTCCATAGTGTGAGTTAGAGAGAGAGGAAGAAGAGAAAGCTAGGGATTTGAAGGAAATCAAGGAGAACACCATAGATTTGAACTAAGGCATGGAAAATCACTCACAAACTTTGATTCTAACTCATCTTTGTCAAGAAATCAAGAAGAGATTAGGGGTTTGAGCTAGGGTTTTGAGTTGTATAGTGGTTTGAGCTCAAGGCATGAGATTGAACCCTAATCTCTCCATCTTTGTTGATTTAAGTCCACTCTTGTGATTGACCTATGAAACAAACCTTAGATGATCTATGAAAACAAGTTTTGTTGTAAGATTATTCATGGTTTATGTACTTTGGATTTGTTTATGTAATGAATGAATATGGGAAAAAGATGAGACCATGGAATTGTTGTTGATGCAAGATTGGTATGTTTAATGTAGAATTACACTTGTATCATGCTTAGATATCATGTTTTTGAGTTGTTTTTATATGAATTTGAGCTTGGAAATGAGTTGGAAGGTTTGACATTTTTTAGCCATTTTCGGACTGTCTGAGTTTGCCTAGACCGCACGAGCGACCACGGGCACCGCACGAGCAGAACATGAAGAAAAAAAGAAGTTTGATTCTGCTCCTTGGGCACTCGAGCGGCCGGTTTTTCCGCTGGAGCGGATTTGGGCCGCATGAGCAGTGAAGACTTCCACTCGTGCGAGACCCATGTTTCAGCCTAACTTCAAAAAGGTATATCCCCTTCATCCGGACTCCGTTTTAATCGATTATTGAGCCTAAATTTAAGCCCTCAAAGTCTAGTTTTTAATGATGGTAGTCTCATACCTAAATTCTAAGTACACAAATATATATTCTCAAATTAGTGAAGGCTACTTATTTTCTTTTAACCGTTTCATGCCAATTCCTATCCTAACTTAGTTTCCTTTTGCTTCTTGATATTTCCTTAAATCTTAAATAAGTAAACATGATATGTTCAATGAAAAACATATGAAATTATTGTAGGAAACATTAATTTAAGTCATGAACATTTAGGGCCATTTAAGGTACATCTTTGGAACATGCTTTGTATGCAGTTCACATGTACAGAAGTTTAGCATTGAACACTTGAGAGAAATTAAAGAAAAGTGTACAAATTGAAAGAAATAATTTATCGGATGTGTATGTGACATGTTTTGTGTAGGTTGAGTGCCAGAGGCAACGCCGCAAGACCAAACGCACTGTGAGTAGCAATATAGTACACTTATACTCTTTGTTGCGTATCTTGAACCATGAATGGTGATTGGTGCTAACATTATGAATTTATTGGAAATGATGAAACTTCATTGATATTATATGACATGTGCTAAATGATTGGACCCAAGGCCGCTTGTTAAATAATTGGGCCCGAGGCCGCTTGATAAATGATTGGGCCTGAGGCCGCTTGTTAAATAATTAAGCCCGAGGCCGCTTGTTAAATAATTGGGCCCGAGGCTTTTTGATAAATGATTGGGCCTGAGGCCGCTTGTTATATGATTGGGCCTAAGGTCGTTTGTTATATGATTGGGCCCGAGGCCACTTGTTATATGCTTGGGCCTAAGGCCGCTTGGTTTATATGATTATGGATATTGAGAAAACCTTATGATCGTCTACTTACATTGTTTTACTGCATTATTACTCATTGAGCTTCGCTCACCCAATTTTATGTATGTACATGTAGGTGATCAGTAACATGGAACACACTCCTAGAGTCAACTTCAAGAGCCTTTTGTGACCTAATCAAGTCATGCCTCGAGACGGAGTTTTGTCTTGGTTCACACCACACTTTGACCCTATTATGTTTTTGCTTTCATGGTCTTGGGTTATAAACATTATGTACGATTTTCTCTAGCTCTTATATTTTTGATGGGCATGTATATGTATTATTATGTTACGTGGTTAACTCTATGATTTTGCTCATGATTGGCATAGCTCAATGGACTTCTCCTTATTATATGCTTCCGTTTATGGCCCTATTAGCATAAATATTCCATATGATCGTTTGAGGCCTTTGGTAATCTACGGATTACTGGCCGGTTATGACCCAAACTTTTAGGGACAAGTTCAGGTCATGACACTGGGGCAGCCTTTGTATGGTATATTAACCTTACACCTGGCTCTATCCAAACTTGGTAGCAAACGGAGGAGGCATTCCATGCCCAATTCTTCCAAACAAAGCCTGAAGTTTTCATGGCAGATTTGGCAAGATTAAGCCAAAGGCATGATGAGAAGGCTTTTTAATTTATTGCTAGATTCAAAAAAGGACGAAACAAGTGTAGGGTCATTCTACCAGAGCTTGAATTTGTGAGATTGAATCAAAATGGTTTAAAGTTTAAGCTTCGAAAGAAATTCGATTCAACTGAGTTTCGAGACTTTGTAGAATTAACCTATAAGGTGTCTAGATATGAATCTTTACTTGAGGAAGAACTGGATCGAAGTAATGCATCATATAAGACTTATTATAGGGATCTCAATTATGAAATTGATACAACAAAAATCGTAAGAAAAGAGCCTATGACTTGTGAGGCATTAATTCAGAAAGACACCACAATAGACTAGCAATTTAAAAAGAAAGACCTTCATAGGAAGTATTCTTTTGACTTAACGAAAGTAGATGACATTTTTGATCATTTGCTTGCAACAAATTTCCTAAAGTTACCAAAGGGAGTTAAGATCCCTACCCCAGAAGAACTTAAAGGAAAAATGTACTGTAAATGACACAATTCTTGGTCTCATTCAAGTAAAAACTGTATTGTTTTTCGAGACAAGATCCAAAAACATATTTGAAAAGGGAGTTCAAAGTTTCCAGCCAAAACAGAGAAAGCTATGGGGATTGACACTAACCCATTCCCAGAAATGTAGGAGGTTATAGCCAACGTTGGCGTGCCAAATTTCCAAAACCTATCCTTGAAGGAATTGGAAGAGGTTAATGTACAGATGCATGTTGCCAGCTCGACTGCTTTCAAGAAAGATACCAGAAGTTCACTAGCAAATGGACAGAGCTTTGCGGATCAAAAGGATGACTCTAGTAAGGAGGCATTGGATGATGACTCTCTAGAGGCAGCTGTCATGCAAAGGATGTGTCCCAGATGCAGGTTAAGTTACAAATGGTTGAAAGGGCTCCCAATTGATGGGAAATAGTATTACAAGGATGTACAAAGACGCCCTAAGCCAACCATTACCTACAACAAGAGGCCATACCCAACTGGTCCGAAATAGCAGCCATTCTTGGCTGGACCACCAGCCACTAGAATGCATTCCAAGGGTAAAAGACCTCTGTATGACTTCAGACCACCTAATTACTACAGGATGGAAGGAAATTATCCTGAGAAAATGCCAGAATTGGACCCAAGTCAAGGAATCAGAGCCAGTAATTGGACTTCAAAGTCAACTTCGAGTAAAATACAAGGCAATCACCTTGAAAAGAAGGCCTAAATTAGGCTCAAGATAGGGTGCCAGAGCCAGTGAATGGCCTCAAAAGTTAGCTTTGAAGGTGGTTTCAAAGACTGGGAAAGAAAGTTCAACAACTGAACCAATGAGTTCATGGGTACCAGGGGTGCCAAACTGGTTTGTCATGCAGAACAAGCCTAAGGAAGTACTTGCACAGAGAAGTGTCTTTGGAGATCAGGGCAGAATGATTAAACCTCCTTTGGTGGCTCCAAATAATTTGGTATTACTTAAGCACCCAAAAACAAAGGAACCAGATATGGTTCCTGTAAACTTTAGGTCTCAAAGGAGAAAGATTCAGTGAAGGTACATCCAGTACTAGAAGGATCTAAAGGAAAGTGAAGAGAGTTCTTTATTGGCCCAGTCAAAAGGCCAGATAGAGGAAAAAGAAAGTCCAAAATTGGCTCTTCAGAACAAAAGAAGTGTCAGCAAAAGAGCAATTGGCTAAAGTTCACATTGAACTGAAAGCCAAGGAAAGATCCAGCTTAGCAGGTCTTGAAAAAGCCTTGATGGAAAGCGACAGTGAGACAGAGAGAGAAGTTGAACCAGGCCAAAGGAAAGAAATAGCTGAAGATGAGATTTTTGAAGCCTTCATGGCTGAATAGACCTTTTTGGTCGACAAGCCAATAGGAGCAGATCATATATGAGTTGATTCGAAGGAAGTCACTAGTACTGAGGTACTAGAGTGCAGCATGGAAGATGCTTTTGAAATAACTGAATAAGTTAGTTTGGAAAAGAAACAAATGCAGCCAGCAATTCAATTTGGCTCATTTTCTCCAATGTCAGTGAATATGGTATATATATTGCCACAGAAATTCCAGGCTGAAGATGGAAACCAAGAAGGTCAGGAAATTGACCCTATTCCAGTTTCTAGTGAAGATTCACAGGTTAGCATGATTCAAGATGAGTCTGAGGTGGCTACACCAATGGAAACTGAAGATGAAAGTGAGGAAGTGAGTATTAATCTCTCGTATCCCTTCAAGTATCCTACAACATCTATGACACAACACATTAAGTCCTCGTATATCAAGGCTTTTTCGATAGGATACAAATGAACAGGGTATTAGTGGATAATAGGGCAGCAGTGAACCTGCTTTTAAAGTCCTCTTTGAAGAAACTGGGAAAAAGAAACCCCAGATTAATCCCAACCAACACAACCATTGCTGGCTTCACTGGGGAAAAGAAAATTGCTCAGGGTATCCTGCCTATCAACCTGAGTGTGGGAACCAGATATTACATGACAACATTCTTCGTTTTAGATAGTAATGCCAAGTATAATGCTTTACTTAGCAAGGATTGGATCCATACCAACAAATGTGTGCTTTCCTCTTTACATCAGAAGATAATGATGGCCCTACACAATGGAGAGACAGGGGAAATCAATGCAGACCCTCAACCCTTTATCGTTTGTGCTGATTTTGCAGAGGCCAAGTTGTATACTGAATGAGTGACACCATTCAGTATATTGAGAAAACCTAATGGGTCAACCAAAGTGACTGCTAATGAGGAAATAGCACACCTGAAGCACTTAGTGCAGCAGAGTGTTGATGAAGAATTTGTCACCAAGGATGACAATGATGCTTGGTTGTAGGCAAAAAGATGAGTCCCAAGAAGCCAGACCCTTGGCTTGAGTCAAGTTTTTAGCATTGGACTTAAAATCAGTAGTCCAGAAAGTTCAGGAACAAGAGAGGGAAGCCATGGTGGTCGGTTGTAAGCAGAAGCAACAACAAGTCAGGCCTTTGACCCTTGATAAGTACTATGCATTGGACATCGAAACAAAAGTCCAGGAAATATAGGAAGAAAAAGCCTTATGGACAGATTTTGTCTATGAAGAAGAAGGCAAGGATGTTGAACCAAAGAAGGTGGGAGCAAAACAAAGTAAAAAAGTTGCTTTGAAGGCAGAAAGAGTCGAAAGAGAAGCATTAGTAAGTGCTCAAGTACAAGACCCCTTGGAAGAAGTCAATTTAGGAGAAGGTGCTGCACAACAACCCACTTATATCAGTGCTTGGTTAAATTCTCTTGACATGACCCAGTTGTTGGTAGTCCTAAAGAAATATAAGGATTGTTGTGCGTGGTCTTATAATAAACTGTCAAGATTGGATAGGTCATTAGTGGAACCTAGGCTTCCTATGAAGCCTAACTTCAAACCACACAAACAGAAACCAAGATGGATGAGCCCTGAAGTGGTTCAGAAAGTAAAGGAGGAAATTCTCAGACTCCTTAAAGCAGGCTTCATTAGAGTAGCCAGGTATGTGGAATGGTTGTCAAACATTGTGCTTGTAATTAAAAAGAATGAAAAGATGAGGGTATGCATCAATTTTAGAAATTTGAATTTGACAACTCCAAAAGATGAATACCCCATGCCTATAGTGGATCTATTAGTAGAAAGTTCAGGAGGACACATGATTTTGTTTATGATGGATGGGCATTCTAGTTATAACCAGATCTGTATTGCAGAGGAAGATGTCCACAAGACAGTATTCAGGTGTCCTGGGAATATTGGCACCTTCGAGTGGGTAAAAATGTCATTTGGTCTAAAGAACGCTGGGGCGACATATCAAAGGGCAATGAATACTATCTTTCATGATCTTATTGGAGGCTATCTAGAGAGTTATATTGATGATATTGTTGTAAAGTCCTAGTCCATGGAGGAACACTTGGTTTATTTGGTAGCAGCTTTCGAAAGAATGAGAAAGTTCAAGTTAAAACTTAATCCTCTCAAATGTGCTTTTGGTGTATCAGCTGGAAACTTCTTGGGGTATGTAGTGCACAAGAAGGGAATACAGATTGATCATAATAAAGCCAAAGCCATTATTGAGGCCAAGCCTCCATCAAGTAAGACAGAAGTACAAAAGTTCCTTGGCCAGGTTAATTTTCTTCGAAAATTTATTTCTAACACTGCAGGGAAAACTAAAGTGTTTTCTTCTTTATTCAAGTTGAAAATGAAGAGGAGTTTGTGTGGACAGCAGAGCATCAAATTGCTTTCAAAGGAATTAAAGCCTACATGGCTAAGCCTCCAGTGCTGATGCCACCAAAGAGCGACAAACCTTTAAAGTTATACATTGCTGCAGCAGAAGATTCATTGGGAGTTTTTCTAGCCCAAGACAATGAAGAAGGCAAAGAGCAAGCAGTTTATTACCTTAGTAGGTTTTTAAATTCTTGTGAATGTAAATACTCAGCTGTAGAATCTCAATTGGTAGTCAACCAAGTGGAAGGAATTTTCAAATATCAAAGTGCAAGCATGTTACCATATTATGTTGTTGCATGATATTTGCTTTCTCAGTTTCAGATAGTAAATGTGACTTATATCCTGAGGTTCATGAATAACAAAGCCAATGATGTAGCTCAGAAGGCTTCGAATTTCAGAAGAAATGATGACACTCAATTGAGCATAAGTCAAGCAACATATCAAAAATTAATACCACCTTTAGCTAAAAGGAATGTGGTGTTGGAAGTCAATCATAATGACTTACAAAATCAAGATTGGAGGCATCCAATCATGTAGTACTTAACCGGCCCCTCTTCGAAGGCCAGCAGAAAGATTAAATTACAATCTATGCAATACATAGTATATGGTAATGCTCTTTACAAAAGGGGAGCAAATGGGTTCTTATTGGAATGTCTAGGGCCGAAGGAGGCATTGACAACCATGGTTGAAGTCCATGAAGGCATTTGTGGTGCCCATCAGCCTAGTGTGAATATGAGGTGGTTGCTTCAAAGGCATTCCTACTATTGGCCAACCATCCTTAAAGATTGTATAAAGTATGCTAAAGGTTACCAGGCATGCCAAAAAGCATGGCATGATAAGACATGTACCAATAACTGATCTGCATGCAGTTGTGAAGCCTTAGCCATTTAGAGGTTGGGCCATGGAAATGATAGGAAAAATACATCTACCCTCTTCGAAGCATCATTGTTTCATCCTAGTGGCTACAGATTACTTCACTAAGTGGGTCGAAGCTAAACCATATAAGGCTGTAGATCAAACTGAAGTCATTGGATTTATTAAAGATCTAATTCACAGATTTAGCATCCCACATACCATAACTATAGATAATGAGACTGTATTTTATGGAAAGATGGTAAAGTCTTTCACAATAGAATTTGGAATTAGTATCTTTCATAATAGATAATGAGACTGTATTTGATGGAAAGATGGCAGCCAAGTACTATAATAAGAAAGTCAAGCACATTAGCTTTGATAAAGGTAATTTGGTATGGAAGACAATACTTCCAATAGGTATTAAAATTCATAAGTTTGGAAAATGGTCACCTAATTGGAAAGGACCATTTCAAATTCATAGAGTCTTGCTTGGAGGAGCATACAATTTGAGAAATCTGAATGGATATGTGCATCCTAAGAAAATTAATGGCAGATACTTGAAACCCTATTATCCAACTGTGTGGGAAACAGAAGGAATGTAGAAAATGCTAAACAAGAGAAGCATGAAAACTCAAACAATAAATAAGGATTTTATTTCATAAAGAGTTAAGTACATGCAGCCATAGATTGGCCCAAAAATCAGTACAATGCTTCAGTTGTTCCTTTATAATTGATTCTCTACTCCTAAGGGATGAAAACAACTGAATGGTTGTAGCCATGTCTTGCTTACGATCAGCTAGCCCTTGATTGGTAATCTGCGGCTTTGTAGCAGTTCGATCCAAAGCCAGGTTAACTGCTGCTAACTCATCTTCTAATTGGGCATTTTTCTCCAAGAGCTGAATGCGAAACTGAGAAGTAGAGGAATGTTGTCCCTTCAATTCAGATACTTCAGCATGTATATGGGAAACAAATTCCTTATCTTTCAATAGTCTCTCCCCTGCAGCTTTAGCAATGTGGCAAATGTTGACATAGAAATCTATGGTAGCTGTTGCTAGAGATAAGTGGCTTGAAATGGCCATGTTGGATTGCTCAATGACTTTGCAGCATTGGAGGAAACCATTCTTAAGTATGGGTCTTTGTAAGGCTTCGAATGGGATCCTTGAAAATGATGTTAGCAATTCCAAACAAGTGCCTAAATCTAATGGAGACAAGGAAACTCTGCTGGTGGTTGGGGAGCCCTCAAAAATTTCTAAGAGGGAGTCAGTAAGGGCCAATGGCTCAGTTTCACTACTAGTTGCTGGAATGGTTGAAGGTGTGTCAAAAAGGCTAGCCAGCCGGGCTTCAAAAATGTCTATCTCTTCCACTGACATTGAAGGTAGAGAGGTCTGGAAAAAGTGGTTGCATAGGGATATGTGTGACAACCCTCACCACTGATTAGTGTTAATCTATGATTAAGCATGTTAACCGATTGATTGACTAAAATCCTGAACTGATTGATTGAACGTATTAGTTTAAATGCATTTCTATTTGTTTGTCAATGAACTATCTGTTCATGTTTTATGTTTAAACTGCTAATTGAAGGCCTCATCGACGGCTGAATCTGAAATTGCTTAATGTTTTATGCTCGTTAGAATTTATGTGATTTTATGGTATATTTAATTGAAATGTGATTTGGTATGATTAAATTGGTTTAAATATTGTTAAATTACATTAGTTTGGCTTTATTATCAAATTGCCACTTAGTGGCCTATCTCTACAACACCTTGAGACTTGATCTTATATCATTTCTTCAGCCCATTCCTTAAGCCAAACCGTAGGAGAGAGTGAGAGAGGAAAAAATTGGTTTCAACTTAGAACTCTTGCTTGAATTTGGAAGTTTTGAAGAGTAGATTGCATAATTGAGCTTCCCTTCTTGAACTTGGAGACTTAAGGTAGAGCTTTTACCTTCTTATTTATGAATTGAGTTGGTTCTTGCATGGTTTAGAAGTATGCTGAAGTCTAGAGCCAAGTTATAGCTTAATATGTTGAATTAAGTTGTATTCCATGCATGCATGTTTACATCCTTGAATTTTGAGGTTGTTTTCTTAGAATCCTCACATGCATGTCCATGCTTGGGTTATAATTCATGAATTCATCTGGCTTTTGAGTGAATTGGCTCATTTGTTCATGTATTGGAAGCTTGAAGTTGTTTAAAATTCATGCATGTTATGTTTTACATCATGTTCATGAGATTGGTTTGAAATTGTGTTTAATTGAACTATCATTGGGCTTTGATTTTACAAATTGATCTTTGAAACATGTTATATTATGAGTTTACAAGTGTTTTCCAGAAAATTAGCCCAAGAGGATCGAAATTGATGCTTTTAAACTTGGTTTTGAGCTTGAGGTTCAAATCTGGAAATTCCAGATTTTGGACTCACGCTCGAGCGGGGAACTCCACGTTCGAGCGTACACACTGAGTTCATGCAGTCCGCTCGAGCAGGGGAAGTAACGCTCGAGTGTGAATTACGTGTATCCAGTACTTTGCATGTGTTTACAGTCCGCTCGAGCGGGGGAATGCACGCTCAAGCGAGGACTTGTGTCTCACACTCAAGCGGGTATCGAGCGCCCATCGAGCGTGAATTTCATGCATCCAGTACTTTTACTGTAGTTTATAGTCCACTTGAGCGGAGGAATACACGCTCGAGTGGAGGCCTTTTGTCTGCATGTCCACTCAAGCGGAGAAAGCCATGCTCGAGCGGGACCCCTGTTTCAGCAAAAATTCTGAAAAGTGTTTTAAAGTACAGCTTTGCATTCTCATTCCATCCTAGGCATTCCCAGGCCTAGTTTAAGGCATCTCAATGAGGTTATTGATGTAGAACCACACCGAGGCACATTAGGGATTGAGTTATCATTTTCCCAACTGTGTAGCTTAGTGTGTGTTCGCTCAGAATCGCTAGGGTTGGCATCCGAAGACGCCAGATTAGCCTATTCAGAGCCCAAAACTCTGAGTAACAATGTTGTAAAGATATGTTCAATTGAGATTATTTTCAACAAATGACTGTATCGCTTTATGAAATGACATCAAGCATCAATGAATGTTTGTCCTATTTGTGAATCAGATTCGTGGCATCCATAGCAATATATCGTTATCGAATTCTATCGCATTATTACAGAGATCTCGTTGGTTCCCATGTTTGGAACCACTATCACATCGATATAATGGCCATCATCATTCGATCGGTCTGTTAAGACCCTCTTGCATCGCTTGCTATTGGATGTACCACGCATGACTGTTATAGTTTCTGAATGACTGTTATGGCATAATGTATGAGCCACAAACTGATTGACTGATATACTGATAAATGACTGTTTTCAATACTGAAAGGACATTCATTCTTAACCTCTTTACGCATATGTTATTCACTGGGCTTTAGCTCACTGCTCATATATATATGTAGGTGTGCAGGCACCGGACCGTTGCTAGGAGCGTTGGGTTAAACTCTCGTTTTGTCAAGCCAATCTTTGTGCCTCACTCTGAGGTTCCAGATCTGTGCAAGCTTTGGCTGCCTAGGGATGATTTAGTTCCTCCCTTTTTGTCTCTGTTTTGTAATAATTTTTTGACTGATACTGTACTATATTGCTAGGGATTTGGTCCATAGACTGGATGTCTGTACATGATGTATATATTGTGCACACTGTTTTGGTATTGAATGTAAATATGTTATGAAAAGTCTTTTTTGCATACAGACTGTCACAGCTCATTGGACATCTTTTAATTACTGTTTTGGCTTCCGCCAGACATTACTGTATCACTATTGTTATCATATGTGCCTTTGGTAATCACGAATTACTGGCCGGTTATGGTACTAAACCCATAGGGGCGGGTTTGGGTCGTGACAATATGAAAAGAGATTGAAGTGTCCTTAGCAATGTCCATAGTCCTGGCCACCAGTAAATCAAAGAAAGAGGGACTGGAGGTAGATGGCGGTGGCAAACAAGAAATTGGTAAGCTACTAGTATCGTCTCTAGGAGCACCAGCTATCACTGATGAGGTGACAACTAGGGCTTTCTCAGGGGACGAAGGAGCAGCCAGGACTGTAGGAAGAGTGAATTGGGCTAAGGTAAAGGTTAGATGGGGTAGATATGGAGTTAAGCCTAAGCATAAAGAAATAGGGATGCCTTGCCTCAAAAAAGGAATGGAAAGTGTAGAGCTGAGAAGTGGAAGTATTGTCTAGATGGACTCTACACTTAAGGGCACTTTGGTGTTGATTTTCTTCCTCCTTTTCGAGGCTTCCTCTAATGGTTTTTCAACTTTAGATAAGACTAAGGAAGCCATTATCGAAGGAGGAGGCGAGGTAACTGTTGCTGCAATACAAGAAATAAGAAGCAATATTAAGTTTTATTGCTGAAAATTTGGAAAAGGAAATTACTACAGAAACTAAAAGAAATTACTAGCCTCGAAAGTGGTGGTGGTAATGGTTGGAGAACTGCGAAAAGCATAATGATCGGCAGTTCGTTGCCTTCTTGCAGTTTCCTTTTGAAGTATATCAGCAGCAGCAGCTTCATTCCTTAATATCTGTTGTTACCTCCTTTTCTCATATCTCTGGAAAACCACCAATTCCTTGGATTGCTCCCTCTCTACTGCCTTGGCGGCTACCTGATGAGTAGGGTCATCATTAAAATCAGAAAAGAGAGACTGTAATTTTCTTTTTCCTCTTAAGTGGTGTTTCTTCAAGTATCTCCTCCTCTTCAGGACTGAGCACAAGTTTTCTCTTCTTTTGCTGTTGTTGCTTGTCTTTAAGAATGCTTAGCGCTTGAGCTCTTTGAGGAAACTCTACTTGTGAAGCTCCTGCATCAAAAGGAAGCTATAAGTAGATGAGCAAGGCATTATGAAAAAAAGAGAGATGGAAATGCATACCTTTTTTCGAAGTAGCCCTGGTGACTTTAAAAGGAGGAAGAGAGGCAACATGAGCAGTCTCTGTGGCAGCAGGAGTAAGAGCTGGGATAGTAGGGGCAGTAGAGACAGTAACAGTGGTCTCAGTTTTTTAGGGTTTGGCTTGAGAAAGCATATCTAGTCCCACTAGCAGATCTTTGAGAGATATTGCCAGGAGCACCTCCATATTGGCCATCCACCAACTTTGAAATCTTTTCAAAGCAGTGCCACGTGGGATAAAGGGGGTGAATTGAAACTCACTCAACTCGCGCAGTAATTTAAATGTTGCTTCCTCCAAAGGTCTCTGACTGTGAGATTAGTATTGGAGAGGCTACAGAGAGGGATAGGAATTCCTTGAGTAAGCCCAAATTGCTTGGCAAATTGGGAAAGATAGTAAACTTCAGATATATATTTGTAGGCTCAAAGATTCAAAGTATCGATAAAGAGCACTCTTGGCAACACGATAGAGGCCCACATATCCTTGTGTAGCGAATTGGAGCATTCTCTATCAGCCAAAAATGCCTTGAGCCAAGTTGGTCCTGTGTTAGTTTCGAATGGACAAAAGAATGAAGAAAGTAAAGAAATTGGGAGTTGATGAAAGAAAGTAAAATAATAGGCAAAGCTAGAGGGGTATAAGGAAATCCTAGCAAATTTCTCTTCGTAAGTAGTGGGTTCTTGCATCGAAAATCTCAAGCACTTGGCGTGTAGACCAGTGAAATATGCGAAGAGCTAGAGCTGTAATACCCAGAGGGGGCCTCCTTGGTTAACATCCAGAGGTTTCTCGCAAAATTGGGAATAGGCCCTACAAACATGGCCTTAAACATAAGGAGCCAAGGCTATCCTCTTCTTCGAGGCAAGAGCCTTGGCAAGTGAGGAAAAACTCAGGCATAATCCGCTAAGATCAAGTACAAAAGAGAAATTTGCATAACCAATACAGAATGAAGGAAAATAACTCTCGGTCACCTACAGGACCTACCTTCTTGCTCTCAAATTTTACAAAATCACTGAAGAAAGAGTTCAAGGGTGGAATGGTGAAGTTGATCGGAAGGTCTGGGTAACCAAGCGTAAAGCGAGCACCAAGTGGTGAGAGCCCTAAGAGATGGCAAATATCAAGAACGGTGGGGGCCATCATACTACACCGAAACTGAAAGAAATTAAAATTCAAATTCCAGAAACAAGGGGCTGCAGGAATCAAGAAAGGATCCTCAGGGATAATGAACCTGGAAAGGCGAAGGGCATCAAAGATAAAGAGCTCTTACAGATCTCATTCTCTGGCAAGCACAACCCTATCATACTATTCTTTCCATTCAACCCTCAATGTGAGCCAGTAGCGGTGTGAGCGGTTTATCCTCCAGCTTCCCCAATCAAAACCCCCTTCCTAGAGGAGATAGTGATCCTCTAGACGAGGATACAAAGTAGGAAGTTAAGCTGGGGTTTCTCTGAAGATAGGTCCTAAGACGTATTCCTGTTGTTCATTATGGCAAGGAATAAAGAAGCGACTATCTATGGTACTCGGTTCACCAGCTCTAAGCTTGGATATCCCTTCGTCGATACACCTCTTTAAAGTCACAGACGGGCTCACATGTTCCACAACTAGTACTTTCAAGGAGGAAGAAGCCATTAACAAGAGTTTTCGGAGGACGAAGCTGAGAAAAGAGTAAAGATGAAAGAAGAGCAATAGAAATGAAGGGTTTGTGTTTTAGGCGAGCAAGTAAGTTAAAAATGCGAAGGGAAAGGGTTTTTAAACCTTTCTGTACGAAAGATGCCCAATTTGTCTAAATGGGTAAAAAGACCCAAGATAAATTGTTTGGCTGATTTTGAAACCCGTATGAGTTTAAGACTTTGTCTTAAAATTCGCATAGGAGTCTTGAAAGTACAACGTGAAAAGTTTCTTTCAAGGGTGATTGTTTGGGCGGGAAACGTATCTTAAACAATCAGATTGGCTTCGAAAACAAATATTTGGCTTCAAAGTCAAGATTTGACTCCAAAGCCAGATGACAAACAACCAACTAAGGCTTCGAGAGCAGGAAGTTGATTTCGAAGTGCATTTTATTCCTGAGAATGTAGGAATATGTAGGTTTGGTCTACATCAAAGGGATTAGAGACTCACTCTTAGATTTCTTGTAAAAAATGAAATCCTTCGAAGTGAACTTTGAAGTATTTTGTAGCTTTCTTATTTGATGTTTTAGACTTCAAAGTTGTAGAGCTAGTACCATGTCAAGAAAGAGATCAAGATCCAAAAGGACCTGCCTGAACATGAAAGGAATTTTAATTCGTCTACTCAGGACTATGGACACTACCAAGGACACTTTAACCTCTTCTCCTATCCCTATGCATCCACTTCTTCCAGACCTCTCTGTACCGCCAATGTTAGTGGAAGAGATAGACATTTTTGAAGCCTAGCTGGCTAGCCTTTTTGGCATACCTTCAATCATTCCAGTAGCTAGAAGTGAAACTGAGCCATTGGCCCTTGCTGACTCCCTCGTAGAAAATTTTGAGAGCTCCCCAACCACCAGCAGAGTTTCCTTGCCTCCATTAGATTTAGGCACTTGTTTGGAATTGCTGACATTATTTTCAAGGATCCCATTTGAAGCCTTACAAAGACCCATACTTAAGAATAGTTTTCTCCAATACTGCAAAGTCATTAAGCAATCCAACATTGCCATTTCAAGCCACTTATCCCTGGCAGCAGCTACCATAGATTTTTATGTCAATATTTGCCACATTGCTAAAGCTACAGATGAGAGGCTATTGAAAGACAAGGAATTTGTTTTCCATATACATGCTGAAGTATCTGAATTGAAGGGACCACATTCCTATACTTCTTAGTTTCGCATTCAGCTCTTGGAGAAAAAGGCCCAATTAGAAGAGAAGTTAGCAGCTGTTAACCTGGCTTTGGATCGAACTGCTACAAAGCTACTAATTACCAATCAAGGGCTAGTTGACCATAAGCAAGACATAGCTACAGCCATTCAGTTGTTCCCATCCCTTAGGAATAAAGAATCAATTATCAG
Organism: Camellia lanceoleosa; assembly: GCA_025200525.1. Lineage (NCBI taxonomy): Eukaryota > Viridiplantae > Streptophyta > Magnoliopsida > Ericales > Theaceae > Camellia > Camellia lanceoleosa. The sequence goes on along the minus strand of CM045760.1, from coordinate 161,711,005 downwards.
GGAACAACTGAAGCATTGTACTGATTTTTGGGCCAATCTATGGCTTCATGTACTTAACTCTTTATGAAATGACATACTTATTTATTGTTTGAGTGTTTTGGTGCTTCTCTTGTTTTGTATTTTCTACACTCCTTGTGTTTCCCACACAGTTGGATAATAGGGTTTCAAGTACTTGCCATTAATTTTCTTAGGATGCACATATCCATTCAGATTTCTCAAATGGTATGCTCATCCATGCAAGACTCTATTAATTTGAAATGGTCCTTCCCAATTAGGTGACCATTTGCCAAATTTATGGCTTTTAATTCCTATTGGAAGTATTGTCTTCCATACCAAATTACCTTCATCAAAGCTAATGTGCTTGACTTTCTTATTATAGTTCTTGGCTGCCTTCTTTTTTTGGAAAAGAATGCTATTTAATGCCAAAATTCTAGCATCATCCACATTTTCTAATTCTAAGAATATGCTCTGATGGTATTGCTCAGAAGCCAACTAGTCCTGACATTTCACCCTTAAGGACCTAATGTTAATCTCTACGGGCAACACTGCATCATGCCCATATACCAAAGCATAAGAAGTGACTCCAATACTTGATATTTGAGAAGTCCTATAAGCCCGTAATACATCCAACAACAAGTTATGCCAATCCCTAGGATTGTCTTCCAAACTCTCTGTATTCCTTTTTTTAAGGACTTGTTGGATGATTCTACCTGATCATTTGCTTGTGCATAATAAGGGGTGGAATTAATAAGACTAATTCCAAATTCAATTGTGAAAGACTTTACCATCTTTCCATAAAATAGAATCTTATTATCTATAGTTATGGTCTGTGGGATGCTAAATCTGTTAATCAGATCTTTAATAAATCCAATAACTTCAGTTTAATCTACAGCCTTATATGGTTTAGCTTCGACCCAATTAGTGAAGTAATCTGTAGCCACTAGGATGAAACAATGATGCTTCGAAGAGGGCGGATGTATTTTCCCTATCATATCCATGGCCCAACCTCTAAATGGCCAAGGCTTCACAACTGCATACAGATCAGTTATTGGTACATGTCTTATCATGCTATGCTTTTGACATGCCTGGCAACCTCTAGCATACTTTATACAATCTTTAAGGATGGTTGGCCAATAATAGGAATGCCTTTGAAACAACCACCTCATCTTCACACCAGGCTGATGGGCACCACAAATGCCTTCATAGACTTCAGCCATGGTTGTCAATATCTCCTTCGGCCCTAGACATTCCAATAACAACCCATCCACTCCCATTTTGTAAAGAGCATTACCATATACTATGTATTGCATAGACTGTAATTTAATCTTTCTACTGGCCTTCGAAAAGGGGCCAGTTAAGTACTGCATGATTGGATGCCTCCATTATTGATCCTGTAAGTCATTATGATTGACTTCCAACACCACATTCCTTTTAGCTAAAGGTGGCATTAATTTTTGATATGTTTCTTGACTTATGTTCAATTGAGTGTCATTCCTTCTTCTAAAATTCGAAGCCTTCTGAGCTACATCATTGGTTTTGTTATTCATGAACCTCGGGATATAAGTCACATTTGCTATCTGAAACTGAGAAAGCAAATGTCATGCAACAACATAATATGGTAACATGCTTGCACTTTGACATTTAAAAATTTCTTTCACTTGGTTGACTACTAATTGAGAATCTCCAAATATATCAACTGCATGAGCTTTTAATCCAATAAGCATTTTCAGTCTCATTATTAAAGCTTCATATTCAGCTTGATTATTGGAACAAGTAATTTCATCAACCCTGAAACTGTGTGTGGTTTCTATCTTCTGTGGTGACTTAATTACAACACCATTTCCAATCAAACCATTGGCCTTTGATCCATCGAACCATATCTGCCATAGCTCAACATGGACCATACCAAGATCCATTATCTCCTGGTTTTCTGTTTGACATGGATGATCTGCCAAGAAATTAGCCAAAACTTGTTCTTTTACTGCTTTTTGGGGAACATATTCTAGATGAAATTTTGACAAAGCTAATAGCCATTTGCCAATTCTTCCTTTCAATATTGGTCTAGATAACATATACTTAACCAAGTCTGTGGTTGCAATTACCAAGACAACAGTAGGCAAAAGATAATATCTCAATTTCATTGTTGCAAAGTATAATGCAAGGCACAGCTTTTCTACAGCTGAGTATTTACATTCACAAGAATTTAAAAACCTACTAAGGTAATAAATTGCTTGCTCCTTACCTTCTTCATTGTCCTGGGCTAGAAAAACTCCCAATGAATCTTCTGCTACAGCAATGTATAACTTCAAAGGCTTGTTGCTCTTTGGTGGCGTCAGCACTGGAGGCTTGGCCAAGTAGGCTTTAATTCCTCCGAAAGCAGGTTGATGCTCTGCTGTCCACACAAATTCCTCTTCATCTTTCAACTTTAATAAAAAAGAAAATACTTTAGTTTTCCTTGTAGTATAAGAAATAAATCTTCGAAGAAAATTAACTCGACCAAGGAACTTTTGTACTTTTTTCTTACTTGATGAAGGCTTGGCCTCAATAATGGCTTTGGCTTTATTCCCTTCTTGTGCACTACATACCCCAAGAAGTTTCCAGCTGATACACCAAAAGCACATTTGAGAGGATTAAGATTTAACTTGAACTTTCTCATTCTTTCGAAAGCTGCTACCAAATGAACCAAGTGTTCCTTCATGGACTGGGACTTTACAACAATATTATCAATGTAACACTCTAGGTATCCTCCAATAAGATCATGAAAGATAGTATTCATTGCCCTCTGATATGTCGCCCCAACATTCTTTAGACCAAATGGCATTTTTACCCACTTAAAAGTGCCAATATTCCTAGGACACATGGATGTTGTCTTGTGGACATCATCCTCTACAATGTAGATATGGTTATAACCAGAATGCTTATCCATCATAGATAAAATCCTGTGTCCTACTGAACTGTCTACTAATAGATCCACTATAGGCATGGGGTATTCATCTTTTGGAGTTGCCAAATTCAGATTTCTAAAATCGATGCATACCCTTATCTTGCCATTCTTTTTAATTACAGGCACAATGTTTTGACAACCATTCAATATACCTGGCTGTTCTAATGAAGCCTGCTTTAAGGAGTCTAAGAATTTCCTCTTTCACTTTCTGAACCACTTCAGGGCTCATCCGTCTTGGTTTCTGTTTGTGTGGTTTGAAGTTAGGCTTCATAGGAAGCCTATGTTTCACTAATGACCTATCCAATCCTGTCAGTTCATTATAAGACCACGCAAATCAATTCTTATATTTCTTTAGGACTACTAACAACTGGTTCCTGTCAAGAGAATTTAACCAAGCACTGATATAAGTGAGTTGTTGTACAGCACCTTCCCCTAAATTGATTTCTTCCAAGGGGTCTTGTACTTGAGCACTTACTAATGCTTCTTTTTCGACTTTTTTTGCCTAAGCAACTTCTTTTCTTTGTTTTGTCCCACCTTCTCTGGTTTAACATCCTTGTCTTCTTATTCATGGACAAAATCTGTCCATAAGGCTTCTTCTTCTTGTATTTCCTGGACTTTTGTTTTGATGTCCAATGCACAAAACTTATCAAGGGTCAAAGGCCTGCCTTGTTGTTGCTCCTACTTATAGCCAACCACCATGGCTTCCCTCTGTTGTTCCTGAACCTTCTGGACTATTGATTTTAAGTCCAATGCTGAAAACTTGACTAAAGCCAAGGGTCTAGCTTCTTGGGTCTCATCTTTTTGCCTACAACCAGGCAACATTATCATCCTTGGTGACAAATTCTTCATCAGCACTCTCTTGCACTAAGTGCTTCAGGTGTGCTACTTCCTCATCAGTCGTCACTTCAGCTGATCCATCAGGTTTTCTCAATATACTGAGTGGTGTCACTTCTTTAGTATACAACTTGGCCTTTGCAAAGTCAACACAAGCGATAAAGGGTTGAGGGTTTGCTTTGATCTCCGCTATTTCTCTATTGCATAGGGCCATCATTATCTTCTGATATAGAGAGGAAGGCACACATTTGTTGTTGTGGATCCAATCCCTACCAAGTAAAGCATTATACTTGGCATTAATATCTATAACAAAGAATGCTGTCATGCAATCTTTGGTTTCTACACTCAGGTTAATTGGCAGGATACCCTGAGCCATCTACTTATCCCTAGTGAAGCCAGCAATGGTTGCATTGGTTGGGATTAATCTGTGGTTTCTTTTCTCCAGTTTCTTCAAAGAGGACTTCGGAAGCAGGTTCACTGCTGCCCCATTATCCACTAATACTCTGTTCATTTGTATCCCATCGAAAAAAGCCTTGATATATAAGGGCTTAACGTGTTGTGTCATAGATGTTGTAGGATACTCGAAGAGATATGAGAGATTAATATTCACTTCCTCACTTTTATCTTCAGTTTCCATTGGTGTTGCTACCTCAGGCTCATCTTAAATCATGTTAACCTATGAATCTTCACTAGAAACTGGAATAGGGTCAATTTCCTGACCTTCTTGGTTTCCATCTTCACCCTGGAACTCCTATGGCAATATGTATACCATATTCACTGACAATGGAGGAAATGAGCCAAACTGAACTGCTGGCTACATTTGTTTCTTTTCCAAAATAACTTGTTCAGTTATTTTAGAAGCATCTTCCATGTTGCATTCTGGTACCTCAGTACTAGTGACTTCCTTTGAATCAACACATTTATGGTCTGCTCCTATTGGCTTGTCAACCAAAAAGGTCTGTTCAGCCATGAAGGCTTCAGACATCTTATCTTCAGCCATTTCTTTCCTTTGGCCTAGTTCAACTTCTCCTTTTATCTCACTGTCGCTTTCCATTAAGGCTTTTTCAAGACTTGCTAAGCTGGATCTTTCTTTGGCTTTCAGTTCAGTGTGAACTTTAGCCAATTGCTCTCTTCTGACACTTCTTTTGTTCTGAAGAGCCAATTTTGGACTTTCTTTTTCCTCTATCTGGCCTTTTGATTGGGCCAATGAAGAACTCTCTTCATTTTCCTTCAGATCCTTCTGGTTCTGGGTGTACCTTCATTGAATCTTTCTCCTTTGAGACCTAGAGATTACAGGAACCATATCTAGTTCCTTTGTTTTTGGGTGCTTGAGTAATACTCAATTATTTAGAGCCACCAAGGGAGGTTTAATCATTCTGCCCTAATCTCCAAAGACACTTCTCTGTGCAGGTACTTCCTTGTTCTGCATGACAAACCAGTCTGGTACCCCAAGTACCCATGAACTCATTGGTTTAGTTGCTGAACTTGCTTTCCCAGTCTTTGAAACCACCTTCGAAGCTAACTTTTGAGGCCATTCACTGGCTTTGGCACCTTGTCTTGAGCCTAATTCAGGCTTTCTTTTAGGGTAATTGCCTTGCATTTTACTCGAAGTTGACTTTAGAGGCCAATTACTAGCTCTGATTTCTTGACTTGGGCCCAATTCAGGCTTTCTCTCAGGATAATTTCCTTCCATCATGTAGTAATTGGGTGGTCTGAACTCATGTAGAGGTCTTTTACCCTGGGAATGCATTCTAGTGGCTGGTGGTCTAGCCAAGAATGGTTGTTGTCTGGAACCAGTTAGGTATGGCCTCTTGTTGTAGGTAATAATTGGCTTAGGGCATCTTTGTACATCCTTGTAATACTATTTCCCATCAATTGGGAGCCCTTTCAACCATTTGTAACTTAACCTGCATCTGGGACACATCCTTAGCATGACAGCTGCCTTTAGAGAGTCATCATCCAATGCCTTCTCACTAAAGTCATCCTTTTGGTCTGCAAAGCTTTGTCCATTTGCTGGTAAACTTCTGGTATCTTTCTTAAAAGCAGTCTAGCTGGCAACATGCATCTACAACTTAACCTTCTCCAATTCCTTCAAGGATAGGTTTTAGAAATCTGGCACGCCAACATTGGTTGTAACCTCCTCAATTTCTAGGAATGGGTTAGTGTCAATCCCCATAGCTTTCTTTACTTTGGCTGGAAACTTTAAAATCCCCTTTCGAATCTGTTCTTGGATCTTGTCCCGAAAAACAATACAGTTTTTAGTTGAATGAGACCGAGAATTGTGCCATTTACAGTACATTTTTCCTTTAAGTTCTTCTGGGGTAGAGATCTTAACTCCCTTTGGTAACTTTAGGAAATTTGCTGTAAGCAAATGATCAAAAATGTCATCTGCTTTCATTAAGTCAAAAGAATACTTCCTATGAAGGTCTTTCTTTTTAAATTACTAGTCTATTGCGGTGTCTTTCTGAATTAACACCTCACAGGTCATAGGCTCTTTTCCTACGATTTCTGTTGCATTAATTTTATAATTAGGATTCCTATAATAAGTCTTATATGATGCTTTACTTCGATCCTGTTCTTTCTTAAGTAAAGATTTATATCTAGACATCTTATAGGTTAATTCCACTAAGTCTAGAAACTTAGTTGAATCGAACTTCTTTCGAAGCCTAAACTCTAAAACATTTTGAGCCAATCTCACAAATTCAGGCTCTGGTAGAATGGCCCTACACTTGTTTTGTCCCCTTTTGAATCTAGCAATAAATTGAGCAGCTTTCTCATCAGGCCTTCGGCTCAACCTTGCCAAATCTGTCATTGAAACTTCAGGCTTTATTTGGAAGAATTGGACATAGAATGCCTCCTCTATTTACTGCCAAGTTTGGATAGAGCCAGGTGTAAGGTTAATATACCATACAAAGGCTGCCCTAGTTAAAGAATTTGGAAAGAGTCTCAACTTAATATAATCATTACTGGTAAATTCACCATATTGGCCTGCAAACATGGCAATATGTTCTACTGTTGACTGGTTCTATTTCCATAAAAAAGAGCAAAGTCTGGTATTCTAAACCCCCTTGGGTATTCATGCACCTTATCTACCCATTCTAGGTATGGCTTTCTATATATAGGAGTCTGAACCCCTTGAGCCATAGGTCCACATATCTCTCTGATAATATTAGCAATTTGGTCCCTAAGAACCATATTCTGTGTTTGTTGGACTACCACTAGAGGAGCAAACATAGGGTTTGGTGGAATCCCATTTGCTTGAGGTCCTCTTGGTCCATAGGGAGGTATATTTGGGACTGGTTGTCTCTGTGGTACTGGTTGTTGTTGAGGGTATAGTTGACCTCTCTGAACCTGTTCTGTGAATGGACCTGCGAAAGATGCTGCAAGAGGAGGAACATGTGTTGTTTCTCTCCCAGCCGCAGGAAACCCTTCCAACCCCCCAGGTGTGAATTCGAACAGAGGGTTAGTGAACCCCCTTATGCCAGGCATGGTTTTGAACATGGGATTTGGAAACATTCTCATGCCATTTTCTTATGTTGGCCCAGATCTACCAATTTGTATGGCTTCACTGTTAAGTAATGAGATATTTTGATTTACTATAGACCTCGAAAGAGGCTCATACCATGACTGAGGTATAGGTGATGGTCTTTTATAATTTTCATTACTAGTTTGACCATTAGTATGTCCACTACTTTGCATAGGCTGTTTATCTCTAGCCAATCTTTGTTGTGGAACATTTGAATTTTCCTCCATATGCCTTGCGCTAGTTGGTTGATGGGAATTCATTCGATCCATGAAGAATGTTGCCCATCTTTCCATTATATACATTAACTGCTGTCTCATGACATCTACTAAGCCTCCTCACAGATTCATTGGTTAGGTAGACGGAACAGTGGTTGGTCCAATTCCATGGCCTCGTCTAATATTTTGAACATGTGGTGCATGTTTCGAGTTGCTAGTCTGTTCAACCATAGGTTTTGATGAGATAGGTGCTTCCATAAGATGTGTTATCACATTATCCTCTAGATCAGGTACTTCTACCTCTCTCTCTACACCTTTTTCCAGGCGTTCATGTTCTCCTTGTCTCCTACATCTAGCCATTTTAGGGTCCCATTGGGCATGCCAAAAATAGATGCTGGTTTTTTGGCTTTCGAAGGTTAATAATGTAATTTTAAGTGTGCCACCAACGATCAATTAGTCCTTACAGAATAGTAATTGCCAAGCAATTATCAAACGATTGTGTTTTAGTTCTCTCAGCCTCAATGAAGAGGACTTTTACTAGTGGCTTGTTTAGGAAAATTTAGTAAATAACAACAAGTGAAGAACAATTTCAGAATCTGAATTTTACTAAGTAAATAAAAACTTACAATGATCTGACCCAGCCTCGTAGAGGTTTACAGCAACAAGCTATTTGAAACTACTCCTAGGAAATGAAGTGCAGTACATAAATTGAAGTGCAGAAATATAAAGAATTGTAAAAACTGGAAGGAAAAAACAAAGTAAATAAACTAGTTTTTTTATCTGAGTCTGGGGGCTTCATTCTGGGGCCTTCTTTTCTACTTACACTTTTCAATGATAATCGTCGAAGTGGGCTTTCAACTGTCGAAATGTCCTCTCATGATTACTGAGCAGTTAGGCTTCCCTCATAATTTTAAATTTAAACTTTTTGAGTAACCGTTAGGCCACATCATCTTGTATTCCTCGATAGTTCCAGTGCTACCAATACGAACTGTCATATGTCTAACTTTGGTTGGCAACCTGTATTAATTCCCCAAATTGCCCTCTTCATGCTATGCGTTAAATTGTGATTGGCTTTTACAAATTATACAGCCAACAATCACATAGCAATATCATTATTCAATAAGTAATTTCACTTTGCAGTAAAGATTGTGATATCGTTGAATTAATGAGAGACATAGCATGTCTAATCCTACTACTACTTTTTATTAAAAGATAACATCACATAACATGGTATTAATATTACATTCAATATTTTTTTCTTCCATCGAGGTCATTTGACTAGGTAATTGTATAGGGTCTAGTTTCCTTCTGGTGGCAGATTAGACTAGAGGGTACTGTTGGGCTCGTAAAGGCCCACAATGGGTCCTTTTTTGATAATCTGAACCGTCCAATGTGTAGAACTCGTTGAGTACTATATGCCTATAAAAACTCACGTTGATTGGATATTGATAGTTACATGATCAAATCTATTTTGTATAAAAAAAAGGACGGTGAAAAAATAAACGGTTGATAGAAATCTAATCTGATGAAATAGCTATCGACATCCGATTAACGTGATTTTTTACAAGCATATAGTACTTGATGAGTTCTATACATTAAACGGTTCGAATTATCGAAACGGGACCTGTAATGGGCCCTCACAGATCCAACAGTACCTTTTAATCCGATCTGAAATTGGAGGGAAACCAGAGCGAATTGTATAGTACATGTAGAACAAAGGACTACAGAAAGTAGTTGGGCAAAGCCCCAAATGGGATGTAGTTAAAATAATAAGAACTTTAACATTATGTTTGGATCTTAGATAAGAATTTAGAAATGAAAAAAAAAAAAAAAAAAAACTTTTTAAATTTACATTTGTTTTACCTATTCATTTTCATTTTTATTTTTATTTTACATGGGAAGAAAAGTTAAAAATAAGAAAATTATTGAGGCCTCGTTTGAGAACAGGCTAATTTAGTAACTTTTTTGTTATTTGGCTAAAAAGTAGTTAAAAAAAACTTGTATGTTTGGAATGACTTTTTGGCTAATTACGAAAAGATGTGCAAAAAGTAGAGATAAAAGAGAATCTTTGACTTTTTGGTATGGATTATTGACTTTTTGGCTAATTTAATAACTTTTTGACTTTTTGACTAAAAAAATAAATTCCCAAACGGAGCCTGAGTGCAAATGGAGAGAGATGACACTAGTATAAGACGTCCAAAATGATATAAACTCTCGTATTTTCTTTTAAATATTTTCAATTTCTTATTTTAATCCTGGATTAACCCATATGCAAATTAAATCCAAAGAGAAACTTTTCGTCTACTCACTCCTGTGTGTTAATTCCTGAGATTCTAGAACAACCTATCAAAACCCACATTACAATCTTCTCTCTCTCTCTCTCTCTCTCTCTAAAACCTGTTCAACCCAAAGGACACCCGTTGGAAGGCACTGTGGGTTTCGTTCTTTTTGTGGTTTTGAAGTTGTGATTTGGCTTATATTCTCTTGTGGGTCTTTTCTTCATCCCTCAAACTGCATTGTCAAGAGGGTTTTCTGTGATAAACTTTGGGTTAAACTTCAGGAGAGAAAGAGAGAGAGATTTTCTTGGTATTTGCTTATTTAAATGGGGTTTTTTTTTTTTTTTTTTCTAAAGCATTGGAATTTGGGAAGCTTGACTTTTCATTGAATTGCATTTTGGGATTTCAAGACTTGTGAAGAGTGAGAAACCGTAAAGTAATTGTAGAGTGATGAAGAAGAAGGAAAAAAAAAAACAAAAAAAAATTCAAAACAAGGAAGAAATTGCTGAGGATTGGTGCTTTGTATGCAAAGATGGTGGATTGCTTCTTGTTTGCGGTTACAAGTGAGTTCTCAAAAATGACTTCCAAGCTTTTTTTTATTGTGCTTAAATAAATAAATAAAAAAAACATGAAAGGAGTGATGAGAAAAAAATTTGGAATGATTGGAATTTTTCAATAAAAATAAAAGAAATTATAGACAGTGATTAAAAGAGATACATGTGTATAGATGAGAAACGAAATTTAAGTTTAATGTGAATTGCCTTTGTCATTATTTTTTTTGTTTGTTATTACACACCTTATTAATCGTTCAAATGAGAAATCTTAGCCTGGTTTGGCAAATATTTGGGTTAAATAGTCACAAAAAAACCAAAAAAACCAAAAAAAAAAATGTCAAAAAAAGTTAAAATGTCTAAAAGTTAAAAAAAAAAAAAAAAAACCAACAGAAAGTTTGTCAAAGCTAAAAAGCCAAAAAAAAAACCAAACAAAAAATCAAACAAATAAAAAAATTTCAGGTTAAAAAAAAAAAAAAAAAAAAAAAAACCAACTAAAAAAATAATTGGCAAAGGACCCCTTCTCACCATTATTTTTGTTTTCTCACCATATCATGGGACAGCGATTTGGGTATGAGTGAAGAAGAGTTCTCCAACGCCATGGACAAAATTGCCCCCCTTGATTACTGTTTCTTCCTTGGAATAAGGGGTATTTTTGTCTTTAAATAATGCTCTGGGTGGTTTAGAAAATGGGATGCTAAAATTGGTGGATGAGTTATACCCATGGGAGTTCTACCATTTTTGGTTCGTGATTGATGGTTTTGCTGGACTCCCTTTCCTTTCCCATATTGTTAGAATCCCATTTTCATTTTCTTTATCCTCATTTTCTTCCTTGGATGCCCAGAAACATTTTTGCAAGAACTCCAACCCTTTTACTCAAATTAAGTAAAAATAATTTGAAGCTTTCCAATGAATAAACTCTAATTTGAGTAAAATGTGTCAAGTTTGAGGGGAAACTATGGGTTGGAAATAAAGGATGTTAAGGGAAAGTTTGGTAAAGTACCCAAAATGTCAGGTTTGGATTGGATGGAAATTTATGTAAAGGAAATGGGTTTTTCTTTATTTGGGTGAAAATTTGAGTAAAACTTTCGTTTGGGAAGTAGGTTGGCTTTTTGACTATTTTAACGTACGGTTAAAAAGCTTCATTTGGATTCGATTTTTTGGTTTTTGTGAGAAAAAAAATTGAAATAATTATAATTTGGATGTGACGTGTTGTTTTATTGACTTTTTAACTTATTTTATTTTTTTGTAACTATTTTAACCAAAAAAAACCCCAACTTTTCATGCCAAACGAGGGCTTAATGTGGTGCAAGTTTAGGTAATGGAGTGGAGGGGATTTTAGTGGCATTTTATTTAAATGTAAGTTCGAGTCTAAATTTGAGTGAAACTTTTGGTATAAGTTTGAGTTACAGAGTGGATGGGATTTTACTGACTTTTTACTCAAATTTAAGTTTTGAGTCCAGATTTGAGTGAGGGTTACTCGTGCAGTTATTCCTTAACCTCTTTTGTTGACAGATAGCCATGGCCTTTTCTTTTTTTCTTACTAATGATTAAGATTTATGTGTTTGGTTTTAATTTCTTGAAAATTTGTGTTTTTTTATTTTTAGTGAATATTTTTAAAATTTTAAGTAATTTTTTATTTTTATTTTTTTGGATGCACCTTACTTAAATATATCTAAAAAGTAAAATATTTGTAAACAAATATGTTAAAAAATAAATAAATATAGAAAAATACTAAAATGTACTGAATTTTCATTTTTTTTTTTTATATTTTTGATATTTAATGAATTTTTAAAATATTTTTTTACAAATATTATACTTTTTAAGTGTAGTTATGTTAGGTGTATCTAAAAATTAAAAAAATTGCTTAAAATATTAAAAAAAAATCAGTGAAAACAAAAAATATAGAAAACAACAAAATTTAATTTTTTGAAAAGTAAATTCAAAAAACTCAAATCAAACAATTATAAATATTAATAGTATTTAGCTCATAAAATGAATGAACGATTATTGAAATTTATTAGGAAAGTTACAGCTTAAACTAGTCCCCCGTACTTTGCTCCAATTTTCACTATCATTCTTGAAATTTTAATTATTAATTTTTTAATTTAAGCTCTCCTGATTTCATTATTATGTCAATGTAGTCCAACCTATTACACACAACAATGATTTATCCCACTAAAAACACCACCACTAATAGCACTAATGCATTAAAAAAGTAAAAAAAAAAAAAAGAATACAACTCCAAAACCAAAACATCACATCATTACTGGTGGGACCCACTGCCACCTAATTAGTGGGAGCACTAATTAGTGCTCCCACTCATTTTCCTACACAAAGGGGGAAAATTACTGTATTTATCAGTACTTTTTAATTGAGCTAATTTTTGGATTTTAGCAAAGAAAATAATCAACTTGCTTGGTTCCATTTTTCCAAATACACTTTTCAGAAAATTTTGCTTTCTTATTTTTCGTGTTTTTTTGTTTTTACTGAATTTTTAAAATATTTTAAGCAATTTTTTTACTTTTTAGACACACCTAACATAAATACACCTAAAAAGTAAAAAAATTGTAAAAAAAAAAATCTTTTAAAAATTCACTAAATAACAAAAATACAAAAAAAAAATATATACAAGAATTCAGTACATTTTATATATTTTTATGTATTTATTAATTTTTTAAAATATTTTTTCACAAATTTTTTACTTTTTAGATACATCTAAGTAAGGTACATTTAAAAAATTAAAACAAAATGTTTAAAATTTTAAAAATATTCACTAAAAAAAAAACACAAAAACTAAAAAACTTAATTTTCAAAAAATTCAAACCAAACATACTGAATTAATGGCTTTCATTGTCACTACTTTATTAATGGCTTTCATTATAATGAAATCTTTTTTGTTCTTGTCATGGAGTTAATTTTATCATGTCTATTGTCAAATGTTCTGATTTCAGGGAGTGTCTAAAAGCTTGTCATGCAGAGTGTGTGGGGAAGGATGAGTCATTTGTTGAGTCTGGAAACAGCTGGACTTGCAGTAAGTCACTCATTTATATGGGATTTGGTTTTCTTTTCCTGTATTACATTTCATTATTTATTTGTTTTTTTATTTTTTTATTTTAATGAAATCTTTACTTTTTAAGTAAAAGCATAGCACCTATTGCCACATGTAGCATGCATGAAGTCTAAAAACTCATCAGTTGACATACAATGGCAACATGTATTTCAATTCCAATTTTTGGATGATCTTAAGCTTCCTATCTTCCATATAATTTGGTCAGGAAATTTTTTATTTTTTTATTTTTTTATTGAATTGTGAAAGTTTTTTAGTGAGGCCCCCGGAAGTGCAGCGAAGGTTCGTCCTAGCTAAACGGACCGTTACAGACACAATCGTGAGGTCAGAATAGTGAGATTTTGAACGGTTTTTTGGAGATTGTCAAAACATTGGGATTTGTCATCTTCAATAGTCGGAGAGAGGTTGCTGGATTTTGTGGAATGCTGCGGAATCACTAAAGAGGTCAGAACGGACAGATTCTGACCGGATTGGACAACTAGATACAGATCGAGAGATAGATCATTGGAGACTAGAGGAGATCATACTTGATTAAATGGCGGATCGATGGAGATCAGGATTGGTCAAGGGCGGTCAGAGGATTGCGGAAATGATTATCTCCGGAGTCGATCGGAAGATCTGGTTCAATCAAAAGTCCAATTCATCAATGGACAGATGATTTGGCAACCAATACAAGCTTAGAGAATGTTGTGTATACAAGCTAGTACTGGTAAGAGACATGAACGAGTAGAACAATAGTTGCAGAGGAGCATACTGGGCACAAGCATAGAGGTAAAAGAGCACATATGGGTATGCAAGAGTGTCGTGCAAGGTGTAGATGTACAGTGCAGAGAAGGAGTGGGTAGAGTATGCAGTAGTGGGTTGTTGAAAGTTCACAGGAACTTCCAGACAGAGAAATTGAGATGGGTAAAACGCAAGGGTACACGCCAAGGAGTGGCAAGTCTCTTTTCTCTATAGCGGTTTCTTTAGTTCCATGGCAGCGGAGGATAGAATTGATGTGGACCTCTTAAGCAAGCTCGACGCAGGGAGACCAGAAGCCATGAGTGTGAGCACTATGCAAGAAATTGCATAGCTGACGATGCTTTAACAGATAGAGCTACTGTCAACCATCAATCTACTGAACAACAAATCAGGGATTGCAAAGGCACAGACAACGAGCGTATGGGAACGCTAGGAGGTTGTTTGGAAGTGCAGAGGGCAAAGGTTGATAGGTTAGAGGAAAAGCTCCAAGCAAAGAAGACAGAGGAAGTTGACCAGGCAAGGCGTGTTGTTTGGAAAACATAGTGTTTTCAGTTGCTCTAGCCATATATTGTGATACATGGTAGGTTAGTGGCTTTCCAGAGAGCAGCTGCAGTGTCACTAAGCACTCAAGGGAGTGCAGTGCATCACGGGCAGGGGGTGTAGGGCATCCAATTAGGGGGTGCCGAATATCTTGGTTACGCAAGTTCAAGTATAGTAGGTGAAGAAATTTGAGACAAAGAAGTGTAGAAGAGATATATTGGAGATAAGAGCAAAGGGCTCTCACCAAGAGAGAATCAAAGAGTGGTGTGAGGTGAGTAAGGATGTAGGATTCCCTCCTCCTCTTGTATCTCTGTATTTTCTCCGGTGTGTTATCTCTAGCTTCAGCGGGTGCAAGTGTCTCAGTGAGGAGATGCAGACTATGTTGGATTATGGGCTTGACAAGATTAGCAACAGTGTGTGCTGTGGATCACCTCACATGGGTTGAGGGGGTGATTGTTGTACTATCACCCCATGTGAGAGGTGATCCTTTTCTCTATGTATGAATGGTGGCTAAGTCAAGGAGTAGGAGGGAGTAGGTGACCAACTCCACTGAAAGAAGAAAAAGAGGGCTGGTAGCTAGCTCACATAGAAGACTCCCACTCCTATCATTATGTGTATAAATGGAGAGAGAGAGTGAGAGATGTGAGGTAGAGAGACCGTCTCTCTCGGTGTGAGAGAGGGAGACGGGTGAGTGTTAGGAGTGAGGATGGTGTGAGCTCCTCCTCCATTGTTATTCTCTTTATAATCTCTCCGTTGTTATAGTGATAGCTGATTACTCTCCTGTGGACGTAGGCATTGAGGCCGAACCACGTTAAATATGGTGGCTCATTGGGTGTGTGTGTGTGTTTCTGTTTGGTATGATTTCTGGAAAGTCTTGGGTGGGATCCTGGATCCCAACACATATTATATTTCAAAAGGTAGCTACTTATACATATTAAATAACTCTATTTAGCATAATAAATACATTATCAACTTTTAGTCTTGGTTACAACGATAGGAATGAAATTTTTTTGATTTGCGAAAGTCAGTTATTAGTAGTTAGATTAGCGCTTATGAGAGCTAGCCTCTCCACCCTTGCAAGACACCAAGTGCTTGCCTTCTAATTCAACTCTCCTTAGGGAGAGTTGAACCCATGACCTCTCCCTTGGGACTAAGCCCTTAGGAGAGTCATAGTGGCCAACTAGGCTAAGCCTAGTTGGTTATTAGGAATGAAATTACATTAATGAGACTCGTAGTCTTAACTTCTTCTATTCATTGGGCAGCGGGCTTTTTTTTATTTATATTTTTTTAAATGTAGGTACAACACATTAAAAGAGTTTTTTTTATTTGAAGTGTTTAGGTTGCTAAACATAACAACCTAAATTTTACTTTAGCAAACATTAAAAGAACGTCAATGATACAAATTGTCTAATACAAAATAATATTTATTAGGGCTACTAAATAGTCCTCTTATGGTTGATAAAAAAAAAGGGGTCATACAATAATTCAAGTCGAACATAATTTTTTCTTGATTAAGATTCATTCATGAAATTTAGATTTATTGCTTCATATTCAAATTTAGTCTTAATATAGAGGATATTTTGGTTTATTTCATTTATATGTAATATGTATGTGTAATATTAGAAAGATGTTACATTTTGGATTTGGTTCCAAATTAAGATTTTAGACTTTCATTATCTTTTATTGAATGAGATTTTGGAGAAACCTAAGTCACACCAAGTCTAATCTATTTATTAGCTCAATTTTTTACCTAAATACTTCTCATTGAAATATGTTGATGATTTGGTTGAATTGTTCCAAAAGCTTAAGTTGTTAGGAAATAAGCCTAACAATGTATATCAAACTACCACTCCTCTTCATATGTGACTCTGTTTCGCACATGGAGTAACAAGCAGATTGAGAGAACAAGGTCTACAAGTAGAATTGAGTGCACAACTTGTGAGAATATATTGTGTATATATGGCATTGTGTATATTAGGAATTAGGCAAGATTGTGGTGTAAATAGTGAAAAATCTAGAAATCTCCTAGATGTTGATTTGTGATTATGTATCAATTTTAAGCAGAATATAACAATCTCAATCAAACAATCAAGACAAATCGACACAACGATTTTACGTGGAAAAACCACAATTGGACACCTCCAATCGTGATCAAAAAACCACGGGCAACAGCCACAAGACAATCCACTAAGAAGATTTAAAGGAATTACACAGGTATACTCTCAATTACCTAGTGAATCCACGCCCGAATTGAACCAACCTCTATGTGCCTCTTCCAACCCCGTCTTCACCTCGAAATTGTGTTTATGATGAGCCACTCCAGAATCCACCAAAGCTTCAAGCTCGAATTCTTCAGAATCCACCGAAGAACAACTCTCTCTTTTGTGTAGAATAAACAAACAAACCTTTAATGTATAATCTTTAAACCATGAGTTGAATACTCAAACAAAACATCAAAGAAAACTAGCAAAATATCTCCAGATATAAACCCTAGAACCCAAGAAGAAGATCTAGAGTAGTAATCCTAAAATCTGACCCAACATGTGAATTTATAGAATCTGTCCCGCGATCTCCGCTCAAGTGCCCAACAGCCCGCTCGAGCGGCTTCAGCAAAATATGCGCGTGATATAACAGAGGTCCGCTCGAGCGCTAGAGAACCCGCTCGAGCGTGAAATCACACATCTCACTACTTTTACAAGCGACCAAAACTGCTGGAACCAAGGATTCTCCGCTCGAGCGGGGTAATGTCCACTCGAGCGGACAGGTAACTTGGAATGCATTTTTGCATTTCGATCCCCGTCATAATCAGCGAAGTGGCAATCTTGAAAACATTAGCATCACAAACTTCTCTGAAAGGCACAATTCGGGTTGGATTCGCATCTAAACACTCATAGCCTCATTGAAATAAAAGTGTGAAAAAAAATACAACTGAAAGGAGTTTTGTCAAACGGGATTATCAAGAATAAAAACCTAACAAATAGGAATCTTTGTATTTCCTTTTTCAGTCATAGATTTAGGGCTATATAAACTGATGAACTCTTTGTAACCAAACACAATTCAATATATAGAAAAGCTTTCAGGAATCTTACATGGTATCAGAGCTAAGTGCGAAACCCTAGCTGAAATCGCAACTGTTCTCTAGCTTTGATTGAGTTCATTCTCTGTCTCATCAATTTTGTGCGATCCCTCTGAGTTCGAATCAAGGCCTAGCAATCGCTACCCAACCCCTCTAAGTTTGGTTCGCATTTGATTCGTGGTCATCGGCTATCGTCGATAGTGATTTTTTGGTTCAAAGTCTTTGGGTGATCTTTGGAGTCACGTTTCTCATCGGAATCTCCATTTCGGTTGTCGCTGGAGTTCTTACATCAGTTCAGTTGCCTCTCTGGTTCGACTTCATCGGTTCAGTTGTCGCTAGAGTTTCTTACCTGTTCGCGACCTGGTTCTCTAGCGCGACATCTCTCTCTCTTATTCTCTCTGAGTCGTGACCTTGTTCTGGTTCTCTCTCTTGTTATGAGTCGTGATCTGGGTGTTCCTCTTTGACTGAGACGTGGACTGACTACAAGTCTCTCTTACTCTTATTTGACCTATCAGTTTGTGGTTTATTACACTTCAGTCCATCAATTCTCTTTTTCGGTCTCTGGCTCATACCAATGTCAAATGCTAAGATTATTAGGCCACTGGCTTCAGATGAGTGTGTTTTCTGTCACCATAGGGGTCATTGGAAGTATCATTGTCCCAAGAGGGGATGTCTGTTTGCCTCGTCTTCTTAGCAGTTTCCAATCCAGTTCTACACCTTTTCTCCGAATATTTTTTAGCCTTCTGTTGATTCTACTGCATCTGCTCTGGTTCCTGATCCTGACTTGGCTTCCTTGAGTGCTCAAATTAATCAGCTTCAGCATATACTGTCTACCTCCCAACCATCCCCATCTGCCTCCATTGTTTCCTCTCTTCATTCAGGTTTACTTGGGTCTTCTTCGGGTATTTCTTCGTGTATCTGGATTTTTGACTCTGGTGCCTCTCATCATATGACTCTCCATCTCTCTTTACTTCAAAATCGTACTCCTCTTTTTCCTATTACTGTCAATGCTGCTAATGGGTCTAGTATGTCTGTTATATCTGTTGGGTCTGTCCTACCATCTGCTATGTCTGCTGTCTCTATTCCCTTGGTCTTTTATGTTCCTCAGTTATCTGTCAGTTTATTATCTATCAGTCAGCTTGATGCCTCTGGTTTTGATATTATCTTTTCTTCTTCTATCTGTTCTGTGTAGGATCAAATGTCTAAGTAGCAGACTGGGACTGGTCGTAGAATTAGAGACCTCTATGTGGTGGAGAGCTTGCATCTGCCTATGGCCACCTCTCAAAATGCTTTTTCCTCTTTTTAGTTAGATTCTCTGTCTAGTCCTTTCTACTTGTGGGATTCTAGATTAGGACATTTGTCTGCTGATCGCTTACGGTCTTTAGCTCAGTCGGGTATATTAGGTAAAGTTTCTTCTAGTGAACTTACTGAATGTCGGGGGTGTAAACTTGCCAAAATGACAGCCTTATCTTTTCATAAAAGTACTTCTATATATGATATACCATTTTTTTTAGTTTATACTGATGTTTGGGGCCCTTCTCCTGTTCTCACCACAGGGGGTTCTGCATACTATGTGTCTTTTGTTGATGACTGCACCCGTTACACTTATGTTTATCTTATGACTCATAAGTCTAACTTCTACCAGATATACCGTACTTTCCAGTCTATGGTTATTATACAGTTTGGGTCTATTATTAAATTGTTGCGGTCTAACTTCGATAGGGAATACTTTAAAACTGAATTCTACGAATACTTGGCCAAATTGGGTACCATTCACCAAACTTCTTGTACTGGTACACTTGTCCAAAATGGTCGAGCTGAACGTAAACACCGTCATCTTCTTGAGACAGCTAGGTCTCTCATTCTCTCTGCTTCCGTTCCGGCTCCGTTTTGGAGTGAGGCAGTTCTTACTGCTGCTTTTCTTCTCAACCGTATGCCTACCCCTCTTCTTTCTGGTCAGTTTCCTTATGAGGCTCTGTTTTCCCAACTTCCTAATTACTCCCTCCTTCGCGTGTTTGGGTCTGCTTGTTTTGTCCTTTTACCCCGTAAAAATATGACCAACTTAGTGCTCGGTCTGTCCTATGTGTCCTTTTGGGTTATAGTCTCACTCAGAAAGATTATCGCTGTTATGACCCTGTTTTCCGTCATCTTTATGTCTCCCGCCATGTTGCCTTTCTCGAACGTTTACCTTACTTTTAGCTTCCTCCTCTTATCGCCCCAGTTTCCAAAGAGGATTTGGTTCATCTTCATTTATTTCCTTCTGAGGTCCCGTCTGATGAGTATATCTCCACTGTTTCTCGAGGCCATTCCTACTTCTCCGCCTGCGTCACCCATGGCTCTTTCTCCTCCTTCAGCTTCTTCTTCCCCTCTTGTGTTGGTCTATTCTCGTCGCAAGGCTCCCTTACCACCAGTTGTCTCTACTCCTACTGCTGCTCTTTCTGTTTCTGATGACTCTGATCCTACTGCACACCGATATCTTACTTGTGAGCGTCGTCCTCCAAACAAGTTGGGTTGGTCTAATACATATTTTTCTGCTTCCTATCGTACTTTTTTGTCTGTTATTCATTTTTTTTTTCAGAACCTCAACCTTACATGGAGGCCTGTCAGGATCCTAATTGGGTTCAAGCTATGGAGGATGAGTTGTTTGCCTTGCAGAAAACTAATACTTGGGAGTTGGTTTCTTTGACTGCTTGCAAAAATCTGGTTGGTTGCAAATGAGTCTATAAAGTCAAGACTCATCTTGATGGTTCTCTCGAGCGCTACAAAGCTTGCTTGGTTACCAAAGGTTTCTCGCAGGAGTATGGTATTGATTATGAGGAGACATTTACCCCTGCTGCCAAGATGGCTACTGTCCGCACCTTGATTCCTGTTGCTACTGTTCGACATTGGTCTCTTTATCAAATGGATGTCAAGAATGTTTTTCTTAACGGTCATCTCGCTGAGGAGGTCTGCATACGTCCTCCTCCTGGTCTTCTCCACTCCTCTGGACAAATTTGTCATCTTTGGCGTGCTCTGTATGGTTTGAAACAGTCTCCTCGTGCTTGGTATGATCGCTTTCAGACTGCTGTTACTAAGCTTGGGTTTCATCCTTCTGCTTCCAACTTTGCTTTGTTTTTGAGACATACCTCGGCTGGTTTTGTTGCTCTCCTACTCTATGTGGATGATATGATCATCATTGGCTCTGACTCTTCTGTTATTTCTGAGGTCAAGCAACATCTCTTCCGCACCTTCGAAATGAAAGATCTGGGTCCAATGCGGTATTTTCTTAGTATTGAGGTTGCCTCTTCTCCAAATGGCTATTTTCTGTCTCAGGCCAAGTATGCTAATGAGGTTATTCACCGTGCCAGTCTTACTGATACTATGGTTTCTGATACCCCTGTCGAGCTTAATATGAAGCTCAACTCTACTGAAGGTGTTCCTCTTGATGATCCCACGATCTATTGCGAACTTGTGTGTTGTTTAGTTTATTTGACTGTCACTTGTCTTGATCTTGCTTATGCTGTTTATGTGGTTAGTCAGTTCGTTTCTGCTCCTTGCTCTACCTATTGGGCTGCTTTGGTTCGCATTCTTCGCTATCGCTGGGGTACCATCTTTCAGGGCTTACTGTTGTCCTCTACTTCCTCTTTAGACTTGGTGGCCTATGCTGATTCTGATTGGGCTGGTGATGTTAATGATCGCAAGTCCACCTCTGATTTCTATATGTTTCTCGGCGATTCCTTAATCTCTTAGAAAAGCAAGAAACAAACTGTTGTTGCTCGCTCTACTGCCAAAGCTGAGCACTGTGCTATGGCTCATGTTGCTATTGAGCTTGTTTGGCTTCGCTGTCTTCTCTCTGATTTGGGTATACCTCATTCTTCTTCGACCTCTCTCTATTGTGACAACCGCAGTGCTATTTAGATTGCCTACAATACTGTCTTCCATGAACGGACGAAACACATTGAGATTGATTGTCACTTTGTTCGATAGCATATGCAGTCTGGCTCTATCTCGCTTCCTTTCGTCTCCTCGGCTTTTCAACTTGCGGATTTCTTCACCAAGACTCACACTACTGCTCGGTTTTAGTTTCTTCTTAGCAAACTCTCAGTGCTTTCTGCTAAAACACCTTGAGTTTAAGCGGGGGTGTGAGAATATATTGTGTTTATATGGCATTGTGTATATGGCATTGTGTATATTAGGAATTAGGCAAGATTGTGGTGTAAATAGGAATCTTTGTATTTCCTTTTTCAGTCATAGATTTAGGGCTATATAAACTGAAGAAATCTTTGTAACCAAACACAATTCAGTATACAAAAAAGCTTTCAGGAATCTTATACAACTATGTCACATGGACTCTTATATTTCCCGTAAAGTACTCGTGTCCACCGAATATGACAAGAATAAGGGTGTGAAATATGTGTCCAACACCGATACCCAATTTGGATTCTTGGATCCTACTTTTTACACTGTTTGTAGAATAAGAAATCACATTTGTTAAAAAAACTACATTTATAACCTCTAACATAGAAAAGAGATAAAAATTTCACATTTTTTGTAAATCTTTTTAATTTTAAGTACATTTCTACACAATTTACAACATTTTGTCTAATAATATTATATAATATGTAATATATATAGTCTGTCCATAAAAATTCCGTACATATATCCTATTTTGGATACATGTCTCAATATCTTAAGATTTAAATTTATAAAGGTCTGACACTTGGACATGCACCTGTACTCGATACTCGTACTCAAGTTCATGTGATGTAGATGCACCAATGAAAAAAAATAATTAGATTGACAAAACTTGAACTCAAGACCTCTTGGAATTAGAGCTTTGATTCTATGTTGAATTGTCTCAAAAGCATAAGCTATTACGAAATGACCTATGTATATCAAGGTAACAGATTTATTTTAAATCACACTTTATTTATGAAAAGATGTAATTATTTTAGTGCCAATTATCACTATTATATTATAGTGCTAAAGCATTTGACAAAGCAAATATGGTTGGGTCAAGAACAAGTACAATTGAACCCAATCATATTTAATGTAATGTTAAGTTATTCTCGCTCTTGACCTAACAATATTTGCTATGGCAATAGGGCCATCCTTGTAATTATCAGACAATATTCATGTAATATGTATTTAACATTTTATAAAATTTGATTTTTACATTTATGGACTTAAAAGGATAGTCATAAGATATTCTCATGGTAATGTGCATTAGCATGGTGATGCCAATTTTGGTTTTAGCTAACAATTTGTTACTACTAGTATTTTTATTTTACTTATTTTGTAGAATTGATGAAAGGATGAACTAATAATGAAAGAGGGAAAAGATAGATAACGTTATATGAAAATAGGAGACAATGAGCATTAGGGTTTATCTCCCTTAATCCCTTATAGAGTGATTCTACTTACACCACTACGTTACCTCTGTACACCCTTTATATGAGATGTTCTTTTTTATCTTTTTATTTTTCCCTCCAATTTTACCCGTGTGTGAAATTACTTTTACGAACAAAACACTAAAATTAAATATATTTTATTATTTCCTTACACTCCTTAGTCTTTAATCCCTAACTCCTCTTATTCCTTTCTCAATTTTTCTTCTCTCTTACACATTATTTTCAAAAAGTGAGAATCATAGTGTTTTGATCATAGAAGAAAGCAATGAATGAAGAAACGGTGGTGAAGAACCATAAAAAAAACTGAAATGGCGAATTTTTTTATTTGTTTGGTAGGTTTTTGTTTTGTTTTTCTGGACTATTCTTCGACTTTTGTTTGGTGTTTAAAAATTGAACAAAAATAAAATAGTCCGACATCACATTGCCGAACAAAAAATATATGTTTGGTAACCAACTGCCAAATAAAATATACATTTCCGGTAACCCAAGGTTGAATTTTTTTAATTTGTTCGGCTACTCATTATCGTGTATTTTTAGTTTTATTTTTTTATATTTTTTATATTTTTTTCTTAAAAGGGTTATGCTTCTACTCATTACAACAATGCAAGTACTGTATTATTAGTGGACTCCAATCATGAATTCAGTACAGACGAGATTTATTAAGTTTTTTTATGAATAATTTTTTTTTTTTTTTTTTATGAACGACAACATGTTGCTGGGAAAAAAAAAAGTTTGTCTGGTAAGATGGCAATAGATTAATTCAAATTCATTAGTATTGTATTACCGAATAAGCCTGACACAAATTTAAAAATCATTGTTTGGAAGAAAGTGGCTCTGTAAATATATAGCAACAAAGCGCTAGAGAAATCTATTTTTTTCAGCAACATAACACCGGAAGAATGTAAATTGCTCAGCACTATGTGACCGAATAGGCACTTCACTGTAGGCTCCACTCACTCTCTTTCCTGTGTCTTTCTCTTTCCCCTTCTGTTCCCTTATTTTCCATCCAAAGACTATTGGTGTAAAGAGATGAAAATGTTTTGAAGAGTCTAATTTTAGGTTAGTTTTGGTAATATAATAGGTGTAATGAGCATCACATTTTTTTTTTTTGGGTGGTGTAATGAAATGGAGGGTATAAAGAGGTAAAGTAATGGTGTAAGTAGAATCACTCTCCCTTATATTATACTTGTATATATGAGATTACAAAACTACCCTCTTAACTAACACATAGCCAACACTCTCCCGTATGTTAGGGCAAATATATTGTGAATGCCCAAGACTAGATGATGCGGACGTGTGTGCACTATGGAGATTTTGTAATGTTCTTTAGTATTTATTATTTAATTTGTTTTAGTATTTATTTCAATTAAGAGATTTAGTTTGGTTAGGATTTATTTGTTTTCATATTCTAATAAGATTCGGTTTCCTTTTTTTTAATGGTGTTTTAGTGTATATGAGTATTAGGTTTGCATTTTATTCTTCAGCTTTGATTAATGAGAATTTTAATATTTTAGGCTATGGCCAATGTTTTAGGGCTGTGGCCTTCTTTTTCTTCTCCTCTCTTCTTCTGTTTTTGATTTTTTTTTCTTAAGGCGTCCTGCATCACTAGACCTTAAGTTGCATGAAGCAAGAGTGAAGGCAGAAGCATATATGTATCTTATATATAATTATATTTATATTATAAGAATTTTTTGAGTTTTTTAATATATATCTTAAAAGATTGACAATATTGAGCTTTTAATAAATATTTGTGTGAGTGATTTTCTGACCACACTGCCCTCCTTAGTGATTCAGCGGTAGAACACAGGCAGAATAGATGGCACCCTGCTGTCCTGCACAGAAAGAGAAGTTTCCGATGGTGGTTCTTCCACCCGGGGGCACTCCGACGATCAAGTCAGTATATCTCTCAAAGATAATCAAGTACTTAACTCACTAGCTTGAGCATAAAAAACGTACCTTAGACCCATGGGGGTGCCTCTCTTTTATAGCCAATCCAATCCTAGTCTCAACAGGAACCCGGTCCTAATGGATTTAGGACTCTTGCTAATCTAGGACTCTCAGTAGAATTAAGACATACTCCCTAAGAGTCTCATCTTTACCCAAACTGAAGTCTTCTCCCAATCTAGGACTCTTGTCCATATCCAGGTTTGAGCTTCCTCTTCATTCTAGGACTCTTGTCCTTTATCCGCTTATCTCGGACTCCGATATCTTCGGAGGTATCCTCGGCCTAGCCGAGATAACCTCGGCACAACTACCATAACACGTGGGGAACTCTGCTGACACTTCGGTGTCACCTCGGCCACGTGTTGGTACTCAGAAAATATATCCCCACAACTGCCCCCTAGGTTCTATTACCTCGGCATTCTGAGGTGATGGAACCTATCTTCGAATTTTATCCCGCACATCGGCCTAAGAACTTTTTAGCCGAGTTCATTCGTTCCAGGACGGCATGTCCTCTTGATTCAAATCAATTCCCTTACGTGTATGAGCTGTCATACACCAATCTTCAACTATTCTGAGGACGCGTTTCATTCTTACTGGTCCGTGCCAGTGACGCGCCTACAAGCCGTCTTTTCTCTACCTGCGCCGTCTGGCGCATGAGTTACCCTAGGCGTCATTATTGCTGTGTTGCCGCTTCACTTTTGACAAAAACGTTTGTCTCTCTCTCCTTCGCTTCACTTCGCATTTTGAAATTCTTGTTCTCTCTCTCTCTGAAGCTTTTTTCTTCGAATCCTCCATTGCCCCAAGCTCGAAGCTCAGATTAGGTGCGCCTTTGCCATTTCGTGGAGCTCAAGCATTGTCGCCTAAGTCACGACCTCGGCAGACTCATCTCGCTCCATCTTTTTACGGTAAGTCCTGTTCCTTCGTTTCCATTTCTCTGAGCGTTATCGGTTCTTCTCGCTTCTAATGTTACATTTTGTCATGTATTTCTTGAATTATTTCTTGATTTTGCATCTGAATACTTGCACCATCTCACTTCTGTTTTTGGCCTTCCACTTTCTTGTATTCCTGAATCTGAAACTTCTTTTGCTTCCCTGTTTTCCAGATTTTCTGCCTTCCATTCTCATTTATTCGTAGACTTAAGTTTGGGATTTGTTGTAGAACCATCAATCTCTAGGAAAGAACTGAAACACTCAGTACTCAGGTTTTAGCCGAGGTCCTTAAAACCCTTAGGAATACTCTGTTTCTGTAGCCAAACACTTATAAAGGCCATGGGTGTGTGGAAACATAGGGTGGATACCCCCACAAAACTAGAACACTTTAGGGAAGAATTCTCCATTCGGATGACGACCAACTCAGACTAGCTGGGGAGGAGGACTGCATTATGCACGATGGCGATAAAATGCCTTTCCTGTAGTCGCCTTAGTCGGTGTGGACTTAGGTTCCCTCTTGATATCCTCTTCGCGAGGTCCTTAACTACTCTGACCTCAACCCCATGCAACTTACCATAAATGCCTATAGAACCCTTATCGGAATAATAGCTTTAGCTCGGCAAGAGGGTGTTGGAATCACTCTTGCCGATATCGATATTGTTACACCATGAGTGCCCTTAACCTTAAGGAGAAAGGTTTAGTATATTACCTCAAGCGAGGTCTACGAATATAAGATTGTAGCCGGCTCCAGACTCCAACAAAGGGGCTCTTGAGGATTATCTTATTGTCACTTTGAGGCAGGAATTTGGCCCGGTGAAGAAGTCCACCTTTTCCCTCTCCCACGAGCAGTAAGGAGGGCAAGGGTAAAGCCCATCTCGAACTACTTAAGCTGCTGTTTTCTCCAATTTTCCAAAATATTTTATCTGTTTCTCATGTTTTGTTACATTTTTGCAGGCGTTAAATCCTCCCAAGGACTTTCGTCGATCCTACTTCCTCGAACTGAGCGAAAAAGCTTTTGGACCTCCCTCTTGAAAGCATAAAGGCCCCTTTGTCTTGAACTTCATCCCACATATACTTCAAAGTTGCCCGGCGTTCCAAAGGCAGAGAGGAAGAGGAGCACCTCCTCATCAAGCGCCTCCTTGAACAAGTTGCTTCCACGTCTGAACCAGTCGAGAAAAAAAGCGCCCGGCCTTGAGACTCGTCAAAAGCAATTTCAATGGAAAGCAAGAAAAGCGGTGCTCAATCTCTTGGCCGACTGCCGGATGACATGGAGGATGAGCCGGCTCAAACTATGCCCCACCAAAACCGAAGAACCAAAAAGGCTCGGTAGAAGGCTAAGGCTCTTGAAGGCGATCTTGGGCGAAGGCCATGCCGATCTCGGCTAAGCGGAGGCGGGAAGACCACCTATGCTCTGTGAAGAGGTCGGTGAGGCGACCCTCTGGATCTGGTCCACGAAAAAGCAAAAGCCTTCAACCTCGGGATCGGGGTTCCCAAAGTTCCTGGGAGCCCAAAATTACACTTGAGGACGGGCGGTTTATGCCAATGAAAGCGCCTCGACATTAACGTCGGCGTGGCACTCGGCATGGCGTTCTCGCATCGAAGGTGATCTTGAGAAAAACTCCAAGATCGGTGAATATGAGAACTATGCTCTCATGTTGCAGCGTTACGTCCAAGTAAGTCTTGAACTTTGATGATCTTGTTTTATCTTCATACTTGTAAAACATCATTTTCACTCTGTAATAACCTTTGTCTTTATAAAGCTGTCGGCCGTTCAACATGCCCACGCCTTCTCTGTTAAGGCATTTGAAACAAGGAGGAGCTCTCTGAATTAAAGAAGGAGTTTCTTTGCCCTTCAAAAGACCCAAAAGATCAGCGAGGATGAAAAAAAGCTGGAAGAAGCGGTAGGCGACCACAAAGGCCCAATCACTTGCTCTTCAAAAATTTGGTAATTATGCGTCAAGGAAGTTGCGGCCGAGAAAAAAAAGCCGAGGCTAAGAAGGCGAGGCCGAGAAAACTTAGGGATGCTCTGGCCACAAAAATTTGAAATCGGTTGCCTACAACCAAGGCATGGCGGGCGTTCTTTGAAGACTACAAGCTTGGTCAAGCAAGCTTGCAACAAAGGATCGTCCTAGGTTGGAATGCTCGACCAAAAAGCGATCTTCGGTCGACTTCGCCATGGCGCCAAGGCCGAAACTGCGTCTTCCTTGCCCACTTCCTCCATCTCAAGCCAAGATGAATCTGAATCGGCGAGGATGAAGATGAAGAAAAAGATGAAGATAAAGATGAACCCTTGGTGAGGAAGGCCAAATCCTCCCAAGGCCGACCAGTTTTGGACCTCCTTTGGGGATGAACGGTTAGAAGCAATCCAAGGAAGGCTGGCTCGATTCGCTGTCTTGATATGCTTCTAATTGGGAGAACTGTTGTTGAAACCTTAGCTGAAATCGGCCGAGGTTGTGGTGACAAACACTCAGGGTCGTGGCAAATAAAGAACACAGGATTCGGTGAAAAAGATCAGAGGTTGTGGACCCAAAGACAGAGGTGGTTCTTCGAGAACCTTCGAGGTTCCAACCCGACCTTCTGTTCAAGTTGAAGAAGGACAGCCCTGACGCTTTTTGTTTTCTTCTATTTCTTGTACTTTGTTTTCTTTTCTTTGTAAGCTGTTCCTTCTGAGGCCGATGTGCCTCTCTGCTGCTTGTAAACAACTTATTTATGCAGCTGTTTATTCTTGAATGCTTCAGGCTTTTAATCCTTCTTTCTGCTTCTGAATGATTCTATACTTAGAATATTTTGCATGATTTCCAGATTCTTCCTTTTTTGCACAATCTCCTCGGGTAACATACCTCGGGCATTACACCTGCAAATTTTACTTCGGCAAGAGACTGTCCTGCATTATTTCAACAAGTATAGACAGATACTATTCAATGTTATCTTTTCTCAA
Source organism: Camellia lanceoleosa (assembly GCA_025200525.1). Lineage (NCBI taxonomy): Eukaryota > Viridiplantae > Streptophyta > Magnoliopsida > Ericales > Theaceae > Camellia > Camellia lanceoleosa. The sequence continues at coordinate 161,682,031 of CM045760.1, read as the reverse complement.
GTTCCAAAAGGCCATAAATAACAATTTCAATTTGCCTTTCTTGTAAATTTCAAAAATAATCGATGTACTTTACTCAAGTGTTTAGACCATAATCTTTGCTCAACTTGTAAATTGCTACAAATTTCAACAAGCGAGGTCAAGGAATCTTCTAAACTACTTTAACTTGTAAATTGCTCGACACTAACTTTAACTTGTGAATTGCTACAAATTTCAACAAGTAAAGATAAGGAATTTATCTCGACTTAACTTTAACTTGTAAATTGCTACAAATTTCAACAAGTAAAGATAAAGGAATTTATCTCGACAACTTTAACTTGTAAATTGCTACAAATTTCAACAAGTAAAGATAAGGAATTTATCTCGCTTAACTTTAACTTGTAAATTGCTACAAATTTCAACAAGTAAAGATAAGGAATTTATCTCGACTTAACTTTAACTTGTAAATTGCTACAAATTTCAACAAGTAAAGATAAGGAATTTATCTCGACTTAACTTTAACTTGTAAATTGCTACAAATTTCAACAAGTAAAGATAAGGAATTTATCTCGACTTAACCCATTTAAGCATTACTAATGTCTTCTCTCTTTAATGTGAACCTAAGTTCCTCTTGGGTTCTCATTATTCAACATCGTGCCAAGTTGTATAAGTTCGGAGAATTACGCTAAGATTTTATTTATCATATCGGCAAGAAAAAATCAAACAATATCTAATGATAGAAAAACTTTAAATTACAAGTGTTCCATGGTCTAAGGATTGCTTTGCCTTCATTATCTTCGAGCGGTATGCCCCATTCCTAACACGAAATTATTCTGTAGGGGCCTTCGGTTTGGGCCAAGTTTGCCCTCTCTGGCATCCTTCTTATTGCGACCACTTTTCTTAAGACTAAGTCGTTGACTGAAAATCCCTTGGATTGACCTTCTTGTTATAAGCTTTGGCAATTTGTTCTTTGGTATCTTTGCAAAAGTGGATTGCGACTCTCTCTCTTCTTTCTTCTAGTAGGTCCGGATCTCGGGCTAAGAGCACATCATTAGACCGTCCTCAACTCCACGTGTTACGATCCACAGGATGCCGATCTCCAATGGAATAGCGCTTAGTGCCATAAGCCATGGCAAGGGGATTCCCTGTTGATCTTCTCGGCGTAGTGCGATATGCCCCGAACACGTTAGGCGATTCGTCTACCCACTTCCTTTGGTACTGCGACCTCTTCTTTATTCCATCTAGAATGACCTTGTTTGATGCTTGACTTGCCCATTACTTTGGGGAAAGCTTGGTGTTGAAGTAATTTTTATCTTGAATTTGGCGCAAAAATTCTTGATGAGTTTCTTTGTCAAAGCGTGTTCCGTTGTAAACGCGATTGCTCTTGGAATCCCAAATCTGGTAATGATGCTTTTCGGATGAAGTTCTTCACATCCACATCTCGGATTTTGGCAAGAGGCTCTGCTTCTATCCATTTTGTGAAGTAATCCGTAGCCACCGATGGGTACTTCCGTTGCCCGGTTGCTTGGGGCAATTTTCCAACAAGATCCATGCCCTATTGGGCAAATGGCCAGAAATTTGAAGCGAGTTCAAGTCGGTGGTGGTGTATCAATGGTGCAAACCTCGACATTGTTCACATTTCTTTACATAGGCCTGCATCTTTACGCATATAGGGCCACCAATACCCACAGGTAATGGCCCTATGTGCTAACGATCTGCCACAGTGGCTTCCACAAACTCCTTCGTGAATTTAAATGCGAAAGTCTTGACTTGAAGAGGGTGTCGCACCTTAAAGAGGTCGATGAAGGATCTTACATGCAGATGTCCTTCTGGCATCGGTGAATCTTGCCGACTTCATTCTGACCTTGTGTGCTTCCTTCCGATCTTCTGGCAGCTTGCCTTCTTTTAGGAATGCAACAATTGCATCCATCCAGCTTGGTCCCAAATCCGCACATAATGCTTCTTGCATTGCCTTCGGTGGCTCTATGCTTGGGCCTGGTAGGTAGTCAATCATTATTGTCCTTGTCTTCCCGGTTTGTACTGAACTTGCCAAATTATTGTAGCGTCGGCATGGTTGTTATCATCTCGGCTAACCTGTAGAAGTCGGCAGTTTTGAACCATGTCTGCCAGCCTGATGACTCCTTTTACGTATGCCGACATTCTTTCATCTCGGGCAGCAAACTCTCCTGTAGTTTGATTTACTATAAGTGCGAATCACAAAAATAATTACCTCATCGCCTCTCTGCTATTGCGGCTTCAATCCGACAATCAATGCTTCATACTCGCCTCATTGTTGAGGCCTTGAACCCCGATCGAATTATTTGCTCAATACCTCCCCATCGGAAATTAACACTACTCGGCTCCGCCCCTGCGGTTTGAGCTCCCATCAACAAAAAGTTGAAAGGAGTTGCGATGTAAATCTTTGCAGGTGCAGTTTCTCCTTCTTTGGTTCTTTGGCTTTTGGTGGCTTCTCTTTCCTTGTGCAGGCATCGTTCATCTCGGCTCGGAGTCCGATGTTCGATGTATTACAGTGAGAACTTCGGCCACAAAGTCGGCCAAGACTTGGCCCTTAATTGCGGTTCTCGGCCTAAACTCCAAGTCATATTGGCCCAAAACAACGGCCCATCTTGCAATTCTTCGGTCAAGTCTCCTTCTGCAACAAGGATTTTAATGGGTGCTCTGTCGAACCACTATCTTGTGAGCACGAAAATAGTGGTTGACTTCTTTGAAGCCATTACCAAGGCGGCATTAATTTTTCTAATGGCGGATACCTTGTTTCTGCGTTAGCCAAGGTCTTGCTCACATAGTAAAGCGCCTTACATTAGCCCTTTTCTTCTCGGATAATCCACGGCACTCCTTTGCGTGCTCTGGCTACTAGGTATAAGGCGGTTCCTCCCGAGTTGGCGTTGAGAGGGGCGGGGCGAGGTAAGGTACTTCTTTAGGTCGGTCAGCGGCCTCGCATTCCTCCGTCCATAAAAATCATGGCCTTTTCACAGTTGAAAAAAAGGTTTACACTTGTCCGAACCGGCTTACTCATCTGTTTAGAAATTGCGGCCCTTCGATGCTTATCTGAACACCTTAGCGATGTCGGACTCTGTAATTCCGAGAATGGCCTTGATCGATCTGGTGGCTTCAATGCCCTTCTTGTCACGGTACCCCAAAACTTCGGATCCGACTCCAAGCGCGCATTTCGATGCGTTTAGTCGAGCCGATATGTTTTAGTATGTTGAACCTCTTCTAAGTCGTGAGATGATCCTTCGGTTCCTTGGTTTTCACGACCATATCATCGATGTAGACTTCCAGATTCCCGATCAAGTGTCTGAACATCTGGGTCTGACCTTTGGTAAGTTGCTCTGCGTTCTTCAACCCGAAGGGCATGACTCTATGAGTCTGAGACCTTTGGGAGTAATAAGCATGTCTTCTCCTCATCCGGGGTACATTGCTATCTGGTGATACCCCTATATCGTCCAAGCTCATCCTACCATGTCGAGATGTGGCGTCCACTGGTAGTCGATCTTTGGCGGAAGGAAATGTCTTTGGGGCGAGCTTTGTTCAAATTTGTGAAGTCTCGCAGACCCTCCACTTGCCATTCTTCTTTTTTACTACCACGGTATTTGACAACCACGTCGGATAATTGGCTTCTCGGATGGCCTGGCCTCTAGAAGTCTATCTACTTCCTCTTCCTTTGCTTGGCGTGTATCAGCGTCGGTCTCTGGCTCGTTGTATTACGGGTTTGGCCGACTGTCAGCGTTAGTCTGTGGCATGTGACCTCGGTCGATGCGGGCATTTCATAAGGTGTCGGCGAACACCTCAATATTCTTTCTCGAAAGGCTTCCAACTCCCTTTCTTCTTCTTGGCTAATCACATGCGAGAAGAAAAGCGTTCCTCATCACCCTTCGGACGAAGACTTTCTTCAATGCTTCTTCACTCTTCTCGGTCGGCTCCTTGCCGACATCATCTAGGACTTTCATGTCCTCTTCTTCAACCTCTGCTTTTTCTGGTTCTCGAATCTGCGGAGTTAACTTCATTCTTTGCCATGGAGCGATTTTTACTTCTGGCCGATCTCCTCTGATTTCCTCAATCCCATGTTACATTGGGAATCGCGGCGATTGATGCAAGGTGGAGGAAGCCCCATTGCATGCAACCATGGCCTCCCGGGATGATGTTGTAAAGCGGCGTATCAATCACAATGAATTCTGTCCTCACCTTCTTTGTGCGGCTTGTACTTCGGGCTTGTTGCGCCTAAAGGCCGCGTCGGCGTTCCATTGAAGCCGACCATCGCCGTTGGTGTTCCATGTCATCGGGGTGAAGGCCTAACTCCTTGTAGCATCGACATACATGATGTCGCGAGGCGCCTTGATCAATCAAGATCGTTTCACTGGCACTCCCCAACTGGAGGGATACTACGGGGCATCATTGTCGAGTCTTGAACCATGTCTAGGTAAACCTGTGAAGGTTATCATAGGTCCTCGGCAATCTTGGGCGAGGTCTTTTCGATCGACTGGTTGACATCTTTGTAGATGTTTCACCCTCTGCGTCTCCCCGAATGTCGTTTTCGTTCACCGTTGAGTGGATCACGTTAACCACCGAGGTCACTTTGCCTGTAGTTCTTTGTCTTTGAAGCGAAATTTCTTGAGGCAACCGTGCTGTTCTTCCCTGGTTGGGCCTCATCCACAAGATCTCTTAAATGGCCTTGTCGACCGGATCTTCTAAGTGTGCTTTAAGGGCCCTGCAACCTGAGTTGGGTGGCCACTGCTCATTATAGTAGGCAACGCCTCTGAGGTTTCTCCCATGAATTCTCCTTGTGCTCTTGCGGCATACTGAAATAGGGCTGATTTGATTTGGTCAAGGACCTTTTGGATCGAATTGGCTGCCGTAAATCCTTGCTTGTTTAGTCCTCAACTCTGTCTCTGTTTGTTTTGTCCATTGTTGCCTCGGCCTCGCTTGGCGAGCCGTTGCCTTCTGTCTTTGTCTCCTTGTTCCCGGTATCCTCCTCGGCTCGTGCATACTTCTCAATCCTCGCCATGAGCTCTTCCATACTCTTGGCGGGGTTTTTGCTAATGACTTCGCGGTGGGCGGTCATCCTTTAGGCCGTTCTTGAAAGAGGCGACCGCCACCTCTGGTTGCACTCGGGTATTGATTGAACACCTCGTAGTACCGCTTTGCGTAGGCTCTGAGGCTCTCATCTTTGCCGATCTTGAGGCCATCAATGCATCCACCCTCAAAGGTTGCAATTTGTTTGTAATGAACACGGCCACAAACATCTCGGCGAGCCTTCCAGTTCTTCGCTCCCCTTGTAGTTTGTGGAACCAATCGATGCAATCTCCCCAAAGGATGAAGGGAACACTGCGAGAACAACGGCTCGTTCCCCTTTGTATAACGCCATTGAATTCAAAAATAATCCAACATGGAAGTTAGGGTCGACTTACCATCATATATCTGGAACCTTGGCATCTTTGAATCTTTTTGGTGCCACGAATTTGTCTAATTCCACCGAGAATGGAGTCCTCGGCTTAGCGGGAGGTTACTTGGCTCGGCATTCTCCTGTTTCCTCTTGAGGTAGTCTCTCAAGTCCTCTTTACTTCTCCTGCTCATTTGTCAATGGACTTCGACCTTTTGGCGCACTACTCTCGGCCTCATGGTGGCCTTTTGATCCTTCTCGCGGGAGGCATCAAAACACAACACCGCCGGAACATGCCGATGTTCTTTGGGGTCTGCATCCTTCTCACGATGTGTCGCCGGGACTCTTCTCTCCTCGGCTCTTCTCGGCCGACCTCACTGGATGGTCGGTGAGAGTGCCTTCCGCTCCTCGTATCTTTGAGGGCTTGGGGACTTCTTTCCGTCCCTTCTTTTGGGCGTTCTTTCTTGGCATTGGTGTGTCTGCGGCGGGTATATGTTGCATGACATTATTACGCATCATAAAGTTGACGACCGATTGAAGGTCGGCGGTTTATGTGCCATCTCCTTTACTTCTTCATCCCTCCTCGGACATCTGTCTTTCCAGTGCAGAGGTCATCCTCGTTGTAGTACTTGCTCTGGTTCGCTTTCTTTGATGTGTCGGCGTCTGGCGGCGTCTTTTCTGCGTGATTACGATCACGAGTTTCTTCGTTCTTGATGCGCCTCCTTCCACATTAGGATCGACAGTCTTCCACTCGGATGGAGTGTCGTCCCCAATATTTTCCTTCTGCGCGTTATTAGCCATCTACTCTTCTTTCTTTCCCACAGACGGCGCCAAATTGTGTGAGTGATTTTCTGACCACACTGCCCTCCTTTGAGATTCAGCGGTAGAACACAGGCAGAATTGATGGCACCTGCTGTCACACTTGCGAAGAGAAGTTTCCGATGGTGGTTCTTCCACCCGGGGGCACTCCGACGATCAAGTCAGTATATCTCTCAAAGATAATCAAGTACTTAACTCACTAGCTTGAGCATAAAAAACGTACCTTAGACCCATGGGGGTGCCTCTCTTTTATAGCCAATCCAATCCTAGTCTCAACAGGAACCCGGTCCTAATGGATTTAGGACTCTTGCTAATCTAGGACTCTCAGTAGAATTAAGACATACTCCCTAAGAGTCTCATCTTTACCCAAACTGAAGTCTTCTCCCAATCTAGGACTCTTGTCCATATCCAGGTTTGAGCTTCCTCTTCATTCTAGGACTCTTGTCCTTTATCCGCTTATCTCGGACTCCGATATCTTCGGAGGTATCCTCGGCCTAGCCGAGATAACCTCGGCACAACTACCATAACACGTGGGGAACTCTGCTGACACTTCGGTGTCACCTCGGCCACGTGTTGGTACTCAGAAAATATATCCCCACAATATTTTTTATGTATTTTTTTAATAAATATTAGTATTAAACTTTTTAAGAGGGTGAGACTATATATCTTGTTTGTTATAAGTATATACTCTTTCCGTCTCCAAGGTATATCTTTTTTATCAGAGGTTGAATCGATCACCCATTTTGTTTGTTGATCTTTCCATTTTAGAATGTTCAAAAATATTATTTTATTTAAAACATCAAAGGAAAAAGTGTTTAATTCTCAAAAACTATCTTTGATAAAGTGGCTATAACTATATTAAAAGTTGAAAACAAAAGGGCAATTATTGGAACAAATGCTTTAAAATTTGAATTCAAATGTGATAATTGCATGTACCCTAAAAAAGTTGGAACTCCCATAAAGGACTAACAAAATGGGACAGAGGGAGTATACTTTTGTAAGTAATTAATTTGTAAATAACAAATCGGACAATAAATACATTATTTAAATGTTAAAAAAGAAACTAACTCGTTAATGGAAAGAGGTCAAAAGCACATATACGAACATGTAACACGCACGGATAAGACACGGACAAGCCGATACGTAAATTTTCAAAAAATGTTGGACATGTGCAAAATATATAAATTTATATATTTATTATATGCCATATATAAGGATAACCAATTATTATATATCATATATGTGAATATTTAAGTTAAAAGATAATCATTTTTTTAAGTCTAAAGAAATAGAATATGTATAAAATTACGTTGTTTTTGTTTTATCAGTGGGTTTCAAATTATTTTATTTAAACTTGTAGTGCATTTCATGTGTGTCAAAGTGTTAGAAAGTGTCCGACGAGTGTCACGTCGGTGTTGGACACGTTACTTTCTTAGAAGTGTCCATGCTTTTTAAAGGGAGAGTAACTCCGTTAAATGAAAAATAGTGAGAAAGTGGATTTTGCCTACATAAAAGGTGTAACCAATAAATACACATTTAATGTCAATTACAAAGAAAAATATAAATCTCATTAAATGAGAAGTGTAACGCCCCAATTTTTATGCCCAAATGGCAATACAATAATCATGATCCTTTAAAGTAAAACTGGTAATAAATCCTCATACTTGCATTACATGATGTAAGTAGTCTTCATACGATAGTACAATTAATCCAACAACTATTAATTAAACAACAAATACCTCCAAAGGTTTACAAGTTTCAAGGATTGAGCCTGGTTACACAAAACGGTTATTCTAGCCCACACATACAAAGTCCTTGGCTTACAATCAGAGTCTCAGCAAATGAGCACATTATGCTCTCTACACACACTCCAACGCCTTCAGTTAGGCGGAAATACCACATCTTTTCCTGCACAAAAATCCCGTAGGGTGAGCATAAAGCCCAGTAGCGAATTCTTCACAAAGTATATACATTTTACACAAGTCTCAAGAGATGAATGCATATGCCATGCCATGTTCTTTTGAAAATAAAAACACATCTTCATTTATTCAAAAACTATCATGCTCAACGATACCATGCAATTTCAACTGTTCCACATTTATCAATTTTGTTCAAGGGGCGGTAAATACAACTCTGGTAATCCGTAGGTCGGTGTGTGTAAGTAGACTATACAAGTACTACCAATTTGTCAATTTTACCGGTATTAATCGGAAGGCTCGACACCTCTAGTTTGTCATTTTTGCCAATGTTAACTGGAAGACTTGACACCTATAATCTACACCACCTTTCAAGACTTATCACCGTATTTACCCTAAAATCATTTCATGAAAACTTGTTTCTTAGCATTCTTTTCTCAATGCAAAGTTTTCAAATCAAATTTCGAAGCTCTTCATTATCAATGAATTGGTATGCCAATGTATCAATTGATGCAATGCAACATTTTATCCATTTTCCATTCTTTCACACAATATTTCCATTGTGATCAAAACCTCAATTTCTTCTTTCAATACAATTTCATAAGATGAATAAATACATTTATTTCAATTCATCCAAGGGGTAGCATAACTCCCATATTTTAAGCCATCTCAACAATTTCCCATATCCCATGAAAATATCATTTATATAAATATAAATAAAAAATTTTCCAACATCCATTTATTTTGACATACAAAATAAATATAACATCATCACTCATGATTTCTCAACATTTTTTTAAAACTCCTATTTTCTAGGTTTTCTTACCAAAATAATTCATCTCCAAAACATTTGAAGAAATCTCACCAAAAACATATTTTTTTAATCAACATAGTTCAAAACCCCAAATTTTCTATCTCAAAGGATCAAATAGTAAACTCACTTTCAAAATCACTCTTTTTCCTTGAATCAACAATTAATTTTCAAAACTAATCAACGGATGATTTCGAAAATCATCTAGATCTTGCAAAAACATATATATAACTCAAAGAAAATCTCTACCTCAAGTATTGAAGAAGAATAGAGATGAAACCCCAAAATTTACAATGTCGAAGCTCGATCTCTAGCGTACACAACGAAGCCCTCGAGAAGTTATACAACTTTGATGAAGGAACTATAGCCAAAATCCCAATGGATTTAGAGAAATCAAAGAAAGAAAATAATCTCTAGAGAGAGAAGCTCAAGATTTGGATCTTGGACAGTTTTAGAGAGAGAGAGGATTGCAAAAAATGAAATGAAATGAAATGTCACCTTTTCGAACTGATAAAACACGGTCCGCTCAAGTGTGGAAAGCCCCGCTCGAGCGTCAGACACAGACTCCCGCTCGAGCGTGAAACTCTATGCTCGAGCGTAAAATACGCTCTTCCAGTACATTTTGCAGACAGAGACCCCGTTCAAGCATCCGAATGCCTGCTCGAGGGTAGAGCAAAATTTCAAAAGCCCGCTCGAGCGCAAGAATTCCCGCTCAAGCTGAGAGCCAAAATTCTGGGCAACCAAGAGTTTGGAAAAACAAGCAACCAACCTTTTCCAAACACACAACTACAACCCAATAACCAACAATGAGGGGAAGACAAGGGAAATAAGACATGAACCACCATTTAACCCATACAAACCTGAGTTCGGAACACCACAAGGGACGGGTCAAAACCAGGGTTGCTATAAGAAGCATCTTCCTACATACAAATAGGTTTTTGCCATTAGAAAGTTGATCAGCTCAGTAGACCAAATCTTCTACAAATTCTAGGGTTCCACTTCACCTCTTACGCCTATAAAAGTCTTTATTCCTTTCCTTTCTTGATTTCCATCAGAAAGATTGAAGATGAGAGGAGATGGTTAAGATCTGAAGACCTAACATGAAGCGAATTGAAGCAATCTTCAACATCTGAGACCCCTAATCCAATCACGACCTATTTTTCTTCTATCAATCTTTTTCTTTCAGTCTGTCTTCTCTATTTTAGTTTTTTTTTCCTTCCTTTTATTCTTCAACTTATTCCAAATAATCTTTTATTGTCTCTATTTTATCAGTCATTTTAGTCAAAACAAATTTTTTTTTTTCTAGTCCTCAATTTGACTTGCCCCATCTTAGTTTGAATCACGTTTCCTTATTTGAACCTCAAAATTGCATTTATTATGCAGAAACTTCACCCCTTAGTAGCAGGATTTGTAGAAACGTGTGTCATTTCTTGCAAAGAAATGTGTGGATTTTTTCCTACATAAAAGATGTAGCCAATAAATACACGTTTAATGTCAATTAGAAAAGAGTCAAAACAGACTCATCGAGAAAACTGTAAGTCTCTTTATATGAGACGCGTCTTTCTACCAACAAATAGGTTTTTGCCATGAGAGTTTATCAGCCCAGCAGACCAAATCTTCTACAAATTCTAGGGTTCCACTTCACCTCTTACCTATTAAAGTCTTCATTCCTTTCCTTTATTGATCCGCATCAAAAAGATTGAACAAGAGAGGAGATGGTTAAGATTTAAAGATCAAATATGTAGCGAATTGAAGCAATCTTTAACATCCGAGACCCCTAATCCAATCACGACTAGTTTTTCTTCTATCAATCTTTCTTTTTCAGTCTTTCTTCTCTATTTTAATTTTTGTCTTCTTCCTTTTATTCTTCTACCTATTCCAAATAATCTTTTATTGTCTGTATTTTATTAGTCATTTTAGCCACAAAAAAAAATAAAATCTAGTCCTTGGTTTGACCTGCCCCATCTCAGTTTTAATCGCGTTTCCTTATTTGAACCGCAAAATCGCATTTATAGAAACTTCACCACTTAGTACAGGATTTAAGCAAATAGGTGTTGTTTCTTCCAAAGAAATGTGATACCACGTGCAAGAAAAGTGGTTAATTGAGGAGAGAATTTTTAAGGAGAGAGTAACCTTGTTAAATGAAAAATAATGAGAGTGTAGATTTTTGCCTACATAAGAGATGTAGCCAATAAATATACATTTAATGTCAATTAGATAAGAGTCCAAACCAATTTTTTGAGAAAAATATGAATCTCATTAAATGAGAGGTGTCTTTGTACCTACAATTGAGGTTTTGCCGTAAGAAAGTTTATCAGTCAAATCAGTTAAAAATGAACCTTATTTAGGCTAGCCTACCTCTTTAATATCCAAGTTCAGATGCAGTCCACTCCCTAGTCCAGTACCCAACTCCACTTACATCCACTCAGTCCACAGTTCAACCCATCAAAACAAAATCCCCTACAAATTCTAGGGTTCCACTTGATGTCTCTTACTTCTATAATAAGTCTTCATTCCTTTCCTTTCCTTTCTTGATCCCTATCAGAAAGATTGAAGAAAAGAGGAGATGGTTAAGATCTGAAGACCCAACATGCAATGAATTGAAGCATCTGAGACCCCTAATCCAATCACGGCCGACTTTTCTTTTATCAATCTTTCTTTTCTAATTTAATTTTTTTCTCCTTTGTTTTATTCTTAGACCTATTCCAAATAATTTCTTATTGTCTCTATTTTATCAGTCATTTTAGTCAAAAGGGAAAAAAATTTCTAGTACTTGGTTTGACCGGTCCCACATCAGTTTGAATTATGTTCCTTCTTTGAACCACAGAATCACATTTATAGGATAGAAACTTCACCCCTTAGTAGCAGGATTTGCACAAATAGGTGTTTTTCTTCCAAAGAAATGCGATTCCATGTGCAAGAAACTTGTTTATTCAGGCCATCCTACATCTTTATTATCCAAGTCCAGATGCAGTCCACTCCCAAGTTCAATACCCAACCAACTCCACTTACATCCACTTAGTCCACAGTTTAAACCATCAAAACAAAATCTCCTACAAATTCTAAGGATCCACTTGACGCCTCTTATTCCCATAATAAGTCTTCATTCCTTTCTTTTCCTTTCCTTTCCTTTCTTGATCCCCACTAGAAAGATTGAAGAAGAGAGGAGATGGTTAAGATCTAAAGATCCAACATGCAGTGAATTGAAGCAAACAGGATAAAAAATTCACCCCTAAGTAACAGGATTTGCACAAACAGGAGTTGTTTCTTCCAACCAAATGTGATTCCACGTGCAAGAAACGTGTTTATTCAGGCCATCCTACATCTTTATTATCCAAGTCCAGACGCAGTCCACTCCTTAATTCAATACCCAACCAACTCCACTTACATCCATTCAATCCACAGTTTAACCCATCAAAAGAAAATCTCCTACAAATTCTAAGGGCCCACTTGACACCTCTTATGCATATAATAAGTCTTAGAAAGGTTGAAGAAGAGAGGAGATGGTTAAGATAAGACATGACATGCAGCGAATTGAAGCAAACTGTAATGGCTAGGGAAGAAGAAACAGAAATGTAGAGAAAGAAAGTAGCAAATTTGTATATTATTCTCAGAAAATTGCATGCCCTTCATATGGGAGTTCCCCAATTATTTATAACAACTTCCTTGCATTCCCTCCACACAACTCTATCTCACTGACTTCTTCTCAACTGACTTTGTCTAACTAACTAACTAATTTCTCAACCAATTTTGGATTTACAATTCTTGATATAACATTCCCTGTTGCTTAAAAATAGTCTTGGCCTCTAGGCTAAAATTGGGGATACTTCGCTTCTATCTCAGAACGGTCAACCCAGGTAGCATCCTCTGGAAAAGAATTCACCCATTGGACTAACCACTGAACCACAACCTTATTACCACGTTTAACCATCTCTTATCCAAGGCAGCTATGGGTTCCAGTTGCAAAGTTTTCTCAAGACCAACTGGGGTAGGGTAGTTTAAGCTAACACATTGGTCCCAATTTTCTTTTTGAGCAGTGAGACATGAAAAACAGGGTGAATTTTAGCAGCTGCTAGTAATTGTAACTTATAAGCCACTGAATCAACCCTTTCCAAGACTTGATATGGCCTATAAAATCTTGGAGATAGCTTCATATTCCTCTGCAAAGCCACTATAGTCTGTTTATAAGGTTGTAACCTGAGAAACACCCAGTCTCCAACTCCAAATTCCCTTTCAGACCTCCCCTTATCAGCATAATGTTTCATCCTTTCCTGTGCCTGAGACAAATGCTCTCTTAAGGTGTTGATAATAACAGCCCTCTCCCTTTCCCAATTATCCACCACTGCTATTGAAGAAGGTTTGCAAAGGCAGAAAGTATCGCCAGGAGGCTCTTGTCCATAGATTGCAAAGTAGGGAGTAGTTTTGGTGGCAACATGATAGGTGGTGTTATACCGCCACTCAGCTAAAGAGAGCCACTTAGCCCACTACCTAGGATAGTCCCAGACACACACCTGAGGTAGTTCTCCAAGCATTTGATCAAAATTTCAGTTTGACCATCTGTTTGTGGGTGATAAGCAATGCTAAGGCACAACTTACATACTTGTAAAGTGAAAAGTTCATGCTAGAAATGGCTAGTAAACACAAAATCTCTATCTGAAACAATGGTGGAAGGAAGACCATGCAACTTAAACACTTGATCAAAGAATACTTTGGCCATATCTTTAGCTGTATAGGGATGTGATAAAGCCATGAAATGTCCATATTTCGACAATCTATCCACTACCACAAAGATCACAGTCTTGCCTTGAGAATTTGGTAGACCTTCAATGAAATCCATGGAAATTTCAGACCATACCCTATTAGGAATGGGAAGGGACTGCAATAGGCCTGGATACTTGACATTTTCACTTTTGTACCTTTGACATGTATCATATTCATAAATGAAATGAGCCACATCTTGCTGTAGGCCCTTCCAATAGAAATTCCTATGCAATCTCTTTGTGGTTTTGATTATCCCTGAGTGTCCTCCCCAGGGTGAAGAATGGAATTCCTGAATAAGTTGCTTCTTGAGGGGTGAGTTCCCAACTATCAACCTGCCATGGTAGGTTAAAATATCATGGTCCCAAGCATAACCAGCATGAGCTTGACCTTGTTGCAAGTCCAGTATCAACTGTTTAATGTTAGCATCTTCACTCCAACTAGCTTTACTTCAGCTAACCAACTGGTAGAGACACAAGATAATGCATGAATCATAGCTATTGAATCAGCAGTATTGGTTAACTCCCCTTTCCTAGACAGAGCATCAACAGCTTGGTTATCTTTACCACATTCTTATATGATAATTGTAGTCAAAACCCAACAGCGTGGTTACCCATTTTTGCTGAAAAGGAGTTCCCACTCTCTGCTCCAAAAGGTATTTGAGACTTTAGTGGTCAGTCCTAATAAGGAAGTTCCTACCTAGAAGGTAATGCCTCCATTTGAGGACTGCCAGCGCTACTGCCATTAATTCCTTTTCATAAGTAGAGAGAGCTTGGTCCATTACTGAAATTCCCTTACTCCAATAGGCGATGGGATGCCCATCATGCATAAGCACAGCACCAAGGCCTGTTCTAGAGGCATCTGACTCTAAAACAAAGGCCTTACTATAATGAGGTAAGGCAAGTACTGGTGTTGAAGTCATTGTAGCTTTGAGTTAAAGGAAAGCTATTGTAGCTTTAGGGGACCATGCAAAGGAATCCTTTTTTAGCAAAGCAAACAATGAAGTGGAGAGCAAATTTGACCATAATTTTGGATAAATCTTCTATAATAACCAGTGATTTCCAAAAAAACCCCTCAATTCCTTGATAGTATAAAGTATTGGCCAAGATTTTATAGCTTGTAACTTTGTTGGTTCTGCAAAAACACCCTTAGCTAAAACCAAATGTCCCAAATATTCCACCTCAACCTTCCCAAAAGCACATTTGATCATTTTAGCAAACAAATGATGTTGCCTAAGCAACTGTGAAAAACCTAAGTGATTCGTGATTAGATCAAGATTAATTGCAACAATTCCCAAACAATTAAAACTAACAATCTAAATCATCTAACACATACGAAAGTGATTTGGATTGTTGCTTCAAAATCAATAAATCAACACAAACGATTTTTACGTGGAAAAATCATAATTGGAGCACCTCCAATTGTGATTAAAAAACCACTGGTGAAACGCCACCAATCAATCCACTATGAAAGAAAGAAAGAATACAAATATACCAAACAAATTATCCAAACTCTGTCAATTTGTCTTCAACAATCTGTATCTCTTTCACCGCAATCTTCGTCTCAGAATTGATCAGACTGATGTTGAATCGACAACGTCCATGTTGAATCAACGACTACACACAACTTCGAACTCCTTTGAATGCTCCACGCTTGAATCTCCGGATTCCACTGAAGAAGAACACTCTTGAAGTAGAACACTCAAACAACTCTTTGATGAATGCTTGTCAAACCATGTGAGTTTAATACTCAATCAAACATCAAAGAAGACTAACAAAATTGCTCCGGAATAAAACCCTAGAACCCTCAAAGAAGATTTGGAAGCATTAACCCTAAAACAGACTGAAACACATATTTATAGAAAAACAGGGCCGCGAAGGTCGCTCGAGCGAAGGATCTCTCGCTCAAGCGACGAGACAGATACGTGTGACTCAAGCCACCAATAGGTTCGCTCGAGTGCACAAAAACCATTCCCAGTATTTTTGCTGATAGAGCAAAGTACTGGGACCAAGGCTACTTCGCTTGAGCCAAGACTCCCTCGCTCGAGCGAGCAAGACAAAAAACCAGGAACAATTACAACTCGATAAGTTTATGTTTGTTCGTGGAATTGACAAGACTAAGGGACCTAACAATCTCGCCCTTTGTCAATTCCCGGACAAAACATGCTAACAAGGTTTCCTAGTTAACACACACACTAGACTAAACAAGCAACCAAACATAACCAACTAATCTAAATCAACAGCCTGGACGAAATAGCCTGCAAAAATATAGAAACCAAACCACTAGGAATAGATAGAGTAAGTAATCAAAAACAAATAACATATCAAAACATAATGAATCCAAACTTAATCAAAATCCCAAAAATTGATTAGTCCATTATCAATATCCAACAAGCCTTACCCAATATCCCAAACAATATTAACAAGGATACCCCCCGAAAAATATATATACCAACTATCATACCAAAAGTACCCCAACCAACATAAATATACAGGCCAAACTGTCCAAAAACAAAAACAAGACAAGCAAACTGTCCAAAAACAAAATAAAACTGTCCAAAAAAGAAAGGCAAACATCACTGTGAGGACGGTGGAGGCTACGACTGCATTTGTAACAGAGAAAGAAGAAACCGGTTGAGCAAACACCCGTAAGGGAGACCTAAGGATTTATGACCTTCAAACACACCAATCATCTTGGCCACAATCATTTTAGAGAGGTTGATGGTGAGGCGATGGGCAATGCAGTACAAAACATAACCCTGATCTTGGGTAATGTGAGAGGAATGAGTGGTAACATGGATGTTGGCACAAACGATGATATTGAGAAGGCGGAAAGAGGGAAGAAGCTCATTTTGCTGAATGAGCGCTCTAATGATCCAAGTTCGGGGAGTGCCACAAAGTCCAGTGGCGACCATATCAAAATAGGCAATGCTGCGGGTAAGAAAGGGATAGTGGCAATTCCTGACTTCAGGAAGGTCAAGAAACCTCCTAAGGACATCGGCATTAATGAATCTTTCTTTATTGCGAACCCAAGTACGAAAGGAAGAAGCTATCTCCGTGTCAATGGAGTGCATATTGCAGTAAAATTCCCAAACCCAACTAAGATTTTGTGGACCGGAGAAAAGGACCTGGTCACCCACTAAGACCGGATCGGGATAGACTCAAAGGCACTAGGTTGCACATTCCGCTCTAAGTGAACTGTCCGAGAAAGATAAAAGTCCCGATACAAGTTGGATTTTTCACGGGATTGGAATTTGGCTATATTGAACGAAGGGTGGGACACGGTGTTTTTGCAGTGTTTCGAAGGCTCAGCCATGATGGACAAGACTGACAGACACAAAGGAACAACCACCACAGATAAAACCCCACACCCAACCCAAGACGACCCACCAGGTATAACGCAATAACCAATTCCAACCCTTAAAAAACAAATCAAAATCAAAAACATCATCAGTACCAAAGATTCAATAATAAATAAATGCAGGAGAATATCAGTACAAAACCCACAAACCAAACTTTAAGCCAATAATTTCAATCACAGCATTATAGGGACTAGGCGCACAAACCCTAAAAAAATGCACAAATTGCTCAAAAAATAAAAAATAAGATAAAGCAAAGATGAAAAAATAATAAAATAAGAACAAGAAATTGATCACAAACAAACTCAAAACAACATAACAATGGAGAGAGAGAGAGAAGGAAAATGAAATCGACAAGACAAGAGAGAGCAATGTACCAAAACCTGAGAGGGAGAAACTGATGGAAAAGAGAAACTTCCATAACTAGTGAAATGCAAGGGACGAACAGCACGGGTGAGAAAAATGCCCTGGGAGAGAAACCATTTGAGAAAAATGGGGAAAATGGGATTGAAGGGACGGAGGGCACTTTTTATACCAAGACAGGTCGCTCGAGCGAGAAATTTGTCGCTTGAGCCAAGACACTTACGCGCACGGGGTCGCTCGAGCCAAAACACTTTCACTCGAGCGAAGTAGAAAAACCAAAACACCCTTAAGCCACCCTTCTGAGCAGAATAAAAACACTCACACTGCTAAGTGAGACCTAAAATGAGACGGGATTATCACACTAGCAGGAATGTGATGCTTATATGAGATAATCCACAAAGCATGAAACTCGTATTCTCGTAAGTTGGACAATGTGAAGCACAGTATCATGAGCAAATCAAGTAAACATTGATCAATGAGCATAAGCTACATAGGAATACACAATTCAAAGACAAACATGAGAGCTCACATAATGAATGTGTGTGTGTGTGTGCAATCCTTGAGAGACCACAGAGCTGGAGTTAATCCTCGTAGTGATCGGATGGTTGGACCTCCACAAGAGTAACTAAACATTACTGAGAAAAGTCAAACAACTAAGAATCAATGGGTATTTGTTGAGTAAAAGCGGAGGCTCCCCCTCAATTAATGAGTCCTTTTTTTCTTATTTTTTTTGGGCACTCACTGGTGGCTTTCACGCTCAAGAGTATGGAGACCAAATCAGAGAAGTATGGAGACAATAAGGAAGGCTTGGTTGGTGCCTCTGAGGTAGCATTTTCCTAATGCTCGGACTTCAAAGACCAGAGGGAGAAACCATGAAAGTGAAAAATGATGGTAAATGATTAAGAGACTCAACATCACCTATGATATGCTAGTATAGGTCAATTCCTCTAAAAAAAAATTGTATAAGAGACACTGTTAGAGGTCCATAGAGAACTTTGATCACTTGTGCGGAAACCTTGCAACAGTTTATCTCAAGGATGTGTACAGAATGAGATCATGAAGTCAAATTAGCATGAGCATTCAGAATGAGCTATGAACAAAGATATGTGAAATCTAGCAAGCAACATGAAAGGTGTTCATTAAGTCTAAGCGCAAAAATGACAAGAATCAATGGCAATGAGATTATAACATCCAAGCACACAAACAACCATACAGTAACACCCACTCATGCAACAGGACACACTCTAGTTATTGAGCACTACACCCAAGGTCTTTCTAAGGAACTCAAACCTAAGAAGATCAAGGGATTTTGTAAAAATATCAGCTTTTTGATGCTCAATAGATACATTTTCAAGAATAACAAAGCCCTCTTCAACCAACTCTCGAATGAAATGACGACGAATGTCAATATGTTTGGTGTGAGAGTGTTGGACTAGATTTTTAGAGATGTTAATGGCACTTGTATTATCACAAGGGTGAGAGTGTCCTGGTCAATACTATAATCATGAAGCATTTGTTTCATCCACAACATTTGTGCACAACTCCTCTCTGCAGCAATGTACTCAGCCTCAGCGGTTGAAAGAGAGATGTCATTTTGCTTTTTGCTATGCCAGGCAACCAAATTATTCCCAAGGTAAAAACACCCTCCAGATTTGCTCTTACGATCATCAGCACACCCTGTCCAGTCGGCATCAGAAAAACTAGTAACTTCAACAGTAGTGTCGGTCGTGAACCAAATCACATACCCCAATGTCCCATTCATATACTTAATGATGCGTTTGACAGCAAACAGATGAGACTCTTTAGGACAGGCTTGGTAACGGGCACAAACACCTACACTAAATGCAATGTCAGGTCGACTGGCTGTGAGATACAAGAGACTCCTTATCATACTCCTATAAATGGTAGGATTAACATCAGTACTAGAGGAATCTTTGGAAAGGTGAAGATTGGAGCTCATGGGAGTATGAGCATGTTTGGCCGACTCTAGACCAAACTTAGATACAAGGTTTTTGGCATACTTGGTCTGAGAGACAAACATACCCGAAGGAGACTGTTTAATTTGAAGACCTAAGAAGTAAGACAACTCCCCCATCATGCTCATTTCAAACTCATGTGTCATGCAATCCGAGAAATATTTCACAAGAAAATCAGCAGTGGATCCAAACACAATATCATCAACATAAATTTGAGTAACAAGTATATGAGACTTAGGATGTTTCACAAATAGGGTCTTGTCCACACTACCCCTTTGAAAATCATTATCAAGAAGAAAGGTAGTAAGTCTATCATACTAAACCCGAGGGGCTTGTTTCAACCCATACAGCGCCTTGTCTAACTTGTGAACATGGTGTGGACATTTTGGGTCCTCAAACCCTTTTGGTTGCTCAACATAAGCCTCTTCTTTCAAGTACCCGTTCAGGAAGGCACTCTTCAAATCCATTTGAAACAATTTGAACCCTAGAAAGCATGCAACACCAAGTAAAATATGAACAAATTCGAGACATGCAACAAGGGCAAACGTCTCATCATAGTCAACATCCTCTACTTGTGTACAGCCTTGAACAACCAACCTAGCTTTATTTCTAACCACAATATCATTCTCATCAAATTTATTTTTAAATATCTACTTAGTACCTATCACATTCATTTCTCTAGGTCTGGGAATAAGAGTCCAAACTTTGTTACGTTCAAATTGACCTAACTCTTCATGCATAGCATTGACCCAACTATCATCTAGTAAGGCCTCTTTTATATTCTTAGGTTCAATTAATCAAACATAACACATATGAGATACCTCATCCCGAATTTGTTTTTGGGTTTTCATTCGGTCTGAGACACTTCCAATCACCTGTTGAGCTGGATGATTTAGTTTTACCCTTGCTGATGGTTTGAACTCTGGACTGGTAGTGACAGGAGCATCAGAGGTGGTGTCTCTTTGTGCACTCTTTCGACTCGGACTTACCATTGAAGTTGTTGCTGGCTCACCTTCTTGAGCTTGGCCCTCTGCTTTTGCTCCATTTTCTTCCTCATGTATTACTGGAGTAGGGGAACCTGTGTCATCTATGATCACATTGATTGATTCCATTAAAGATAAAGTACACAAGTTATAGACACGAAAAGCTCTACTAGTGGTTAAATACCCTAGAAAAATACCTTCATCACTTCGGGGAGTCAAATTTGCCCAAAGGCTCTCTATCTTTGAAAATGTAACATTTACTCCCAAAAGTTTTGAAATATTTTACATTAGGTTTCAACCCTTTCCACAATTCATATAGAGTTTGTAAAGTGCCGGGCTTTAAATACACGATTCACAACATAAACAACAGTATTTAAGGCTTCAGCCCAGAACTTAGGAGTAAGCTTTTTGCTAAAGAGCATGACTCTAGCCATCTCTTGAATTACCCTGTTCTTCCTCTCAACAACTCCATTTTGCTGTGGAGTAATTGATGCAGAAAACTCATGTTTAATTCTATGCATATCACAAAAATCCGAAAACGAACTATTTTCAAATTCACGACCATGATCAGTTCGGATTTTTATGATATGCCCAATAGAGACGCCCTGTTCATTTTAAATTTTAAGGACTAAGGACTGGAAAGCGTCAAACGTATCAGATTTTTCTCTTAAAAAATTAACCCAAGAAAAACGAGTGTAATCATCAACAGTTAAAAATATGTATCTTTTACCTCCAATGCTTTCAGTACGAGTGGGTCACATAAGATCCATATGAACCAGTTCAAGAGGACGTTTAGTTGTGAAGCTGTTCACCTTTTTATGAGAGGCACGATTTTGCTTCCCAAGTTGACATAGTCCACACACATGGTTCACATTCTTACCTATTTCGGATACTCCTCTCACAAGCTCTTTGTTGGCAATCTTAGTTAGGTCTTTGAAATTCATATGATATAATCTTTGATGCCATAGGTCAAAATTACTTATGATGATTGAGTGGCAAGTGAGATCATTTGTGGTAACAATCCCATAGCAATTATCAGATGTGTGAACCCCATGCATGACAGTATTTCCCTTCTTATCCAAAATTTCATATTTATTTTTTGAAAATAATACTTCATGGTGGGAATCACACATTTTACTGATGCTCAAAAGATTCGCTTTAAGGCCATCAACAAGTAAGGCATTTTTGAGCTTGGGAAGACTAGTCACACTTATAGAGCCCTTACCAATGACTCTAGAAGTGCCACTATCTCCAAAAGTAACAATTCCTCCTTCATATTTTTCAAGAGATGTGAAGTAGGATTTGTCACCAGACATGTGACGAGCACCCACTATCAAGATACCACATGTGTGAGTCACGTGCTTTCAATGCAGTGTGAACAACAAAACAAGTTAAGTCACTCTTTCTCACCCATATCTTTTCAGTCTTAACAAAAGCAGGACTGGCAGTCTTGGTAAATGTCTTAGCGTTGTGAGCACCATCATGAATCTTGGTGTTCCGCCTAGGCATGTAAGGTTGTCTCCTAACTCATGAAGTATTAGTATTTCTAATTTTTTGAGACATCTTACTGAATAACTCATAACAATAAGGATGAATGTGGCCGTACCTACCACAATGATGACAAACAAAAATAGGTTTTACCTCCCTTTTGTTGATCTTACCCCCTTTTGGTTGATGAAGAGAGGGATCACCCTGTTGAACCTTTAGCTTTCCGTTTGCTTGAGTTTTCATGTCATGTAATGTAGAGGCCTGTCCCTTTTGAAATGTTGTATCACCATAGCCTATCCCACTTTTGTAACAACTCATCTGTTGTGACCCAATGATGTCTTCAAGTGTCTTTGACCCTTTGTTCCATATATCAATCGTGGCTCTAGCAACATTGAGTTCTTCCTCTTTTTGATTGACCTTTCCTTCCAATGCAGCTTGTGATATCTCAAGGATTTCAATCTTCTCTTCATATGTGGCATAGATTTTCAGAAGTTAATTCCTTTTGGTCTCACAAGATAGAAGTTTTCCACAGAGTTCTTGCTTGTCATTGGAGATCTAGATGACATCATTTTTTGTTGCTGCAATCTCTGCCTTTAGCTTGACATTCTCGCTTTCACATGCTTTAAGCTTAAGAGCGAGTTTGTCATTGATCTTGGACAGATTCAGAGATTCATTGTAAAGCTTTTCATAAGCTTGTTGTAGGTCATCACCATCAATCTCATCATTGTCTTTCGAGGTTTCATTATCTTCTTTTTGCTTGTCTTTCTCCTTGATCTCATCCAGTCGAGCAACTAAGGCATGAAAGTTGATGGATGGTTGTGAAGATGACACTCCTCTTTCATGGACTTGGCTAAGAATGTCCCATGCATCTTTGGCCTTTGTGCAGTGAGCAATCTGTTCTTCTTCTTCAGAAATTGCTTCACGGATTGTATTCAGAATTCTTTAATTGCTCTTAATGTCAGCACTTTCAACATCCTCTTCAATTATTTGCCAACCTTCAGGGTCATGAGCTTTGAGAAACATCCTCATTTGGATCTTCCATAATAGGTAATTACTCTCATCAAAGGTAAGAGCACGATGCAGATTCTGACCACGAGCAAACTTAACTGGCTTTGGAGGAGGTCGAGTGACGGTAGACTAGAATGCCATGTAGGAACTATCTCCGTCTTCACTGGATTCAGTTTCTTCGGGTTCTTGCTCTGACCCGCTTTCATCATCCCAAGTTACGGTATAGACTTTCTTTTGGTTCTTTCTCGATGAACATTCAAGAGAAATATGACCAAACCCTTGACATTCGTAACACTTGACACCTTGCCCCGTCACAGTCTTCTTTTCAGTTTTAGGAGCAACTTTTGGTGGAAAAGTTTTGGATTTTTCATTACCCTTATCTTTTGAACTAGGGTCCTTGAAATTAGGCTTTTTTTTCTTTAAATTTTTTTTGAACTGTTTGGTAAACACAGCTGTCATTTCGGACTCTAGATTAAACTCAACCTCAGGGGTCTTTGCAATCTCATGAGCACTGGTAAAAGCCACACTATCTTTTTGTTTTCTTAGAAATTTGGTGGGCTTCATAAGTCTACAAGTTTCCAACCAATTGATCAAGCTTGAGGGTATCAACATTTTGAGCCTCCTCGATAGCTGTAACTTTTGATTGGAACCTCTTGGGTGAAGACCTCAAAATTTTTCCAACAACCTTAGTTTCGGGGATTTTTTTCACCGAGAGTGAAACAGGAATTCACGATGTCACTAAGTTTAGCATAAAAATCATCAAATGTCTCATAAAATAATTTCAATAGAGGAGGTGAGATGTTGAAGTTTTGATCTTCTAACAGCAGTCGTACCCTCGTGAATAGTTTCAAGAATGTCCCAAGCCTCTTTTTCTACCACACGTGCAGATACGACGAAACTCTTTAGGTGTGACGGAGCAAAAGAGGGAATTGAAAGCTTTACTGTTCCAACTCGAGTTTTGATAGTCAAATGCGTCCCATTTATCAAAAGGTTTGGGGATATCAATGCCATCAATGGTGACAATAGGTTCACTCCACCCATAGATCACACAGTGCCAAACTTTCTCATCAATAGATTTTAAAAACGCCCTCATACGAGCTTTCCAATAAGAATAGTTTGTACCATCAAGTAACGGAGGTCTATGGGTCGAGTTACCTTTATGAATTGAATCCATATCACCAATCACACAAAATCACACTCCTATAGTTTTGATAAAAACAAAGAGTGACCCGCTCTGATACTAATTGAAAAACCTAAGTGATTCGTGATTAGATCAAGATTAATTGCAACAATTCCCAAAAAAATTAAAACTAACAATCTAAATCATCTAACACATACGAAAGTGATTTAGATTATTGCTTCAAAATCAATAAATCGACATAAATGATTTTTACGTGGAAAAACCACAATTCGAGCACCTCCAATTGTGATTAAAAAACTACGGGCGAAACGCCACTAATCAATCCACTATGAAAGAAAGAAAGAATACAAAATATACCAAACAAATTACCCAAATTCTGTCAATTTGTCTTCAAAAATCTGTATCTCTTTCACCGCAACCTTCGTCTCGGAATTGATCAGACTGATGTTGAATCCACAACATCTATGTCAAATCAATGACTGTGCACAGCTTCGAACTCCTTCGAATGCTCCATGCTTGAATCTCCGGATTCCACCGAAGAAGAACACTCTTGAAGTAGAACACTCAAACAACTCTTTGATGTATGCTTATCAAACCATGTGAGTTTATTACTCAATCAAACATCAAAGAAAACTAACAAAATTGCTTCGGAATAAAATCCTAGAACCCTCAAAGAAGATCCGAAGCATTAACCCTAAAATAGATTGAAACACATATTTGTAGAAAATAGGGCCGCAAAGGTCACTCGAGCGAAGGATCTCTCGCTCAAGCGACGAGACAGTTACCCGTGAAACCCATAAGTGCCTTCGCTCGAGCGCACAAAAACCATTCCCAGTATTTTTGCAGATAGAGCAAAGTACTGGGACCAAGGCTACTTCACTTGAGCCAAGACTCCCTCGCTCGGGCGAGCAAGACAAAAAACCAGGAACAATTACAACTCGATAAGTTTATGTTTGTTTGTGGAATTAACAAGACTAAGGGACCTAACAAACTGTAAAAGTGAGCTGCAAATGCTCTCCCCAAGACCCATTATATACCAAGATATCATCAAAAAATACTAGAATAAATTTCTTTAAGAAGGGTCTAAAGACTTCATTCATTAGACCCTGAAATGTAGAAGGGGCATTAGTGAGCCCAAAGGGCATCACTAAAAACTCATAGTGCCCATCATGGGTTCTAAAAGTTGTTTTGTCAATGTCAGAGGAATGAACCCTTATTTGGTGATAGCCTGACCTTAAATCCAATTTAGAAAATTACTTTGCCCCACGTAATTCATCTAGAAGTTCATCTATTACTGGTATAGGAAATTTATCTTTGATAGTGGCATGATTAAGAGCTCTATAATCCATACACATTCTCCAAGTGCCATCTTCTTTTCCTAACCAAAAGTACTGGTGAAGAATATGTACTGACACTAAGCCTTATTATACCAGAGGTAAGCATGTCTTTTATTTGTTTCTCAATCTCAGCTTTTTGAAAGTAAGGATACTTATAAGGTCTCACCTTTGTGGGTTTAATCCTTGGTTTGAGAGGAATGCAATGGTCGGGAGATCTAGGAGGGGGTAAGTCCTTCGGTTCTTGAAATACATTAGCAAAGTCAGAAAGCAAAGCCTCCAAATCTGGTGGAGTGTCCTCTTCCCTCACATTACAATCAGCTTGCAACAAACAGAGTTGGGCAATGGCTCCCTGTGGTTGTTTGTGCAGCAACTTCTGCATTCTTTCTGGGCTTAAAACCTTCAATTCATCATTCTTTCCCCCTCTTAAAACATGTCTTCTACCATTAAGATGAAACTCCATGCTGAGATGCTTAAAATCCCACTTAACTGGACCCAGAGTTGCCAACCATTGGATACCCAAAACCATATCACACCCCTTTAGTTGCAGGACCCTCATGCCTGCCTGAAAAGTTGTGCCTTGCATTTCCCACTGAAATTTTTTGCACATGGCTGTATTCAACATTCTTGTCCCATCAGCAACTAATACTGGTAAGGAATCAGTATTTTCAATCTCGATATTAGCTCTCTTGGCCACTTCTGGACTTAAAAAATTATGTGTACTCCCTGAATCAATCAAGATGATGATAAGGTGCTTTTTAACATTACCTCTAACCCTCATTGTTCTGTAAGAGATTGTACCAGTTAAAGCATTCAGAGAAATTTGTAGTTCCTCCACAGATACTTGTTCCTCATCTTCCCTTTTATCTTCTTCAAGAACTGGTAGTTGATCATCTTTTTCTCCATCTTCTTCTCCTTCCATAACATACAATTGCTTCTTTTTACACACATGCCCTTTAGTATACTTCTCATTGCACTTAAAACATAACCCTTTGGCCTTCTTTCCCTCTAATTCCTTAGATAACTCTTTCCGAACAAATCCTCCATTACCCACTTGTGACCTGTTTAAAGAAAAAGGAGGGATGCCTTCTGGTTTTGTTCCCAACCTAGTCTTCTTGGTAATGGCTTCAATACTTGTTTCTTGAAGTTTTGCCAACCCTATTGCCTGAGTGGTAGAGGTTGGTCTAAACATTAACACCCCTGGTTGAATTTCATCCTTAAGACCACTTATGAACATCTAATAAAGAAAGTTTCAAAGAGGTTTTGAGTTTTATTTGCCAAGAACCTGGCTACTCTGATACCAATGTAATGGCTAGGGAAGAAACAGAAATGTAGAGAAAGAAAGTAGCAAATTTGTATATTATTCTCAAAAAATTACATGCCCTTCATATGGGAGTTCCCCAATTATTTATAACTACTTCCTTGCATTCCCTCCACACACCTCTAACTCACTAACTAACTACTTCTCAACTGACTTCCTCTAATTATCTAACTAATTTCTCAACCAATTTCAGATTTAAAATTCTTGATATGACACAAACAGGATAGAAACTTCACCCTTTGGTAGCAAGATTTGCACAAACAGGTGTTGTTTCTTCCAAAGAAATGTGATTCCACGTGTAAGAAACGTGTTTATTTAGGCTATGCTACATCTTTATTATCCAAGTCCAGACGCAGTCCACTCCTTAGTTCAATACCCAACCAACTCCACTTACATCCACTTAGTCCACAATTTAACCCATCAAAAGAAAATCTCCTACAAATTCTTAGGGTCCACTTGAAGCCTATTGTGCCTATAATAATCTTCATTCCTTTCCTTTCCTTTCCTTTCTTGATCCCCATTTGAAAGATTGAAGAAGAGAGGAGATGGTTAAGATCTGAAGACCCAACATGCAGCAAATTAAAGCAATCTTGAACATCCGAGACCCCTAATACAATCACCACTAGTTTTTCTTCTATAATTTTTTCTCTTTCAGTCTTTCTTCTCTATTTTAATTTATTTATCCTTCCTTTTATTCTTACATGTATTCCAAATAATCTCTTGTTGTCTCTATTTTATTTGCCATTTTAGTCAAAACAGAAAAAAAATAAAAATTTCTATTCCTTCTATACCCATCTCACTTTGAATCACGTTTCCTTTTTGAATTGCAAAATCACATATATAGGGTAGAAACTTTACCCCTTAGTGGTAGGATTTTTCGCAAACAGGTGTCATTTCTTCCAAAGATATGTGATTCCACGTGCAAAAAACGTGTTTATTCAGGCCAGCCTACCTCTTTAATATCTAAGTCCAGACGCAATCCACTTTGTAGTCCAGTACCCAACTCCACTTACATCCACTTATACCACAGTTCAGCCCATGAAAACAAAATCTCCTACAAATTCTAGGGTTCCACTTGATGCTTCTTACGCCTATAATAAGTCTTCTTTCCTTTCCTTACCTTTTCTTTCTTGATCCCCATCAAAAAGATTGAAGTAGAGAGCAGATGGTTAAGATTTGAAGGCCCAACATGAAGCGAATTGAATCAATCTTCAACATCTGAGACCTGTGTTACATGGACTCAGTTGTTTGGGGCGAAGTACTTGTGTCAACACGACACGGATGTCGGATATGTGTTGGATTCGCCTCATCTCTCTCAGACACGGCTAATCAAGAAGGAAGAAGGTTGAGATACTTGCATCGATTTATTAGGTTCAAGGTCTAGATTTATTGAATCCTTAGTAGTACGAATCGTGGATCATGATCTCTATCTCTCTGTCTCAATCTCCTTTTCTTTTTTTGTCTCGATCTTTCTCTCAATCGTGTTATGCGTGTGTGAGAGAAGAGACGAGAATAGAAAAGATAGAGACTCTCCATCGTCATGTTGTGCGTGTGTGACAGAGAGAAGAGAAGAGTTTTGTATTGATCTTCTCTCGATCTCCTTCTCTCTCTCGATCGTGCTGTGCGTACATGAGAGAAGAGAAGAAAAGAGACGGAGACTCTCCATTGTCGTGCTGTGCGTGTGTGAAAGAGAGAAGAGAAGAGAAGAGTTTAACTGGCTGATTTGTATCATAAACCCTAGTGGGTTGGACCCAAACGATAAATAAAAAGTTTGGGCCTATTTACAAACTCTGTTCAACAGTAAAAACTTAAGACTTTTAGTGTTTTGTATCTGGCCAACATCTCTATTAATAACATGGGTTGTTATATGACTTATCCATATGTTTGATCATATGTATAAAAAAGTTATTGTTACAATTTTTTAAACTCATTTTCATATAATAAATACATTTAAAAAATAACTACATAATATATCTCCGTATCCGTATCTAAATTTGGATCCATATCCACGTATCCTCAATTTTTAGTTTTAAAGTGTCCGACCCCTAAATACACACCCACACCGGATACCCTCATCCGAGTCCGTGTAACATAGTCCGAGACATCTAATCCAATCATGACCGGTTTTTCTTCTATCAGTCTTTCTCTTTTAGTCTTTCTTCTCTATTTTAATTTTTTTTTCTCCTTCCTTTTATCGTTAGACATATTCCAAATAATCTCTTATTGTCTCTATTTATTAGTCATTTTAGTAAAAACGAAAAAAAATTATAGTCTTGGTTTGACCGGTCCCATCTCAGTTTTTTGAATGACGTTTCCTTTGAACCGCAAAATTACATTTGTAGGGTAGAAACTTCACCCCTTAGTAGAAGGATTTGGGTAAATCTGTGTCGTTTCTTCCAAAGAAATGTGATTCCACGTGCGAGAACATGTTTATGTGGAGAGAGAATTGCAGTTCTATCTAAGATGGGGTCGGTGGGTGCATATCTGAAGCAGATTTGGGCATGGATCTGAAACAAAAAATGGATTTGATTTTTTTAGAAATCAGATTTGGGGTAGAAGAAAAAGAGGAAGAAGAAGAAGAAGACATACCTCTCGAAGAATACGAAGTGAAACAAGAAAGACAAACTGAGAGAGAAGAGCCAAAGTAGCCTTTGTCTTCGATGAGAGAGCAATAGCACTTTATTTGCTTCTTTTTTTATCATTTTATTTTTACCTAGTCTAGGGTCATGGGCTTCATTTAAAGTTCATTGGGCTTCATCATTGGGCCTATAATTGGTCTTACCTTGCTGATCTAGAGATTATAGGAAACCAATTGTATAGCAATCAAATTCCATTAAAAAATGAACACACGTATTATATAAAAAAACATATGCAGAAAATTGAATAACAAACTTTGATATATTTGAAAAAAAGCCAAAAAACAAAAAAAAACAAAAATTGTATGTTTTATTATTTTATATCACTAGTAAAAATGCACGTGCGATGCACGAGGAAAGTTTTGAAAATTTACTACAAAAAACTCTATATTAACTTTTTTGCATGCTTTGTCTTTATATGCCAAGGGTTAAGAGTGATGGGTTCTATTTTAACGTATGAATAAAATTAGGGAAATTTGGTTATAAACCCCCCTTACCTTCCTTTCATTATTAAAAGGACTAAGAAAAAAATTATACTTTCTAAACCCCCTAATAATTATAAAGTCTTGCATAAAGGACAAAATTTATTATTTACATGTTTTATCAGACTATTATAACCTCAACTAAATCTTCCCACCTTCTCTCCCCACCTTCTCCATCTCTTTCCTCCCTCTCTAAACACAGCTTCTCTTCATAGCCATGTCAGAGGCCACCTCAGCCGTCGGAGCATCATCCTGCAATGTATTCCGGCCACCAACCGCCATGATTCCCGGCCAACTCCCTCCTCCACATCCCATGTCAGTCAAGCCTTCCATTTCTCTTCTGGAAACCCTAGAATTGAAGAAACCAGAGGCTTCATGCACCTCTACCATACTCCATTCACTTGTTTACTGGATTAAAATTCTAACAAAGGTTCTCACTCTTTCTTCAGTCCTCAGTTCAATTTATGATCTGAGAGAAGCCCTAATTTGAGTTTGCGATCTATGCTGAAGAGGCTTGGGTAAGGTTGATTCAACTTATAACATCTCAGATTTGGATTCGACTAATAACATCTCAGATCTGGTTTGTGGCATTTCGAATTTGATGTGATTTCACCATTACGAACTCGATTTTGAGTTTTGATTTGGAGTCGACATTGTAGCTCAAAATTTTGCCTAAGATCTGGATTGATGACTTGACTTTCACCTTTGGTTTGATGTCGTTATTTGATCTTCGACATATGTTGATTAGTTTTTTTGTTTTTGTTTTTGTTTTTGATTTATTTTTGTTGATTTGCCAAGTTCAATCAGGTATGTGCTCTAGTTTTTGTTTGACAGAATGAGAGTAAAATTTTACTCTGGTTTGTGCTCTATTTTTGTTTGACAGAATGAAAGTAAAAATTTTACTCTGGTTTGTGCTCTGTTGTTGCTTGACAGAATGGGAGTAAAATTTTACTCTGGTTTGTGCTCTGTTTTTGTTTGATAAAATGAGAGTAAAATTTTACTTTGGTATGTACTCTATTTGTTAGATAAAATGAGAGTAAACTTTTACTTTGATGTTATCTGTTCTGTTTTTTATTGTTTTTTTATATAATGATAGTAAACTTTTACGTTGTTTTTGTGTACTTCTATTTGTTTTTGGACTCCTAGTGACAGTAAAATTTTACTATCAATTCATTGCAGATTTGAATTATACAATGATAGTAAAATTGTACTTTCAGAGAAAAATTTACTCTGAATTAGAGTAATGTTTACTAGGATTCAAAGTAAAATTTTATTCTGGTTAAAAACATGTTAATTTTCTTAACAATATAAAATTTTACTTTGAATCATAATAAACTTTACTCTGATTCAGAGTAACTATTACTCTGATTCAAAGTAAAATTTTACTCTGGTTAAAAACATGTTGATTTGCTTAAAAATATAAAATTTTACTTTGAATCATAGTAAACTTTACTCTGATTCAGAGTGAATCAGAGTAAAGTTTACTATGATTCAAAGTAAAATTTTACTCTGAAATACACTGTGAAGGTGGCTTAATAGGAGAGCAGATAGATATGAGGGTAATATAGTAAAAGAAACAAGTTTTAAAATATTAGGGGGTTTTGAAAGTACCTATATAATTCTTGTCCTTTTGAAAGATAAATCAGACAGTGAGCGGTCTATCACCAAATCTCCCATAAAATTAAGTGATGAACATCAACCTGGTTTATATTTCTCTAAATTTAGAGAATCAAAGTGATACATTATAAGAACCTTCACATCAATAATCCTATACAAAAAATTTAACACGAAACGCCCGACAAAATAGAGGATTCCAATTATCAACATCCTCCAGTCCTTTCCAAGTCCCATTAATTATTATCTTCTCACTCTTGACTCAAGTTGTTACAAATCAATATACCATTGGTCTAGAACCAATCATGAAATGATGAATTAACAAACAGTTTGAAATGATCAACATCCGTTTGGTGTATATTTTATTCTAAGAAAACAGAGAGGGCACGACATTCATGTATGCCTATTTTGGAAAGTTAGAAAAAAGTTAATTTTTTAAATTTTTTTATTTTTTTTGAAATGTAAAAAAAAAGTAGATAGATAATGTGACTCAAATAAGTCAATCAGTCAATAAATTAACTTTTTTCCTACTTGTCCATACCTACCTAGGGATGGACACGGGGCGGGTTTGCCATTCCCCGCCCCCACCCCTGCGGACAAACCCCACCCCCGCTACGGATGGAAATTTTCAAACCCATCTGTCACGACCCAAACCCGGTACCTAGAGTCATAATAAATAGTGCAGCGGAATAAAATAAAAAAGATACCAGAACCTTAATTTAATTATAACAAAAACATATACATTGGAGCTTCTATCTAATTACATTGCCAGAGCTGTACTATGACTACAAAGTGCCTCGTACCTACCCCACACACTGGTCTTGACATGTCACTTGAAAGTGGTTAAAAACTATAAGCACATGGCAGAGTGAGAAATAATATGCTGAGAGCATAAGGGTATAAAAATCACAATGGATAATTATTCAAGCTAATAAAAAATAGTTTAATATAAATCACTTTACAAATATAGCTTCACAGTACAGAATTTGAATAAGCAAAATAATCATAACCACGGTCTAGAACGGATTAGAACGGATGTATAGACTCAAGAGATGATTCGTACGGACCCTAGGGGTGGTTCCCATAATAGTGATTGAAGAGGGAAATTTTATTTATTTATTTATTTTTATATTTTTTGTTTCGCCATCCCATAATATTAAAACACACAAAAAGATAATAGTTTGGCTAAACACACAAAACTATATTATAAATAAATATAATCTTGCGGTGTCGTTCACCCCTATCCCATTTCTTAGTTATGCGTGTATCCTATGCTCTCTGATTCCGCTTTTGTCATGACCCAAACTCGGTACCCGAAGGCTTAGCGTTACAACAAGACAAAAACTAAAGTCATAATAAATAGTGCAGCGGAGTAAAATAAAAAGGGTTCCACAATCTTAATTTAATAATTACAAAAACAAATACATTGGAACTTCTATCTAATTACATTACCAGAGCTGTACTATGACTACAAAGTGCCTTGTGCCTACCCCACACATTGGTCTTTACACGTGACCTGAAAGTGATTAAAAACTATAAGCATATGGCAGAGTGAAAAATATTATACTGAGAGCATAAGGGTATAAAAATCACCATGGATAATTGTTTAGGCTAACATAAATTGTTTAATATAAATCATTTTATAAAAACAGATTTATAGTATAGAAGTTTTCTAAGCAAAATAATCATTACCACGGTCCAGAATAGATCAGAACGGATGTATGGACCCAAGAGGTGGCTTTTACGGACCCTAGAGATGGCTTCCACAATAGTGTAGCACTTAGCTCCGCACAACACTTCGCTCCATACTAGAAATCAGAGGGTCAATGGATCCATGACAAACAGGGGGTCACATAGTAACTAATCAGAGGGTCACCAAAGTGACTAATCAAAGTGCCAATGGCTATTTAAGTCCCCAAAGGCATGGGACCTCCATGGTGGTACTTATAAAATAATTATTCAAGAACACATTTCAGAAACAATTCTATCCATGGGTTTCCTTTTTAAGCAAATAGGGTTCATTTAACAGAAATAATATACGTTAAAAACTAATATAATTTGCAAAATAGATTTTACATAAAGCAATTGTTAAAAACTAATATAATTTGCAAAACAGATTTTACATAAAGCAGTTTATGGTAGCTCAAAGTATAATACAACTCACCTTCAATCTGATCCTTAATCCTCACTTCTGATTTCAGCTCACTTTCTCATAAACCTCTCGTTTGATCTTCTTATGATTTCATAACCATGCAGCTCACTTATTTATAGGCGAAAAGATCCTTACTATGTTGTATTATGCAGCAACCATGCGAACCACGAGATTTCTACTATGCGGCACTATGCAACCGCCCATGCGATTCACGAAGTTCATGCTGCACTATGCAACACTGTGCACTAACCACACCAACCACGAGGTGTGAATAGTTGCCCAAGTTACTATGCACAAGTTTATTTATATTACACTATAGCCTAGAGGAATGTTATAATTACATTTTAATATATTTTTGGGGTGTCACACCATCCCTGCCCCCGCGGGTACCCGATTACATTTCAAATAGCTAAAAAAATTGAGAATATTTAAATCCTTAGTACACTAAATAATTTTTCTCGTTTCCATATATATAAATAGTAAGACTTTCAGGATTATTATTTATTTATATTTAAACAGAACCATAGACTTTTAGTATTCCTTTTTATATTTAATTATATTATTAATTATATAGGGTCGGGTTTGGATCGAGGGAGGCAATACCTGCCCCCGCCCCGCCCCTATTGTAGGTGACCAAAATATAATCTACTCCCACCCCACATAAGTGTCGGGACAGGTAAAATCCATCCGATTTAGACGGGTATGAACGAGCCCTACGGATCGGATTAAAATGGCCATCCGTACCCACTACCCAAGATAAAACTAGGTTAAAAAGCCCGTAAAATTATTATTCTTTTATTTTTTTACATTTTTAGTTTTTTTCCTAGTAAATTCAATACCCAAACAAGTTGCTGGGAAAATCATTTGAGTCCGATTAACTCTTTTTGTATATTCCCAAAAGTCAAAGGAGAGCAAGCTAGTACATGATTAGACAAACCCATCTGCATGAGAAGAATTGTCTACTGTCTATTTGAGAGGGCAATTTATACGCAAATTGGGCCGAGCTGGGTATTGGGCCGTTGTGGGCCGCAGTACAAAAGGCCGAGTAGAAAGGGCAAATAAGTTTAGTTCGGTCTGGAGAAATAGCCTCTGAGTTGGACCGGTCGCGACCATGGTGGTTAGTTCGGTCGCGTAAGGTTTGTTTCTACTTCGGTTAGAAGATGCGATGTGAAGAATTCGGTCCTCAGTAGTGAGTTCGGCTCCACTCTTATGGACAGCTCGGTCTTAGCATGGGAACACCGAGATAAGAGAAAGGAAGGTAGGAGCCAGACTAGAGGTTACTTCGGCCATGTTAGTTCGGTCGGACCCTTATATGGATAGTCCGGTTTTGGCACGTGAAACCGGAGTAGAAGCGAGGAATGGGAGAGCTGAACTAGGAGTTAGTTCGGCCAGACTTGCCTATTCAGTACGGCAATGTTACTCCGGTCGTGTGGTAGTTCGGCCGTGGAAGAACCATCTCACTTGGTTTAAGCAGTGAGGGAGGGTGTTGGAGGATAAGCATTGTCTTCCAGGAGTATGAATCCTAGGAGGACTCTACGCAAGGAGGTGTAATCCTGGAAGGACTCTACACTTGGAGGAGTAAGAGTCCCACCAGGATTGTGCCACGCGAAACCTATATAAGCTCACCAATATCACCTTTGGAGAGGTAACATAATTTTGCTCCCTGAATACATTGAGCTTTTGCCTTCTTGTCTTGCTTATTGACTTAGGCATCGGAGAGGTTTCCGGCACACACCCGCCGGCCAGCTTACGTTTGTGTTTTCAGGTGGTGGAACGACGATGTATAGAAGAACGCAGACTTGATCAACAGGATCATACGAGAAGGTGTATTTCTTTCCCGTACACTATTGATCTAAACCAGTCCAATTGGCACTGAAACTCGAATTTCTTGGGAAACAAACAGAAAACTATCAGAAAATTTCCTGTATTGGGCGCTTGATGCATCAATAAGGTAGGTATGCACTCAATATCTATTCCTTCAGCATAAGACCATCTCCAACTCTTCACTAATTTTTTTCATCAAATTTGATTTCAAAATTGAGTAAAAAGCTTGATTTGATATGCAATTTCCAATTCTTGCATCCAATTTTTATCAAATTCTTTTAAAAAATTCTCCTATTATCCTAAATTTTCCTTTTCATCAAATTTGATGAAAAAAAATCATCTCCAATTTAATCTTTTTAA
Source organism: Camellia lanceoleosa (assembly GCA_025200525.1). Lineage (NCBI taxonomy): Eukaryota > Viridiplantae > Streptophyta > Magnoliopsida > Ericales > Theaceae > Camellia > Camellia lanceoleosa. The sequence continues at coordinate 161,646,310 of CM045760.1, read as the reverse complement.
ATTTTCATCAAATTTGAATTTGATGAGTTCTCAATTTGATGAAAAAAATGACTCTTCCTTGATTTGGTGAAAGGATTGGAAATGAATTTTGAAAACTTTTTCATCAAATTTAAATTTGATGAAGAAAAAAAAAGGTGAAGGATTGGAGATGCTCTAAGCATAATTATGTAGGTTTTAATATGTGTTTGATTCTTTAAATTGAATCATGTTATATTTGAATATCAATTTTGTCATGGTTTAAATGAATTTTGATCCCTTTACTCCTCTTGCAGTTTGCCCAAAAAACCATAAAACTACTTTTTAAATTTTAAATTTCAAAATTTGAGATCTAGCAAATCTCTTGAGTTCAACCACGATAGAACCAGAGCTCTATGTATGGTATTTTAGTGACTGAAGGAACATAAATGGATAGTAAGAAGAAGAAGAAGATCACCTCAAGGGGATCAAGCTTCCAAACCCTAAGGTAATGCTTGGTTTACTGGAATGGAATGGAGTAGAATGGAATAATCATTCAACCAAAATTTTCATTCTCATGTTTGGTAGATTTAAAAAAGTAATGAAAAATATATTGCAAATCGAACCATCATCCATCATTCTAAGGGAATGCTAATTCCATTCCAGTAAACCAATTAGAGCATTAAAGCAAATTCTCATTGATTGCATAAAAGTGCCATAAGGCATCTACACCTTTATATAATTACAACACCAGCTAGCAACAGAACTAACAAGATTGCCGGAAAAAGAAATTAAATCATGCCAAAACAAATGGCACATTTGACTCCTAAAATTGAGCATTATCCTACCAATACGGGAAGTAGTCGTATCATTCCCCCACTCTTATTAACAACCTTGTCATCCCCCCATTCTTATTAACAACCTTGTCCTCAAGATTGGGAAGCAACAAATACTAGAAATTTCTCCCTGAGTGAGTGATAGGATTCCCAAGTAGCATCCTCAATTGGAAAGTTATCCACTGAACTAGAACACCCACTCCTGCTTGATTCTTGCGTTTGACTAGTCATCAATCCAATATAGCTTAGGGTTGTTGGCTCTTGGTTTCTCCCGTCAAGGAAATACTTGGTAGTTGCCTCTGAACAACAAGGTGAACCCCAAGCTCCTTTTTCAAACAAGAAACATGGAAAACATGATGAATCTTAGGCTCTGTTTATTTCAACGTAAAGTATTTTACATCCTGTTTTTCAGTGTTTGGCTGTTGTTTGTAAAATATTTTCGTAATACTCAAATTGCATTTTCTCTAACTTGCAATGTGAACATTGAATTCATACTTGAAGAACCAATCATTCACCTAGAATGCCACAAAACCAATGAAGATTGCAAACCATGGTTTTCCCAACTGTTGAGAGGAGTCTTGCGTTACGAAATTTTGGAACAGAGGTCATTTTTGAGCTTTTCATGAAGGTTATTTTTGTTAAAAAAATATTTTACTTACTTTGTGTCCAACCAAACAAAGCAAAATGAAATATATTTTATGGCCAAAAAGCGGAGCCTTAGTGCCTTCAGGAAGGTCTAACTATGGGCTACAAGTCCTATACACTCAAGCACCTTATAAGGACCATAAAATGTGGCTATAACTTCTAAAAAGAGTGAACTTGTATGGAAACTTGTTTGTAGGGTTGTAGCTGTGAGAATATATTGTATATATGGCATGGTGATGTATATTAGGAATTATACGTTAATTAGGCGTATGTATTTCCTTTTTCAGTCATTCCTTGTTCAGCCATAGATATAGGGCTATATAAACTGATGGATACTTTGTAAACATTTACAATTGAATATACAGAAAAGCTTTCAAGAATCTTACATGGTATCAGAGCTAGGTTTGAAACCCTAGTGCCACTCTACCTCAGCCCTAGCTGATTCGCTTGTCGCCGTCGTGGTTCGTCTTCATTGGTTGAAGGGTCATCTATCTTGACTCCTCTCTGGTTCTTCTGTGACCATAATCAACCCTAAGTTGTGACTTCTCTGATTTATCTGGTTCATCACCATCAACCCTCTTTGGTTCATCTGGTTTGTCACCATCGGAGCCGCTACTTTTCTCTCTCCAGACTTGCGTTCATGTTCACAGCTTCTCGCGAAGGTCTCTCTCCATCGGCCTCTCTTCCTCGGCTTCAGCTTCAGATTCTCAGTTTCAATCTCTCTCTCTCTTTGATTCGACTTGGATTCTTAGCTTCAGTCTCTGATTCGACTTGGGTATTTCCATTTAAACCCTATTTTAGGCTTATTGCACTAAAGCCCCATCCTTGTTTGTTTATTACACTTGTTTGGTTATTATGATGTCTCTAGCTTCAGATGAGTGTGCCTTCTGCCATCAGAGGGGCCATTGGAAGTATCATTGTCCCAAGAAGGGATGTCTGTCTAGCTCATCTTCTCAACAGTCTCGAACCCAGTTTTGCCCTTCTTCTCTGAGTGATTTTCAGGCTCCCATCACTTATACTGCATCTGCTCCGACTCTTGATCTTGACTTGGCTTCCTTAAGTGTTCAGATTATTCAGCTTCAATATATACTATCTACCTCCCAGCCATCTCCATCTGCCTCCATTGTTTCCTCTCTTCATTCAGGTTTGCTTGTGAATTATGTAGTTTATAATATTCATTAAGGATAGTTTAGTACTTTAGATGGGTTTCATTCTATTGCTTATATATTTGTACTTCTTTTGATTAATCAATATACAAGTTTTGTCATCGATTAACATGGTATCAGAGCAGGGTTACAAACAGTAACATACCTCGCAGGTCATCATCGACCATCATGACTCATCTCATCGCACATCGCAGCTCATCTCTCATCGCAAGGCCATCGCAGATTCGTCTCTCCTTCAATCGCAAGGTCATCGGCGGCTCTTCTCAGCTCTGCCTCTCTCTTCGCAAGGTCGTCATCGGCGGCTCGTCACACTTGCTGGTTTTGGTTCTGGTTCAATCGAAACCCTAGGCAGCTTCCATCGCTAGTCCCTGGTTCATTCGGAGACCTAGGTTGGGTATCTCGCTGATCTTCTCTCTATTTTGCCCTAGCTCTCGTAAAAGGTGAATCTCTATCACTCTGGTTTATAGTTCGCTGTGGGTATGAGAAGAGTGCATTGCTACTCTTGACAGGCCATTCATATATCTCTCTCTCTCTTCTCTGCTGCCTTTGACTCTGTTTTGAATGCACTATAGTTTGGGTATACAATAATGGCTGACGATAAATTACAAGCTATTACTACTAAATTAGATGGTACTAATTATTCTTATTGGTCTCATGTAATGAAAAATTTTATAATGGGTAAAGGCATGTGGAATTATGTTATTGGTCTGACTATTAGACCTGTGGAATCTCAAGAAACCGAGGCCGCAGTTGCTAAATGGGATAAGGAAAATGCACAAATTCTTACTTGGTTTCATAATTCAGTTCAAACTACCATTGGTATGAATTTTTCCAAGTATTCTACTTCTAAACAAGTTTGGGACTATTTGAAGACTATGTACCTTGAGTCTAACTTTGCAAAAGCAGTATGAACTTGAGATGTCTATTCGCGTGCTAGTCGAAAGATAAGTCCATTCAGAGTTCTATAATGAGATGACTACTTATTGGGATCACTTGCTTTGATGGAACCGTCCGATTTGCGATTACTTGACAGCTTATATCAAGTATCGGGAGAAACAACATCTTGTTCAATTTCTCATGGCCCTTCGTGATCAATTTGAGCCACTTCGGGGAGCTATTCTTCATCGGTCTCCCTTGCCTTCTGTAGATGGTGCTGTCCGTGAGCTTATTGCGGAAGAAACTCGGTTTAAGGTGGCTCATGGTACTCCTGCTTCGATCGATTTTGCCACTCCTCCGCTCTTGCCCACCCCATCTTCTCATTTATTTCAAGTTACTGGTAAGCCCAAGCCTCGGGTTTCCATGGATGAGTGCAGCTTTTGTCATCAGAAAGGCCATTGGAAACATGCATGTCCTAAACTTTTGCAGCCCAAGGGTCGTTCATCTGGTTCACCATTTGCTAAGCCGACATTTTCAGGATCTCGCTCATCTGCCGCCTTTTCTGCACCAGTTTCTGAGAATGATCCATCTTCCAATATGCAGTCTATGTTTGAGCAGTTCAAGTCTTTCATGGTGGCCAATCCAAATCTTTCGTCCCAAGCCTCCGCTATGACTACCACTCAGTTAGGTTTGTCTGGTTCATCCTCTTCAGGTAATATCCATACTTCGTGGATCTTTGATTCTGGTTGTTCACATCATATGACTCCTGTTGCATCTCTCCTCAGTAATTGTGTCTCTCCTTCTTCTTCTATCACTATTGCTACTGCTAATGGTTCTTCTATGCCTGTACATTCTGTTGGTTCTATTTCCTGTTCCCATTTGTCTCTTTCTCCTGTATTTTATGTGCCTCACCTCTCACTCAGTCTTATTTCTATTAGTCAATTATCTGATTCCGGTTTTGATGTTGTTTTCTCTTCTTCTCATTGTGTTGTACAGGACCGGGTATCCAAGAGGCAGATTGGGATCGGGCGTAGAGTTGGAGAACTATATATCTTGGACAGCTTGCATGTTCCTCTAGAAGTGTCTTCTACTGCATTGTCTTCTTTTTGTTTGAACAATAAGTCATCTTTGTTTTATATTTGGCATTCTAGGTTAGGTCATCTGTCGAGTGATCGGTTGAGGATGTTAGTTAAGTCTGGACATTTAGGCAATTTTCCCATTAGTGATATTTCCGAGTGTCGGTTGTAAACCGCTAAAATGTTCCGCTTCTTCCTTTTAATAAAAGTAGTTCTATTTCCTCTTCTCCTTTTCAATTGGTCCATACCGATGTTTGGGGTCCTTCCCTATAGTTACCAAAGGTGGTTCGCAATATTATGTAGCTTTTGTGGATGATTACATTGGTTTACTTGGGTTTATTTGATGACTCGAAAATCTGATTTTTACAAAATATATTCTAATTTTCACTCCATGATTTGCACTCAATTTTCTACCACTATTAAAATTCTTCGTTCTGATTTGGGGGGTGAGTATTACTTGTCTGAGTTTGAGGAGTATTTAGCTACTCATGGAACTATTCATCAGTCTTCGTGTTCTGACACTCCTGCACAAAATGGTCGAATGGCGCAAACATCGCCATCTTCTTGATACAGCTCGCTCTTTGTTGCTCTCATCTTTTGTCCCTTCTGTTTTCTGGGGAGACGCTGTGCTTACTGCTGCATATCTTCTCAATCGAATGCCTACTCCTCTTCTTTCAGGCTCATCTCCATGGCGTCTTTTTTGGTGTTGCTCCCAATTATTCTCTTCTTCGTATTTTTGTTCTGCATGCTTTGTGCTCCTTCCTAAAAGCGCTCCAAGCTTAGTTCTCGTTGTGTTCTATGTGTCTTTTTAGGGTATGGCATTAATCGAAAGGTTATCGGTGCTATGATCCTCGCCACCAAAAAGCTATACGTGTCTAGGCATGTCACTTTTTAGAAAAACTACCCTACTACACTATACCTTCCACCTGTTCCTATTACTAAGGATGAATTAGTTCATGTTGACCCATTTCCTTCTCTTTGCTTTCTCCCGATGAGTTTGTTTCGACCTTGAGGTCTCTACTTTGCCTCTTACTAGCACTTCTAATACCTCTCCAGCCTACCTCATCTCCAGGCTCCCGCTTCTCCTGCTCCTCCTATTGTTTATCAACGCCAAAGCACTCCGAGCTCACCTGCCTCTAGCTCTCTGTCCCTCTCCACTGCTTTTCTTTGGATCCCGCTCCTCCTACACATCGCTTCCCACTGTAGATCGTCATCCTCCGAACCGGTATGGTTTTGGTAATACATGTTTTTCCCTTTCCTATCATTTTTCTTTCTTGTCTTCATACATATTTTGAGCCCAGTCTTACAAGGAAGCTTGTCATGATTCCAATTGGATTGCCGCCATGAATGATGAGTTAACTGCTTGGCTAACACTCGGACTTGGGATTTGGTTCCATTACTGCCGCAAGAATGTTGTAGGTCAGAATGGGTCTATAAGGTCAAAACCCTTTCGATGGGTCTTTGAACGGTACAAAGCTCGCCTAGTTGCCCAAGGCTTTTCTCAGAGTATGGGATTGATTATGATGAGACTTTTGCCCCTGCCAAGATGACTCTTGTTCGTACTCTTATCTCTCGCTTCTGCCCATCATTGGCCCCCTGTTTCAACTAGATGTCAAAAATGCTTTTCGAATGGGCATCTTGTCAAGAAGTGTATATCGCCTCCACCGGTCTCTCACCCTCCTCGGTGTTGTTTGTCGCTTCGCGTGCTCTATATGGTCTCAAGCAGTCTCTCGTGCTTGGTATGAGCGATTTCACTCATGTTGCCTTCAACTTGGTTTTCGCCTAGTCATCATGATTGTGCTCTCTTTGTTCGACGACTTCATTGGGCTTGTTCTCCTTCTCTTATATGTGGATGATATGATCATCATCGCTCGATTATAGTACTATTGAGGAGGTTAAGCATCGCTTGTTTCGGAGTTCGAGATGAAGGATTTGGGGTTTCTTCGATTTTCTTGGTATTGAGGTTGCTACTTCTCCTCTTGGTTATCTTCTCTCTCGGACTAAATATGCCCGTGATATTCTTTCTTCTGCCAATCTCACCGATGAGAAAATTGTTGACACTCCTCTTGAGTTGCATGCTAAGTTTTACGCACGATGGCGTCCTCTCTTGAGGATCCCACTTTGTATCGCGAGTTGGTTGGGTGCCTTGTTTATCTCACCGTTACTCGTCCGGATCTCTCCTATTTGTGCATTCTCGGTCATTTGTTTCGCTCCTCGTTCCATTACCTTTACTTTGACTTATGCGTTACCTTCGTGGCACTTTGTTGCAATGTTTGCTATTATCGCCTCTTGGACTTGACTCTCCGTGCCTATCTTGTGCCGATTGGCGACAAGGTGACATCTCTCGATAAATCCACTCGTCTTTGTGTTTTCCTTGGCGATTCCCTCATATCCCGGAAGAGTAAGAAATCTGTTGTTGCTCGTTCCACCGGAGGTGAGTATCGTGCCATGGCTCATGCTACTTCGAGATCGTTTGGCTTCACGGCTTCTTTTTTACGATATGGGTGTCTCTTTACGATCCGACTTCGGTTGTATTGTGATAATCAGTCTGTCAGATTGCCCATAATTCAGTCTTTCATGAGCGAACAAAGCATGTGGAAATAGATTGTCACTTTGTCAGACAGCATCTTCAGGCTGGCACTATTGCTCTCCCTTTTGTTCCCTCCTCTCTTCGATTGGCGATTTTTTACAAAGACTCATCGTTGCTCGTTCGTTTCTTCTTGGCAAACTTTCGATGCTTTCTGCGCTCGCATCCTCAGTTTGAGGGGGGGTGTGAATTATGTAGTTTATAATATTCATTAAGGATAGTTTAGTACTTTAGATGGGTTTCATTCTATTGCTTATATATTTGTACTTCTTTTGATTAATCAATATACAAGTTTTGTCATCGATTAACAGCTCCCATCACTTATACTGCATCTGCTCCGACTCTTGATCTTGACTTGGCTTCCTTAAGTGTTCAGATTATTCAGCTTCAATATATACTATCTACCTCCCAGCCATCTCCATCTGCCTCCATTGTTTCCTCTCTTCATTCAGGTTTGCTTGGGTCTTCTTCAAGTATTTCTTCGTCTATCTGGATTTTTGACTCTGGTGCCTCTCATCATATGACTCCCCATCATTCCTTACTTCAAAATTGTACTCCTTCCTTTTCTATTACTGTCAATGCTGCTAATAGGTCTGGTATGTTTGTTATATTTATTGAGTTTGTTCTACCGTCTGCTATGTCTGTTGTCTCTATTCCATCTGTCATTTATGTTCCTCAAGTATCTGACAGTTTATTATCTATCAGTCAGCTTGATGCCTTTGGTTTTCATGTTATCTTTTCTTCTTCTTATTGTTTTGTGTAGGATCGGATGTCTAAGCAGCAGATTGAGACCGACCGTAGAGTTGGAGACCTCTATGTGGTGGAGAGCTTGCATCTGCCTATGGCAACCTCTCCGACTGCCTTTTTCTCTTTTCAGTTAGATTCTCTGTTTAGTCCTTTTTACTTGTGACATTCTAGATTAGGGCATTTGTCGGCTGATCGCTTACGGTCTTTAGCTCAGTCTAGTATATTGGGTAAAATTTCTCCTAGTGAACTTACTGAATGTCGGAGGTGTAAACTTGCCAAAATGACAGCCTTACTTTTTCGTAAAAGTACTTCTATATCTGATACACCATTTTCTTTGGTTCATATTGATATTTGGGGCCTTTTTTCCGTTCTCACCAAAGAGGGTTCTGCATACTGTGTCATTTGTTGATGACTGCACCCCTTATATTGTTATACTTGGGTTTATCTTATGACTTATAAGTCCGATTTCTATCAGATATACCGTACCTTTCAGTCTCTGATTATTACTCAGTTTGGGTCTACAATTAAAGTGTTACGGTCTGACTTGGGTGGGGAATATTTTAAAAATGAGTTCTGTGAGTGTTTGACCAATTTGGGTACCATTCACCAAACTTCCTGTACAGATACACCTGCCTAAAATGATCCAGCCGAGCATAAACACCGTCATCTTCTTGAGACAGCTAGATCTCTTCTTCTCTCTGCCTCAGTTTCGACTCCATTCTGAGGGGAGACAGTTCTTACTGCTGCTTTTCTTCTCAACCACATGCTTACTCCCTTTCTTTCTGGTCGGTCTCCTTATGAGACTTTGTTCTCCCAAATTCCTAACTACTTCCTCCTTCGTGTGTTTGGGTCTACCTGTTTTATCCTTCTTCTCCACAAAGATTGCACCAAACGTAGTGTCCGGTCTGTCCTCTGTGTCTTTTTGGGTTATAGTCCTACTCAGAAAGGCTATCGGTGTTATGACCCTGTTTCCCATCGTCTTTATGTCTCCTGTCATGCTTCTTTTTTCAAACGCCTACCTTATTTTCAGCTTCCTTCTCTCACTGCTCCAGTTTCCAAAGAGGATTTAGTTCATATTGATTCGTTTCCTTTTGAGGTCCCATCTGATGAGTACATCTCCAAAGTTCCTCCTGAGCTTGTTCCATCTTCTCCCCCTACTTCACCTCTGGTTGCTTCTCCTCCTTCGGTTTCTTCTTCCCTTCCGTTGTTGGTCTATTCTCAGCGCCAGGTTCCTCCACCACCAGTTGTCTCTACTCTTGTTGTTGCTTCTTCTGCTTCTGACGACTCAGATCCTCCTGATCACCGATATCCTACTCGTCAGCGTCGTCCTCCAAACAGGTTACATTGGTCTAATACATGTTTTTCTGTTTCCTATCATACTTTTTTGTCTGTTATTCATTCTTTTTCAGAACCTCAATCTTACACGGAGGCCTATCAGGATCCTAATTAGGTTCAAGCTATGAAGGATAAGTTATTTGCCTTGCAAAAGACTAACACTTGGGAGTTGGCTCCTTTGCCTGCTGGCAAGAATCTAGTTGTTTGCAAATGGGTCTATAAAGTCAAGACTTATTCTAGTGGTTCTCTCGAGCGATACAAAGCTCACTTGGTTGCAAAGGATTTCTCGCAAGAGTATGGTATTGATTATGAGAAGACATTTTCCCCTATTGCCAAGATGACTACTGTCTGTACCTTGATTTCTGTTGCTGATGTTCGACATTGGCCTCTTTATCAGATGGACGTTAAGAATGCTTTTCTTAACGATCATCTCACTGAGGAAGTCTACATGCATCCTCCCCCTGGCCTTCTCTACTCCTCTGGGCAATTTTGTCATCTTCGACGTGCTCTGTATGGTTTGAAGAAATCTCCTCGTACTTGGTATGATCGCTTTCAAACTGTTGTTACCAGGGTTGGGTTTCATCCTTCTGCTTCTAATTCTGATTTGTTTTTGAGACATACCTCTGCTGGTTTTGTTGCTCTCTTACTCTATGTGGATGATATGATCATCACTAGTTCTGACTCTTCTGCTATCTCTAAGGTCAAGCAACATCTCTTTCGCACCTTCGAAATGAAGGATTTGGATCCATTGCGGCATTTTCTTGGTAAAAGGTTGCCTCTTCTCCAAAGGGCTATTTCCTGTCTCAGGCAAAATATGCTAATGAGGTTATTCACCGTGCCGGTCTTACTGATACTAAGATTTCTGATACACATATTGAGCTTAATGTCAAGCTCAACTCTACTGATGGTGTCTCCTCGGATGATCCCATTGTCTATCGCGAGCTCGTGAGTTGTTTAGTTTATTTGACTGTTACTCGTCTTGATCTTGCTTATGCTGTGCATGTGGTTAGTCAGTTCGTTTCTACTTCTAGCTCTACCCATTGGGCTACTTTGGTTTGCATTCTTCGCTATCTCTGGGGTACCATCTTTCAGGGTTTACTGTTGTTCTCTACTTCCTCTTTACACTTGGTGGCCTATGTTGATTCTGATTGGGTTGGTGATGTTAATGATTGCAAGTCTACCTCTGGTTTCTATATGTTTCTTCGTGATTCCTTGATCTCTTGGAAAAGCAAAAAACAAACTGTTGTTGCTCGCTCTACTGCCGAAGCTGAGTACCGTGCTATGGCTCATGCTACTGCCGAGCTTGTTTGGCTTCGTTGTCTTCTCTCTGATTTGGGTGTCTCTCAGTCTTCTCCTACCTCTCTCTATTGTGAAAACCGTAATGCTATTCAGATTGCAAACTCTCAGTGTTTTCTACTGAAACACCTTGAATTTGAGCGGGGGTGTGAGAATAAATTGTGTATATGGCATGGTGATGTATATTAGGAATTAGGCGTTAATTAGGCGCATCTATTTCCCTTTTCAGTCATTCCTTGTTCAGCCATAGATTTAGGGCTATATATACTAATGAATACTTTGTAAACGTTTACAATTGAATATATGGAAAAACTTTTAGGAATCTTACAGTAGCCGCAAATAGACCCGATCTCCTACCACAAACTCCCTTTTTGTTCTATGCTCGTCTGCTTGTTGCTTCATTCGGGACTGAGCTTGATGTAGATTATTTTTGAGAAGTTGCAAAAGGCCATCCCTTTCTCTTAGATCACAATCTACCTCAAATGGAGTTTGTTTGGTAGTTGAATGATAGGTACTGTTATACCACCATTCTACCCATGAAAGCCAGCAAACCCAATCCTTTGGTTAATCACCTGTAAAGCACATCAAATAATCCTCTAAGGCACTGGTTAAACACCTCTGTCTCTGGCCATCTGTCTGTGGATAAGATGGTCCACAACCACAAATATCACATTCTTCCCTTGTGAGGAAGGAAGGCCTTCTATAAAATCTATAGAGATATCTCACCACACTTGGGTAAGAACTGCAAGTGGTTGCAGCAGTCCAGGGTTGCTACTGATTCTGCTCTATTTCTTTGGCACATGTCACATTCTTGTACAAAACATGTAGCCTCCTTCCACATCCCTTTCCAGTAAAAGACACGAGAGAGTCGTTTGTAAGTGAAAAAGTAGCCTGATTGTCCAGCAGAGGAAGATGCATGGAATTCGTGAAGTAACAATGGCTTTTGGGGAGAATTAGCAACCAATACAATTCGGCCTTTGTACCTAAGGTCCTTCCTTGCCATCCCAAGTGTAGTGCGGGACAACATTAGGGTCTTTATGCAATTTGATTATCAAAGCTGTTATCGCCGCCAAATCAGCTTGTTCAGGAAGTTGAGAAAGAGCATCAGCAACAACAATCTTTGTCTCCTTCTTGTAAATAATCTCATAGTCATACCCCAGTAATTTAGAGACCCATTTTGTTGCTCCATAGATGAGATCTGCTGTTCCAAAATATATTTAATGCTTTTATGATCAGTCTGTATTTGAAAATGGTGGCCAATAAGGTATGGCCTATTTTGTCTCATTGCATGACTATAGCCCTCTTCTCCTTGTCATATATTGATATCTGTTGATGAAGTGGTGATAATGCCTTGCTAGTGAATGCTAAAGGTTGACCCTTCTGGATTAGAACTCTGCCAATTCCCACTCCACAAGCATCACACTCTACCACAAAGAGTTAAAGGAAATCTGGTAGAGCAAGGACAGGAGTAGACGTCATAGCGTCCTTCAATTTGACAAAGGCAGCTTCAGCATCTGGCCCCCAATTAAATGCATCCTTTTGTGACAAGGTTGTTAAAGGTGCATTAATGTTTTCATAGTCCTTGACAAATTTCCTGTAATAGTCAGTTAAGCCAAGAAATCCACGTAGTGCCCAAACATGTTTTGGTGTAGGGCTCTCAACCATAGTCCTTAGTCCTTATTTTTGAAGGGTCTACTGCTAACCTATCCTCGGAGATAATATGACCAAGATACTCTCTTGAGGTTGTCCAAAGCTGCATTTAGACTCCTTCACAAATAAAGAATTCTCCTGAAGGAGGGTGAATGCAATACGCAGATGACATTTATGTTCCTTCTACTAAAATGAACTATAAATGAGAATATCATCAAAGAATCACCAGAGGAACTTTCCAACAACCGGAGATGGTGACTGGTCGAGGTGGCCAAATGTGGTTCATGACAATTGGAGATGATGGCCAAAGGTGTTTTCCAACTGAAGTGGTGGCTGGATATGGTTTCTGTCCAAAGTTCGCGACACAGACAACTATGATCAGAGGTGAGGGTGGTCAGTCGGTGGTGTCTAGAGGGAGTGGAAGATGGAGTAAAATTTTCTAAACAAGTGAAAATAACATTTTGCTTTTGTTTTATAAACCATTTACATTTTTTAAAAAATGAAAATAACTAAATTAGTTTTTGTTTATAGTTTTTAAAGTTTTGTAAACTGAAGCAAAAAATATTGATATAAATGTTACCAAACGGGCCTTTATTGATTCCAATAACCAATGCACTGCCTATTAATTTGTGTAAGAACTGAGCAGCTTATTATTAGAATGTCTTATGTTATGCAGGGGTTGTTTTTGTTGTCTTTGTTCTTTTGGGTATTCTGTTCCTGAACAGACAAGGTACTTTAGTACTGTTACTGGCTGCTCAAATATTTTATTTTTTTCAAAAAAAAAAAAAAAAAACCACGCATTGTCTATAGTACATTGACTTGATATTCTTCTAGTACTGACTGTTCAAGTATTGCCTTTGGTAAAAGAATTGATGTCATACTTGACATGAGTATGAATTAAAGATGGTGTACCTTTTAGTTTTGCTCTTTGTCCATCCCTGCTATTATTTTATCTAATTATTTTTTCTTTTTCTTTTTTTATCCTTTTCTGTTACAGGCTCTGAGATTCTTGATGGCTGAAACAATAGCTATAGTAGGAGCAGTTTCCAGTGCAGTAGGGGTAGCAGCAGGAGTGGCCCAAGCTGCTTCTCAAGCTAAGCCGATATTTTGGGATCCACCCATGGACAAAGTGGAGGAGATTCATGATGCTGTAAATGCAGCAATACATGCACTCAGTTCTATAAGGAAGGATTTCATGAATGAAGTCAAGAGAAACAAGATGAAGGCGCCATCTGAAACTTACATGGAATGGATCAACAGGGCGGTTGAGATTGAGAAACAAGTGAAATTTTCAGCAGATGAATATGGAAAACATAGCAAAGAAGAGTCATCTTTTTGGTTTCCTTCATCCTTATATTTCAAAGAAGAGATGATAAAGATGTACAAGGAAGTTACCAATCTTCTAAATGAGGGCAACCAAATCAGAAATAAAATTCTAGTTGATCAACCACCAGAAATTGTAGTGGAGAGGAAGGGACCAGATATCAACAAATTCGAAACACTTCGAAAGCCAATAGAGCAGATACTGGATTTGCTGGAAAAAGATTATGTTAAGGGGATCAGAACCCATGGAACAGTGGGTATTGGAAAAACAACCATAATGCTCAACTTGAATAACCGTGAACAAGTTGCCAAAAAGTTTGACATAGTCATATGGCTCACAGTATCAAAAGAGGGGGGGTAAGAAAAATTTGAGCCGGGAGCATCTGCAACAGGCTATTGTGCAAAGAATGGAAATAAAGATGGAAGGTGATAGCAATGCTGACAAAGTTGCCGAAGAATATTCAAGGAGTTGAAGGGCAGGAAGTACTTTCAACTTTTGGATGATGTCAAGGAAGATCTCAATTTAAATGAAATTGGGATTCCTGAAAGCAACAATGGCTGCAAGATAGTATTAACAACTAGGCTGTGTCAATGGTGGACAGGGTGATTAAGGTGACATATTTATCTCTAGATAAGGCATGGAAGATGTTTCAAGATGTTTTAGGAAGCCCAAACTTATTGCAAATCAAAAAAATTGGAAACTTGCCTGGCGAGTTTCCAAAGAGTGCAGTGGACTTCCACTCTTGATAGAGAAAGTAGGAAATACTTTCATATTGAAAAACACCGAGTACCTTTGGAGTGATGGATTGAATAGTTGGAGGATGTGGCCTGAAAAAGAATGTCAGGGCATTAGGGAAATGTATAAATTGTTGAAATTTTGTTATGATGACTTGGATGATGACACGTATAAGAATGCTTTCTTTATGGTGCATTATATCCTGAAGATAGTGACATCAACACAGATTATTTGTTGGAGTGTTGGGCAGCTGAAGATCTCCTCGGCAATGATGATTGCGCAATGAAGGAGTCTATCATGATTGGACATTTAATATTGAGTCGCCTTAAGAATGTGTCAATACTTGAGAAAGGTAAGAATGATAACCATGTTACAATGGACAAATTCATCCAACAAGTAGCCTTATATATATCAGAAGGTGAACCTGATTGTAAATGTCTGGTGAAAAGGAGCAAAGCATTACGATAGCCCCCAGATGAAAAATCTTGGAGTGAGAAGAAAAGGATCTCATTGGGTGACAATAAGTTGAATTGGTTACTAGATTCCCCCAACTGTAGTTTGCTTTCCACTCTCCTCCTACAAGAGAATTCGGCTCTGAACATGATCCCTGCATTATTCTTTGAGCATATGAAAAATCTTCAGGTTTTGGATTTATCTGATACAGGAATCAAGTTGTTACCATCATCTCTTTTAATCTTGATCCGACTCAAAATCCTTCATCTAAATAATTGCAAACATTTGGTGGAGCTCCCTTCTGACATTATATAGAGCCTGTATATCTTGAAGCACTTGATATTCAGGGGAGTCTAAGAAGCACGAACACGGACACGGACATGGACACGCGACACGACACGGATACAACATGGACACACCGACATTCTAATTTTTAAAAAAATGCAGAACACGACACGTGGGGGACACGCATGAAATGTATAATTTTATATATTTATTATATGTTATATAAATATATCATTTAAAGATAATAAAAAATGCAATATGACACTAATTCTTATAAATTTATATGATTTTTGTTTTATTATTGTATCTGAAATTGTTTTGTTCAAACTTATAATTAGTTTTACGTGTGTAATCGATAAACACGTGTGTTTAAGAGCTATAGACGTGTGTCCTCAACGTGTCCAAAGAGTGTCCAGGTCTTTAAAAAATATTAAAATATAGGACACATTTTGAAAAGTGTTGGATACGTGTCGGGGAAGTGTCCAAAGAGTGTCGGTGTCCGACACGGATACGTCACCTTCTTAAAAGTTGCCGTGCTTCTTAGAGGGGAGTGGAGTCGATATATACCACCTCATATTGAGAAGTTGATCTACTTGAAGCGTTTGCGAGTATCATTCGCCAAGTCTAGAAATGAAAATGCCTCCCAAGAGGTACATTTTAACTACAATACAATTTCAAAGCTTTCTAAATTTGAAGAATTGGTCATTGATGTGAAATCTCCAGAGCAATGGTCTAATGAGGTGGTAGAGAATATCATAAAAGAAGTGGCCGCATTGCAAAAACTAAGGTCTCTGAAGTTTTCCTTTTCTGATAAGTTTGTAGATGTCATTGAGGTTGCACCTATGACTCTTCGTATCAGTGTTCCTAAAGCTACAATTCTCCTAAGTTTTATCAAAAGTAGTTCATGGAAAGATGTCCAAAGCATTAACTCATTTGAATTTTACATTGGTTGCCAAAACTCAGAACCTCAAATTCCTGACTTTTTTCGATATGATAAGTGTGTCAAATACTCCAATAGTGCGGGTAGCTATTCTCCAATTCTCAGAGTCCTTGCTGAAGCTGATGGATTTGAAATAGTTAACCTCAAAGACATCAAGCAGCTGTCAGACTTTGGAATTGCAAGCATGAACAAGGTCCAAGGTTGTCTAATTGAAAGTTGTGATGAAATTGGAACCATAGCGGGTGCAGTGGATAGTGCAGTATTGCCAAACTTAGAGCACTTGTACATAAAGAATCTAAAAAAGCTGGAAAGCGATTGTAAGGGCCCAATGCCACCTGGAAGCCTAACTAAATTAACAACTCTACATCTGACTAGTTGTCAAATGATGGTCAAGATTTTTCCTTCAGGTGTGATTCAACAACTTAATGAAATCCAATATTTGAAAATTGAAAAGTGCCAAGAAATTGAAGAAATAATTGCAGAATCTGACACTGCTGGAAATCTGAATGTACTGCCAAAGCTGAAGGAGCTGATTCTCCTTGACATGAAAAAATTAAGTGGTGTTTGCACAATTGAGTCACTGGAGTGGGGATCCTTGGAGAAGGTTGAGATTTTTGAGTGTCCTGTTTTGCTTATATTACCTTTCAACAAAGATAATGTAGCAAACCTGGAAACTATTGAAGCAGAGAAACAATGGTGGGAAGCATTGCAATGGCAGAATGGTGAGGTCAAAGAACGTCTTAAAAAATTATGTACCCTCAGGTAATGTTCATCTTTAATATGGTTCATCTTCATATTATGTGCAGTTTCTTGTCTAACTTGAAATATTTCAGAGGTCATAGATCTCACAGTGATGCTGCCTTCTGAAGATGGTCATGTGAGCTTTCAAAATTCAGCAGCACTGGATCCTTTCTCTCTTTTGCCAAATTGTTAGTCCCACTGGCATGGAGCTTTCAAGTTAGTTTGGATGTGATGGTGATGGTGATGGTGATGGTGATGTTGTTGTTGGGTGCTTGTTTTGCGTGCATGTGTTTGTTCCTTCTTGTTTGTGTCCTTGTCTATGCTGCAGCAATTTTACATGTATGTACTCATATATGAAAACAGCAGACCTAGTTTCTGTTTTATAGAATGTGCTACAAAACAAGACTGATCAACTGGCCATGCATGTTATCTTTTACTTAGCACACTTCTTTGTGTTCTGTAGCCTTAATGTTAGCCGTTAATTGATATTCTAATTATCTTATCATCCTCATATGCCCTCTATTATGACTCCTTTACTTGCCTACTCTATTATCCATTTGACTATAGATATGCACTGAAGCAGGATTGCTTGCAAGCACTTAAAAGTGGAGGCGGTAAGATTTTTCTATAAAATGAAATTCCTCGTGATTTTTTATTTGATTGTGTACTTCACGCTGTGATTTCTTCTTTAGCGGACGAAGGTGATTCAACAAGAATACCCTTTGCTTTATTCTTGTAATGCACATTACGTTTCACTTCTTTTTCTTCTGCTTGTTTCATATTTTGTAACATCTACCATGATTACCTTTCTTCCAAGTTTGATGTAGAATGCAGAGTAATCATCTATGTGAGCTTCAGAAAAATAAATAAATCAATAAATAATAGCTGAAAATTTCTTTTCTTTGTCAAATTAAACCATGCAAAATTCTATACTCGAACAAGAAGTGAATAACAGATTCAAAATGCAAATCACACAAATGACATAAACCTATGTATATACTTGCTGCTGATCATTCGATATGTAAATGATTGCCCCACTCATCATTGTTGTGTAATTCTCCCAAATTTGAATCACATCAATAAAATAATAATAATAATAACAATTGTAGCATAAACTCATCTGGGCATTAAATAGTCTCTCACTTCTAGTACATGCGTATAGAGAGTTCTGGAATAGGTTCTAGAAGATTCAACACACCATGTTAATTGTACATTCTAAGTAGTTCTTAGCAGGTTATGTTGCCTATAAAAGGGTGAGGGCTCATTTGCCTCACAACTTGAAACAACTCCCTTCTCACATCAATAGACTTAAACAACTTAAAACACTTGGGGCTTGTTTGGTGTGTATCTCAAGATACAATTTTTGAGAAATTTTTTTAAAATTTTGCTTGGTTCAAATTTTTTGAATTTTTTTTTTTTAAATCACTTTTTCTCTCTCCTCTCCTTCTCAATTACTTTTTTTCTCACACACATCTACTCAATTACAATAAAATATGAAATCATCCCAAACTCCCAAACTCCAAAGCTATTTTCAAAATATACAACCAAACAAACCAAAAAAATTTCTAAACTCTCCCCAAAATTTTTTTAAAAAATTATCTCAAAACACAAACCAAACACAAATATTCGGGGGAATGCATAAGGGATGGGCAAAATTTTCCAACTCAATTGTATTTGTTCTAACTGGATTTTAATATAAATAATTTGAGAGAGCATTAATTAGGTAAGATAAAATATAGTTGTAGATAGGTCAAAACTATCAAGTTTATAGTGAAGTATGAAATTGTATCACTAAAATAATTAAGTTCAAAAGCAAGAATTTGCGCACGAAATCCAAAAAACCCAATCCGTTGCCATCATTCAATACTATACCACCTCAAATTGAAAAGTTAAGGTGCCTAAGGTGCTTGCGGTGTCCTTCTCTAATTTTGAAAATAAAAATGTCACTAAAGAGGTACATTTTAACTACTACATAATTTTAAAATTCCTAAATTGGAAGAATTTGGTTATTGATGTGAATTCAGTCGAGGAGTTGCCCAATCAGATGGTAGAGAATATCATAAAAAGAAGTAGCAACATTGCAACAATTTAAGAGTTTAAAGATCTATTTTTCCAATAAGGTTATAGTTATCATAGAGGTTAAATCTAGTAGATCTCTCAATATTTGTAGTCCTGCAACTGCATTTGCTCTATATTTGACAAAAAATAGTTCATGGAGATGCTATCAGTTCATTTGAGTTCTACATTGGTTGCCAAAACTCCAAAGTTTCTCAATTTCCCAAATCTTGGAAAGATGGTTAGTATAAAGTATTGCAATGGTGCAAGTAGCAGTTTTCCATTTCCTGAGGCCCTTACTAAAGCTGAAGCATTCAAATTAGTCAATCACAATGACATCTATCCTTGTAACTTTAAAAGTTTAGCACATCAAATGATTCCTAAATAAATTTAAAATTTTTATTTATGCTATGAACACTTTGTTCAAATTTAAAGAGGTTTCGATATTAGCAATAGATGCAAAACAACTCTCTCAAACATCAATTACCATCTCTTTTTCGCTAAAATTTTCTACAATTACTCAACATTTTTCTACTTTTTATTTTTTATAGGATATTTTCGTCCCTTTTTGTATTCATTTTCCTTTGATGTTCTAGTTTTGAAAGAAAAAAAAAAAAACCCAACATTTCTCCATATTTGACTTTCTAATTTGAGTCTATTACAAGATTACTTTTTGATTATTCAATTCGTTCATTTTTTATATTTCTACAAACAAATTATTTGTAGAAAAAAATTAGACAGATCAATATTTGTCTCTAAAACGACAAACAAATAGTTTTAATGATGAATATAATAAAATTATATAATTATAATTATCAAATTAATCTTTATTTATATAAATAATTTACACATAAAAATTTTAAAAATAAACGAATCGACTCATTAAAGCTCACATAACCAAAACCAAACAGTCTAATCTTCTTTCTCGATAGGAGGAAGTTGGACTATAAAAAAAAATGGGGTTTTAAAAGAGTGTTACTATTAGCACGCTATTTATTATTTTAGACTTCTCATTTTGGGTGATTCTACTTACACCACTACTTTACCTCTTTACACCCTCCATATGAGTCCCTCCCCCCCCAATTTTATCCGTGTATAAAATTACCTTTAAGGACAAAACACTAAAATTAAATATCTTTTGTTATCTCGTTACACCCCCGATCTTCAATCCCTACTCCTCTTTTTCCTTTCTTAATTTTTCTTTTGTCTTACACATCTCTTTTCAAAAAGTAAGAATTATAGTGTTTTGATCATTAAAGAAAGCAACGGATGAAGAAACGGTGGTGAAAAATCATCAAAAAAAGTGAAATGGTGAGTTTTTTTATATATTGATAGGTTTTTGTTTCGTTTTTCTGGGCTAATGTTCGACTTTCGTTTGGTGGTTCGAAATCGAACAAAATAAACTAGTCTGGCATCACATTGCTGAACAACAAATATAAGTCTGGTAACCAACTATCGAATAAAAGATACATTTTCAGTAACCCCAGACCGAAGTTTTTAATTTGTTTAGCTTCTCATTACCATGTATTTTCAGTTTCATTTTTTTTTTTTTTTTTTTTTTTTTTGCCTGGAAGGATTATACTTATACTCATTGCAACAACGCAAGTACTGCAATATTAGTAGACTCTAGTCATGAATTCATTACAAACGAGGTTTGATAAGTTTTTTTTATGAATACGATTTTTTCTTATTTTTAATTTCTATTGATTTTTATTAATAATTTGATGTATAAATATATTTATTATATTTAGATTTTTAGTAGTCATGAAGCATTAATTAAATGGGCTTCTGACGTTGGAAAGAAAATTGGATTTGTCATTGTTATAAAAACATCAGATGCAGGAGGCAATGAAAAAAAACCAAGACTTACACTTGCTTGTGAAAGAAGTGGTTACTATAGAGACAATAGGAAGATCAAGGGGGAACGATTGAGGTTTCTAAAAAGTGTGGATGTCTATTTCTATTAAGGGGGAAAAATTACCTACAAATTACTAAGACGAATTGTGATAACATGTTTGATTGATAGATGCAAACAATTACAAATTTTATGAATGCTTTATGGATATTCGTACACTTGATGTTTTTATAAATAATTTTATGGATACTTTTTATGTATGATTTTATGGATGCATGTTTGATTTATGAATTTTTTTTTATGGATGCTCGAAGAAGAAAGGAAATCTTTTAATGTACAGTGACGGAGGCCTAAACAACTCTATTGTAGTTTGGCAACGTGACACTAGAGGAATCTCATTTGTATAGCAATGTATCACTGAATAAGCACTTCACAAGTGGCCCAAATTAATTTCTTGTTATCATCTAATTGGACGGCAACATAATGCTAGGAAAAAAAATATTGTCCAATAATATAGCACTGAAGTAATTCAAATTAATTAGCATTGTATTACTGAATAGGCCCACCACAAATTAAAAAATTATTGTTTGGAAGAAAGTGGCTTTGTAAATTTATAGCAACAAAATGCTAGAGAGATCTATTTTTTCTAGCAGCATAACACCGAAATAATGTAAATTGTTTAGTACTCTATTACCAAACAGGCACTTCACTGTGGGCCCCAATGCCTTTGTTGTGAAGCAAATTGAAATTATCCAATTGAACGGCAACATGATGCTAGGAAAAATAGTTTGTATGGTTACACAACACTGGAGTAATTCAAATTCATTAGCATTGTATTACCGAACAGGCCCAGCACAAATTAGAAAATCATTGTTTTGAAGAAAGTATCTCTGTAAATGTATAGTAACAAAATGCTGGAGAAATATATTTTTGTTGGCAACATAACACCGGAATAATAGAAATTGTTTAGCAGTGTGCCACTGAACTGGGTTTTAGGGCTAAAAAAATAATGTTACTTCTAGAAAATGGCACCATATCACTCCAAAACAGTTTAATATCATTACAATGCATTACAAATAATAACAAATCCATATGTTCACCAAAATGATAACATTTTATTACTTGTCCAACCAAACATCCAATTTACATTTGATCCAAGACATCCACAAAAACTATGCCATTAAGGAAAAGAATATCCCAAACTATGTACGGGCTATACATTCACAAAAACTATGACATCCAAAAAAAAAAAGCTAGATCCTAACTCTCATGTACGGTAAACACAAAAGTATATCTCAAACTCTGTACGGGTTAGACATTCATAACAACTATGACATCAAAAAAAACTAGATCCCAATGCTCATGTACAGTCCATCCTACGACGTTTATGGTAATAGACTTGATGTTGTCTACGTGTTGATGTAGATCTCTCACTTTGTCCATCAAGAACTTGCAACATCCTACCAATGGTTTCATATAGCATGTCAGGGTGCAAAACACACTCATCACGACTGAGCATATAGACTGCAGCACCAACACTGAAAGCAGCATCATTACACTGAAAAAATAATTTGATAAAAATCATACTTAGTGTTTGATTTATGGTGAACCACTTAAAAGTGAAATAAGTTAATTCACAATTCATTTACCCACTCGGGATCCATATTAACATCATTCTGGGGACATTGAACACGTGGATCAAACTGAGAGTGATGCGTAGGATTCTGAACAACACAGTGCAAAACACAAGCATACCACTGGCAGTAACCCTGTACACATTCAGATGGGCTCTACTGTACACGGCACCCTACGAGCATTAATGGACAATGCATGATTCTCCCATTGCGCCCATATCGTGTCATGGTATTGATACATGATTCTGTACTGCCTCGTATAGCTCGAACAAGAGATAATGGAGCTAGTGGAATGGTTTGGACCCTACCAAACTGTCGCAACACCCTCTTGGGGTGATAGGCTTCAACAATATCGAAGTATTTCAAGCATCCAGTATAATATGCAATGCCATGAAATGGATGGTGTGTCCTACATAAATGGTATGGATCCAATTTGACCTACAAATAAGCAATGCATAATGTTAGTTGTAAAATCTTATTTGTTTACAATATGAAACTATTATAAAATGCCTAACCTCATTAGCACGTAACATGTCAAGCTGCTTTCATAATATTTGCTAGTGGTCTTCTGTAAAACCCCCATCTTTCCGCGAACTCTAACAACAGACACGAGGTTGTTCATCAGAATATGACAATTTTGGATGAGGCCTTCCTAAACGAAAATGCTCATAAATCCATGCTTCCAATAGCTTCAAGTAACCCGTAATCTGCTTAACGCTAGCCCTTCTAGCAAGTCCTAATTGTCTACATAGGAAGTTCGTGCATACAATACAAGGGTATGAATCTCTTCCTGCTATTTCAATGGCACTGTACAGTAATCCTCTCCCAGCATAGGTGGAAAGGGGCATAAAACCAGTCTTCTTCATTATGTCAGTTCCATTCTTCACTTCTTTGGGAAGAAAGCTCCTGGAGCAACACATCACAGGGCTGATTGCCAACTAGAACATACACTAGCCAAATGTAACAGATGATAACACAACTTTAAGAGCCATTAACAGCCATTTCTGGTGAAGAGAATTAATGGGATGTCCTCTCCACTTAGTTGTTTATTGTCTTGAGTATTGTGCAAGCTATCAAAGCAGCTTCTAGGACCAGTGGGTTTTGTATCTTTATGGCTCTCCTCATCTAAACTAGGAGAGTTATCAAAAACTAAGCTGACCTATAAAAAATGACCTGAAAGCCAAAAATGAAAAGTATACATCAAAGTTGATTTTAATCTATGTATAGGTTATACTCTGTTGCTTCCTCTCTCTCAATATGTACCACCACATCACACACATATGGGAGCTATAATCGAAGCCTCCCTCACTGTTCTCATTCCTACAGCTTCTAACCCAAGATTCATACAACGAAATAACTGAAGCCAACATGACCAATTGGACACAAAAATAGAAAATAATGAGCTCTATAACTCGTATGCTACATTACAATTGATAAGAAGGTGATCTGTGTATTACTCTGCTCGTCGACACATGTAACTCAATTTTCGTAACGTCTTACGCCTGCTACCTAAATTATTAGTAGTGAGGATAAAATCCAAGGCTATTGTCCAAATTTAAAAAAAAAAAAAAAAAAAAAAAAAAAGCCAAGTTAGACAAAGCCCCTGATTTCCAAATTCCAAAAATCTTTTCAAGGAAAATATATATTTGTGCTAATGCCAAGAATATCATAGTTGGATTTGAATGAGAATTTTCCATTATTATCTTCCCACATCATCCTATCCTTATCTTGTCAAACCACTTCCACCATGTACAGGGCATAAAAAAAACTTATAAACTACTTTTTACCACTATGCTTCACAACCCAAAGCTAAAAACTAAAAGCCTCCACAACCTAAAAATAATGGGAATATGGTCCAAGATTGGACGTGGATAAAGACGTTGAAGAACAGAAGGAGAAGTGTTCAATACTTGTGTTCATCTCTAATCATCTCTGTGCTTCTCTAATTTCTTGGCTCCTTCTTTACTTTGAGAGTCGTTTCAAACCGATTGTTTGTTCAAGCTTGAGATAGAAATCATTGTGCTTAATGGTTTAATCTCTTCGGAGGTTCATTACCAACTGCATGACATCTCTCTCATGCCCAAAACAACCTTTTGTTTGACACTTCTTTCCACTAGTGGACTTAATGCTCATTTTGGACTAAAATGACCAACGAATGGAAAGATAATTAAAAAGGGTAATCAATGGCTTAAAATGGAAGAAGATAATAAAAGCAACTTGGGTTCAATTGGACATTAATTGAACCCATTGAGTCTTGAATCGTTTCATACTTGTTAGTGATGAAAATGGTTGAGGAGTCGATGTCAACGGTTTCACTTAATCAATATCATGATAAATAGGAGGTCCGCAGGTCTTTTATTGTGCATTTATTGAAATTGTATCCCTTGGTTCATAAGTCATCTTGCAATGAATTTGCACCGATTGATGGCTTGCGAATTGAGTCTACCCCTCCTTTGATCTGTCTAATGATAAGAAGAGACAAGGTGAACAAACATCTCCTGAGAATGCTCTGTTTGTGCTCTATTTGTTTTCTGTTGCAGCAGGAGAAACCCAACATTAATGGTCGACTGGCCACCTTTACCGTACGGCAGGCCAATATTAGTGGGCGGCCGGCCACCACTTCTGGCCTGCCGGCCACCTTTTTCAGCCAGGCAGTACTATTTTTTTTTTCACAGAGTAGAGCAGAGGCTGAGGTACAAAACAGTGCAGAGGCATTTTCGGGAGAGAAATTCATGTGCATGCATAAGCCATTTCCTTGCTCCTCGGGACCCGTTAGCTTTGTTTTTGTTAATAGTAGTATGTTGTTAGTGAACTTGAAATTAATTACTTAATTAATTTTGTAATGTAACTAATTAGTTAGAGTGTGTTGTAATTATTTAATTAGCTAGAATAGTTATTTAAATTCGTTGTTGTAATAATTAGTTAAGTAGCTTAGCTAATTCATTTATTCAGACCTTCTTGTGCGAGGGCCAATTTGTAATAATTAGCTAGTGTAATTAATTTATTTCATTTGGTTTGTAATAGTTAGTTAATTCGTAGTAATTAGCTAGGACATTTATTTGGACCCTCTTATGCGAGGGCCAATATGTAATAATGTGTGAATGTCTTCCAACCCCATGTCTTTCTCCCTTTTATTCACTTGCTTATGTTAGATAGTATAGAGCATCATGTTTAATTAGCATTTCCAATCTAGACGCAGACGCACGCTCAAGCGCAAGAGTGCTCGCTCGAGCCAAAAGACACATCAAAGAAAGCTCGCTCGAGCGCAAGAACCTTCGCTCAAGCAAAGAAGCAAAAACCCAAGGCTCGCTCGAGCGAAGATGTCAAATTCTGAACAGCAACCATTTATTCCAACTCACAACAAACCTGTACCAAACTTACCCAATACGTCCCAAAACTCAAATACAAAGGGTTTAAAGGACGGAAACAAGATATAGACAACAACAACCATGACGGAACCCAAGTCTGGAACAAAATAAATGATGGGAAAAACCAGGATCGCTATAGGACGCATGGTGGAAGAAGTTGATGGAGAAGCTTCGGAATGTTGTCTAACTTATTGCGAAGTGATTGAGCATCGCTACAGTCCTCAGATCGGCCAAACCCTAGCTCCAAGTAGTCTTTTTTAGAGAGCAACCTTTCTTTGCTCCTCTCTATGAAGTTGTGCTTCAATGATCCGAAATTGGTTGTCATTTCTTCGTCCTCATCTACTTTTTTAAAGCATCAAAAACAGGAACAATATTGAAGAATACTTACTATACTTAGAAAGGGTATTAGGTATGGTTTTTTGATTGTTTGGCTACTGAGATTATGTTGAAATTTTCAAAAATGTGAAAAATAATATTTTTTAGCCTTTGGGTTGTTTTTGCCAAAGAGTATAACCAGAGAAATTTGAATACTCTATGTGAAAATTTTGTGCTAAAATTTCTCTAGTTTGGTTAATTTTCTCTGTGATGTTAAATTTTCTCTGGATTTTTCTAGTTTCAACTCAGAAAAATTTTAATTTTTTCTAATTTGAACCCAGAGAAATTCTTTTATCTAATTTGGAGAGAATTTCTCTAATCTGGATTGAATTTTCTCTGGTTGGACCAGAGAATTTCTCTAGATTGAATTTTCTCTAGTTTGGATCTAAGAATTTCTCCGAATTAAATTTTCTTTGGTTTGATTTGAGGGACCTTAGATATTATGAAAATATTTAATATCCTTTGTACTATAAAATCTTAATACTGGAGACCTTAAAAAAAAAATCCCCTAAAATATAATACGTTAATCTCTAATTTTTTATTATTATTATTATAGATTTATATATATTGATGAATTGAATATGAAAGGTTTAAGATTTTCTCATGTTATGGAGGAAATCATAGAGCATTAAAAACATATTCAAATTATAGAGTAAAACACGACACAATTACAAATTTATGGAATATTCAAGCATTAGTGTCCATGGATCCAAAGAGTTCATTTTATTTAAAAAATAAAAAGTAAAGAAGTTAATTTATTTTAACTTTCTTTTAAAAAAAAGTTCAAATAATAAATACATTGGTTCAAATGATAAAATTTAGTTGTTTATGTAGTATGAAATAAATTTTATGTGAAATTATTAAGGTATTATCTATAATAACATTAATTTTAGAAACATGGTTTCTTTTTAAGTATTTTATCAATGAAAATTATAGTTTTTTGATTAAACATTTTTGTAATATCTTAACAATTTAGATTTTTTAAATATTATATAGAATTTAACAATTTTATTCAACCTTACTAAAATGATGTATGGGTTTTTATTTATTTTTTGTAAAACCTCAAGAGAGGTGAGAGAAATTTACTATTTGAATATATAAGGTCAACCTTGAAATTTTTGACTCATAATACATGATATTAGTATAATATTAGTATATTCTATTAAATAAATTAATAGAAGATTAACCGTGAGAAATTCTTAATAATAGTTTTAAAAGTAATAAAGATTTCTATAATTATTGAAACTATATGAGAAATTTATGTAATTGTCAAAAATCTTAGAGAGATAAGTGTAATTTACCCTTTATATATATCTATATTAAGTTTAACAACTAAAATATATATATTTTTTTTTGTCGATTTTACTTAACAAAAATAGGCGATAGTTCAAATTGAAAACAAATAAAAAAAATTAGAATTCAAATTGACAAAAATTAAAATTTCATGATTTATTTTATTAAAATGATTAAACTCTGTTTTTTTTTTTCTTTTTTTTTTTTGTAATTGTCCCAAAATTTTTAAAAAATTTGAAAATAAATTGTCTTTTCTAAATTTTTTGATTGTAAAATTTAAAAATTTTAAACTTTATAAAAAAAATTTACCAAATAAGGCAAAAAAAAAAAAAAAAAAAAAAAAAAAAAAACAAACAAACAAACAAACAAAGTTGAAACACCTACCATAATCTTCATAGCAACTCGTGACCCAAGGCTGAAGGTCTGTGAAACCTAGATCCTCGTATTCTTGATCGTAGTTGTAATCTTTGTCCACTTTTGTAGATCAAATTACACACGCGTCGTGATATTAATTGTGGTTGAAGGCTTGATTTGTGGTTCCTCCAGGTAAACCCCTCTTCATTTTGGGTGCTCCTAAACCCCTTTCTCTTACACCTCTTTTGGATTGAAAAAATAGTGATTTGAAAAGAAAAGAAAAGAAAAAAAAGAAAATTAATTCCTTTTATTCTTAATTCTTACTTGTTTGGATTACTAAACAGGAGAGAAATGAGCAGAAATTGAGAGAAATTGATTTCTCTCATAACTTAATTTTGTTTATTAACAAAATTACCCATCTACCTACAAAAGAAATAAAAACATAAAAATGTTATTTTGGTATTATAACTTGTTTCCAATCTATCCATTAAAGCAAAATCACTATCTTTTCTTTGAGGGGAAAGTTTGAAAATAAAAAACTTCCAATTTCATCTTGTGTATATTAAATAACTTTTTTAATTCAACATCAAACAATTTTTTAATTTGAAAATTTAGCATTCATTTTCTCGTTTTGTCACGTATCACCTTAAACTCATCCCTAAATAAAATATTCCTTTGATTTCTCCAATATATATTTTTTTAATTTCAATTTTTAAATAGCATCATCGTGTGTAATATTTAGATTTATACCATAAGTTACTTTTAATATCTATCCCATTTAAATTTTAAAAATACATTTCCAATCCAAAAGTACACCTTTCATGTATCCCATTTGTACATGTGTAAATTTATCTTTTATATTATATATTATAAATAAATTACAAAACGCTGTATGGTCATTGAACTCTAAACTTCTACTCTATTTAACAACATAACTTCAATTTTTTTGATAATTTAAATATATTTCTTAAGGACTAAATGTGTTAAAACTCTTTCCTAAATGAAATATTCATTTGATTTCTTAAAAAATTATATTTTTTTGGGGTAATTTAAAATTACATTTTTGTGTTTTTAATTTTCCATTTTTAAATAGTAGTAGTGCGTGTAGTTTTAGATGTATACCATCAATTACTTTAATATTTATCCATTTAAAATTTTAAAATATATTTCTAACCCAAAACTCCTTTAACATATCCCTTTTGTACATGTGTAGTTTTTTTTTACTATATTTCTAATCCAAATATTCTCAATTCTCATATCTCATTTGTACATGTAAATTGACTAATAAATTGATAAAGTTGTAATTCTTACAATTATTTTCACTAAATTCTTGAACACTTCTAACAAATTTTATTTTATTTTATTTTAATTACTCCTCAAGGTGTACCATTTGAATTCATTTATGTTGTGTTTGGTTAGGGGATTTGGAGAGGAATTTGGAAAAGGAAAGAGAAAAAGTGTGTGAAACTAGGTGAAATGTAGATATATTTTATTCACATTTCACCTAACTTTTCCCTTTCCCTTTCTAAATCTCTCATCAAATCCTCCAACCAAACACAGCGTTAGTGGCCATTTGGGAATCCTAGTAAAAAACTACGTTTCGTAGCTTCACAAAAGCGCCATGCCACAGCAGCTACAAAAGTAACAAAAACCATTGGGGAAGTGTGCAAAACGCAGGGTGTGAAATTATGTAACTACCCTCCATGTTTACATCTTGAGGGCTAGGGTAAAATGTAAATTTCTTAAGTTGGATGGAGTATTTTAGTCATTTCATTGTGATTTGACATCGTAAACAAATATTAACTCAAAAAGCAAAAAAACAACTTTTTATCAACTTGCCAAATCACTTTTCAAAAAAGCCAAAAGTCAACTTTTAACCATCTTCCCAAAACACCCCTAACATATTTGAGCAACACAACATATTTCTTAATCTACCTTTTTACTTAAAATATTTTATTTATTAATTGAAACTAATATACGGGAACTCAAGTGATAGAAATAGCAAACATGCTTGCAATGTTTAGGAGATATTTATTTTGTAAATTCAAATTTAGTAAGACTTCTTAAAGTAATAAGAAAATGTACTTAATTGCAAGTCAATATGAGACTTTGTTATTAGTGTTCATAATATTTGAGAATTTAGTAATATAATATTGAATTTTAAGTCTATCATTTGCAGAATTTTTTTTTTATTACAATATGAAAGTGTTATTCTCTTACAATTAAAAAAAAAGAACGATGCCTATTTGGATGAAATGACACGATGATTATCGATTATGCACTGTAAAGGGGTAAAAACAAGACATTTTAATTTTGTTAACATAAATACAGAATTTGGAAACTTATTTAGAAAGAGTAAATGTTATACCAACTATCAAATCTTTCTTATTGATGTGACACTTCTTATATCATCAAAATGGGTCATATTTAAGAAATGGGTCATATTTAAGTTTTTTCAAACTTTGATTATTGCA
The DNA here is from genome assembly GCA_025200525.1 of Camellia lanceoleosa. Lineage (NCBI taxonomy): Eukaryota > Viridiplantae > Streptophyta > Magnoliopsida > Ericales > Theaceae > Camellia > Camellia lanceoleosa. The sequence continues at coordinate 161,616,255 of CM045760.1, read as the reverse complement.
TGACGCATCGATTAGTAAGAAAAGTTCATTAAATTTGTAAGTCTGTATAACACTTTCTTTTCTCATTATGTCATTTCTTTGCTCCAATTGGTCTCAATACACCTCACCTTGAAATAATGACTCTCTTGTTATGTCACTTCTTTGCTCCAATTGTTCTTTCACCTCACCTTGAAATAATGAAAATTTACTAATTTTGTAGAAAAATGCTATACAAATCAATAATTTTTTCAAAATTTTCTGGCTAACTGATGTGTCATGCAATAATCACAGATAGGAAACTAAAACAGGACCCATTTCAATGATATCATAGGTATCACATCAGTAAATAAGAAAAGTTTGTAAGATTTCATAGTTTGTACAACATTACTCATTGAGAAAGATGAATTTAATAAAGGCAATTACTAAATCAAGGCTCATTACAATGTCACTTTTCTTAAGAAGTAATTCACACCAATCAACTCATTAGATTGGATTCAAAATAGTTTCTAATTAATTCCCACCGAGACGCAGAAAAGTCTAACATTGCCATTTCAATAACAAAGAAGTGGCCCAACTATAAAATTAACAAAATATTTTCTGCTGCGAATTGAATGCCTATTAAAAAGTCTGTAATTTTTAAAAGAATGCCTATTCTGATGTGTCATGTAATAATCAAAGTTTGAAAGCTGAAACAGAATCTACTTTAATGATGTGATATGTGCAACGTCAGTTTGTAAGATTTGGTAGTTTGTATTGCATTTTTTTTTTTTTTGTTGCTCATTGAATTTTTGTGGACTGCACCACTCCTTGGAATAAGATGTGGGCCTTCTTGGCAACATTTACACGAGAGAGAGAGAGAGAGAGAGAGAGAGAGAGATTCAATTGTTCTCTTTCTCCAATGCTTTATGGCCATTTGTGGGTTAAACGGCTTAACATAGTTTAACATTTTAAAACTTCAGTTTTGGATTAGATAAATATAACCAAATAATTCTATTAGTGTTGTATATTTGGTCATAATATCAGATTGGCAGGAAAATTAGCAAAACAGTAATTACTTTTGCTGTATGTTAGATAGTGAATTTCATTTTTTGTGTTTTGAGTAATCTTATTTTGTCTGAAAACCCTGAAGGATTGTGATAATGTTCTTTAGTAGACTACAAGAAGTTCCCATAAGCCCTTTTTGTCAAATCTTAAGTCATATCACCCGTCTCCAAGATGCCTTTCCATAAGGAATTAACTGTACGAAAAGAAAATGAGATTTTTATCACAATTAGTTCAAGAAAATTTGGTCCTGTTAGTGATCGCTATTATTTTTGCACTGTTTATAGCACATTGATTTGCTATTCTTCTATTACCGGCAACTCAAATATGTCCTTGATAAAAGAATTGAAGTGATATTTGACATCAGCATGAATTAAAGATGGTAACTTGTATGGTTTGGTTCTTAATCCACCCTTGCTTTTATTTTATCTAAATGATTCTTGCTTATTTCAACTTTTCTATTACAGGTTCTGAGTTTATTGATGGCTGAAACAATTGCTGTAATAGGAGCAGCAGCAGGGGTAATGCAGGCTGTGTCCCAAGCTAAGCCAATATTTTGGGATCCACTCATGACCAAAGTCAACCTTTCAGAAAATGTAGAGGAGATTCATTATTATTTAAATGATGCAGTCAACAATCTAGTTTCTGTAAAGATGGATTTCAAGAATGCAGTCGAGAGAAATAAGGTGAAGAAGCCATCTGAAGCTTACCTGGAATGGAACTGCAGGGTGATGAAGACTGAAGAAGTGGAAGAATTAGTAGCCAATTATAAAAAACCCAGCAAACGTTTTAGTTTTCCCTCTCATTCAAGTTTCAAAGAAAAGATGAAAAAGATGTACAAAAGAGTAATCAATCTTCAGGATGAGGGCGATCAAATTAGAGAGAAAATTTTGGTTAATCGACCACAAGAAACTGTTGTGAATATGAGGGCACCAGACATCAAAAAATTTGAAACACTTCAAAAGTCACTAGAACAGATACTGGATATGCTGAAAGGCAACATGGTTAAAGGGATCAGAATCCGCGGGCCACTGGGGATTGGGAAAACAACCATAATGCTCAACTTGAATAACCACGAACAAGTTGCCAAAATGTTTGACATAGTCATCTGGCTCAAAGTATCAAAAGAGGGGAGTAAGGAAAATTTGAGCAGGAAGTATCTACAACAGGATATTGTGCAAAGACTACAACTCAAGATGGGAGACACTAGTAATGCTGATGAAGTTGCCCAAAGAATATTAATGAAGTTGAAGGACAAGAACTACTTGTTACTTTTGGATGATGTCAAGGATGATATCAATTTATATGAAATAGGGATTCCTTAGAGCAACAATCACAGCAAAATAGTATTGACGACTAGGCTGCATCATGTTTGTTCCTCAATGGTGAAGAAGGAAATTAAGGTGACGTGTTTATCTACAGATGAAGTATGGAAGATGTTTCAAGATGTTTTAGGAAGCCCAAAACTTGTTGAAAATCCAAAAATTGGGCCACTTGCATGGCGAGTGTGCAGAGAGTGCGGTGGACTTCCACTCTTGATTGAAAAAGTAGCAAGTACTTTCAAATTGAAAAATGGCATGTACCTTTCTTGATTGAAAAAGTAGCAAATACTTTCAAATTGAAAAATGGCATGTACCTTTGGAGTGAGGGATTGAATAGTTGGAGGATGTGGCCTGAAGAAGAATGCCAAGGCATTCGAGAAATGTATAAACTGTTGAAATTTTGTTATGATGACTTGGATGAGGACCGACAAAAGAAATGCTTTCTTTATGGTGCATTATATCCAGAAGACATTGACATAAACACATTCTTTGTTGGAGTGTTGGTGAAGATCTCCTTGGCAATGATCATGGCAAAACAAAGACAAGTGTCATGATTGCGCGCTGCATATTGAATTGCCTTATAAATGTGTCATTACTTGAGGAAGGTAAGAGTGAGAATCACGTTACAATGCACAAATTCATGCGACAAGTGGCCTTGTATATAGTAGAAGATGATCCTGAATGTAAATATCTTGTACAAATAGATGGATCATTAAGAGAGGCCCCAGATGTGAAATCTTGGAGTGACAAAAATAGGATCTCCTTGGGTGACGATGAGTTGGTTTGGTTACCAGATTCCCCTTGTTGTACCATGCTTTCCACACTCTTCCTGCAAAAAAATTTGTATCTGACCAAAATCCCTAAGTTATTCTTCAAACATATGCTCTTCGAGTTTTGGATTTATCTCATACTGGAATAATTTTGTTACCATCATCAATTTCAATGTTGATTAGTCTCAAAAATCTATATCTAAATGATTGCAAAGATTTAATGGAGCTCCCTTCTGACATTGGTGAACTTGCTCAACTTGAAGCACTTGATATTCGGGGGAGTGGAGTCAATAATATACCACCTCATATTGAAATATTGACCCATCTAAGATGTTTGCTAGTATCCTTCACCAAGTTGAGAAATGGAAATGCCACTCAAGAGGTAGCTTTTGGTTACAATATGATATCAAAACTATCTAGATTGGAAGAATTGGTCATTGATATGAAATCACCTGAGCAGTGGTCCAATGAGGTGGTAGTAAATATCATAAAAGAAGTGGCTTCATTGAAAGAATTGAAGATTTTGAAGTTTTGCATTTCCAACAAGGTAGTAGATTTCATAAAGCTAGTGAATATGAATCTCCATATATGCCTTTTTGAAGCAACAAGTCTTCAAAGTTTTATGAAAAGAAGTTCAGGGAGAAATATCCAAAGCATCAGGTTCTTTCAAATTTTCATTGGTTGCCAAAACTTAGAACATCCTGAAATTCCTGACTTCGTCAAGTATGAAAGGTATATCAAATATTGCAATGGTGTAGGAAGCAATTTTCCAACTCTTGATGTTCTTGCTCGAGCTAATGCATTTGAATTAGTCAACCACCACAAGGATATCAAGCATCTATCAGACTTTGGAATTGCAAGCATGAAAAAGGTCTTAGGTTGTCTGGTTGAAAGTTGTGATGCAATTGAAACAATAGTGGGTACAGTGGACAGTGCAGAGCCAGTACTACCGAACTTAGAGGACTTGTACATAAAGAATTTACCAAGGCTGGAAAGCATTTGTAAGGGCCCAATGCAACCTGGAAGCCTAACTAAGTTAACAACTCTACATCTGACAAGCTGTCAAATGATGGTTAAGATTTTTCCTCTAGGCGTGATTCAACAACTTCATGAACTCCAGTATTTGAGAATTGAAAAGTGCCAAGAAATTGAAGAAATAATTGCAGAATCTGACATGGTTGGAAATCTGAATTTAATGCCAAAGCTAAAGGAACTGATTCTCCTTAAAATGCAAAAATTACGAAGTGTTTGCGCAATTGAGTCACTGGAGTGAAGATCCTTGGAGAAGATTGGGATTTTGAACTGTTCTGTTTTGTTTAAATTACCTTTCAACAAAAATAATGCAGCAAAGCTGCAAACCATTGAAGCAGAGCAGCAATGGTGGGGAGCATTACAGTGGTAGAATTATGAGGTTAAAGAACGGCTTCAAAAATTATTTACCTTCAAGTAATGTTTCAATCTTTAAAATGTTTCACCTTCATATTTTGTGCAGTTCCTTGCCTAACTTTAATTTCTCCAAAGTCCATAGATCTAGCAATGAGGCTACTCTCTGAAGATGGTCGTATGAGCTTTCGAAATCCAGCAGCACTGGATCCTTTTCGCCTTCCCTCTTTTGCAAAAAATATTTGAGAGATCTTAGTGTCATGGAGTTTCCGAGTTAGTTTGGATGAGATAGTGTTGTTGTTGAGTGTTTCTTCGTGTGTTTGTCCCTTCCTGATTGTGTTCTTATGTGTTCCTTCTACGCTGGAGCAACTTTACATCAGGTATTCATAAATGAAAACAGCTGAGCTACTATTTTCTGTTTTGTTTGATGTTCTACAAAACAAGACTGTTACGAACTGACCATGTATTATTTGATCTTTTATCTAGCACACTTCTTTGTGTTCTCTAGTCTTAATCTTAGCCGCTAATTGGTATTCTAGATTATCTTCCATAGTATCTGTGTGGCTCTAGATATGCACTGAAGTAGGACCTCCTGCAAGCAACATAAAGTGATAAAGCCATGGGATTTTCCTGTAGAAAGAAATTCCGTGAGAATTTTTTTATTTCTAATCATATGCAAGAGTACCGTGTAATTTAACTGGTCAAATTATATTTTTTAACATGAATTAGTTCAGTTTTGAGGTTTTAAGCCTTTCCCCATCCCACGACATATAACTCAACAATGCGAGTCATTTTGTTTGGCAAACTTTTCTAAGTCTCTTTTGTTATGTTTGGATTTTAGATTTTGAATTTTTGCCAATAAAATTAATATATAGGAGAAAGAAAATGAAGTGAAAATAACTTCATTTTTGTCCTCTGTATTTTAGTTGGGTTGGGAAAACAGCAAGAAATGAATAAATATTGGTTTAATAACTTTTTTTTTTTTGGTTTAGTTATTCATAAAAAAATTTGAATATGTTGAAGCAATTGATTTTTCTAAATAAATCCAATATCTAAATATAGACTTAATTTTGTTGTCTTTTTTTTTTTATTCTTTTTATTTTTTATCATAGTTTTCTGTTTTGTGGAGAGAAGATTAGAGTTTCACCAATATTTTTGTTCTTGTACGCATATTTATAGTAAGGTGTTTTTTTAACAGAGTGTATGTTACAACATTGTTAAACAGGTTGAGGTGAAAATTTCTGAACTTGTGTTTCTTATTGTTCATAGTTGATTTTGATTTTGATTTTTCTTCTCTCCTTCATGGACATAGACACATCCGTGTTTGTCTTATTTTTCTTTATTGTTTTGTAGCTTGGAAATTTGGAACCATACATCCTTGCATAACAATTTAAAATCCTAAATGGTAAATCTATTTGATATGCCAACTTCAACTTTATTAGAAAGACAATGTGCGAGAAATCTAATCATACATAAATGATTGAATCTTCCTACGTTGCAGAATGAAGAACTTCAACTTTATCAGTTGTTCAAATTTAATTTTCCCTGAGCATTGCTCCTAATGTAGGCTATAAAAGATTTCCCTTGATCTGTAAATAATTGCCCACTTTACGATTATATTGTAGCATAGATTCATCTGGGTATTCAAATGATTTCTAACATTTTGGACATGCCTTTGTTTCTTTTAGGTTACCAACAATTTAGGCAGCTATTATATTTTCAAATGAATAAATAGAATGAAATCAAATGCAACGAGAGTTTTTAAACTTCTATATTAGTGGATGGAGATTAAAAAAAATTCCTTGCAATTGTTTTATGGAAAAAAAAGAGTCGGCAAAATCTATATATGAATTTGGCCTTCAAGGAAGACTAAAATCCTGGGTATAAACATGTATTACTCGCCACAACAAATTAAACAAAATTATCGATAGATTTCAAATAACAAGAAAAACAAGAACATCAGATACAACACTTACAATAATTACTGTCACTGTCACATCCACGCAAGGAGATAAAAAGTAGATAAAGCATCGCATCCCAATATTGTATTTAAAAACATTAAGGCAAGCAGCAATAATACAAAGAAACTAGCCTACAAGCTATGGAGTCTTAATCTGATCAGTTTTCTCTGAAGATATATTAGCAATTACATCTACAAGTTCCTAAGCTTGGGCTCCTAAACACCTTTGGATCGATTGTCCCAATCTCCTGCCACAAGGGCCTTCATGAGGCTTTCATAACCTGTCACTCACCAGACAAATGGAAAAATTGACAAATAATGTCAGAATAACAAAATAGGTTAGTGTCATGTTTCAGATTTGTAGTGAACCTAGTTTATTCAAACTGCTTGTAAAAGTTTAGTGGAAAAAAAAAACAAACAAACATGGCTGAGTGAATAAAATTGTTTTTCATGGGTAGGGTTCAATTAGGCGGTCATGCATGGGTTGTTTATTTAACCAAGCTTGTGTTGTGGTTGCAATCTAATGGCACGTCTAAACAGAGAACAAAGACTACTATTCGTTAATTAGGTCTTTGAGGGAATGGTAAATGATCTCTCTATATCTCATAAATGATAAATGATATGAGAAATTACCTGACTGTTGAAAACCATTTGCTCCAGGTTAGTGCGAATATATATCTTTAGCTAATGGGCCCATCGAATCTTCATCAATTTCAAATTCCTTATAAGCTGGACAAGTTTTGTTCCTCCACTTTAATGCATCCCACCACTCTTTCTCTCCTTTGATCTTCAAATTATCACCAGACACTTCCATGGCATGCAGACTTTTGAGCTTTGGACAATTATAAACAATCAGACTTTCTAATACTGGACCAATACTTAGGCCGCCAGAAATAGTAACCAATTCAGGTAAGTCAAGAAGTGACATCTTCTTCAAGTTTTGGAGAACATAACCAGAGGATTTGAAGTCCGACAATTCCTGACTTACTAGGCTCCTGACTTTGAAGCAATCTTCAACTATAAGTTCTTCCAACTTGATGAGATTACCAAGTAAATTTGAGGTGAAAATAGTAATCAAATTGGGACATGTGTGCAATGCCAAGTACCTCAGATTGGATAGACAACCCTTATCAATTTGGCCTTTCCAAATACTTCGTAAATTCTTCATGTAATGAATACCCAAGTATTGTAGCCGTCCAAACACAAGTTTGTTATCAACCCCCCACCGATATTCACTATCTCCATCAATAATGGTTTGAAATTCATTGCATTCCACTAGCAAGCAAAATTTGAGTTGAACCATATTTTCATTCCCGAATTCAGACAACGTCTTAGCAGTATAATGGCGATCAAGGAAAAAAACAGAGGCGTGCTGGAGTGCCTCGGTAATCCCACTAGGCTTGCCCTCACCATTTATATATTTGAGGCATTTCTTTGATTTTTCCCATTTCTTGACTAATTCCCCAACTTCATGTGGTAGACGGAATATGATTCGCCATGGATGATGGCCAACAGTGAATCCAAATTGAGACAAATCTGGATACATAACTTGTTTGTTATTCCATCTAAGTTGCTGCAGTGATTCAACTGATGGCAGATACAACCTGAGTATTTTCAACTTTTGTAAGCTACTCAATTCCTTCAGTATTTCCTTCACATTAGCATCCCACACATCAACATCCCACTGGTCGGCATTTGGATTCACATCAATGCTTAATTCATTCAATTCAGAGAGTTTTGACAACACCTTTGTTGGGATTATTGAATCCATCTGCTTAAATTCTTCGTAGCGGTTTGCACATTCACAAAAAGAGACCCTGAAGCACTTCAATCTGATTAATTGTCCAATTTCTTTGGGTAAATACATTAATTCAGTTCCTTCAAGATCAAATTCCTCAAGCTTCCCAAGTTCTCCAACTTGAGGCGGCAGCTCCATGAGAAGTTCACAACCTTTCAAACGGAATGTGTGAAGTAAAACCAACATGGAAATAGAAGGTGGCAAAGACTTTATGCTAGTGTAGGACAAATCTAGCGAATGTAGGAGAGGCATGTCTTCAAAAAATAATCGAGGAATTTCCATCAAGTCATAATTTTCATAGTTCTTATGTAACCACAACTTTGTGAGGATTGGGCACTTGGGGTTCTCTGGAAGCTTGGATAATTTATTATCCATCAAGTAAATCTCTTTATCATTATTCCACTCTTCAATCTTTGGTGTCTCAACCAATCCTACTCCCCCTTGCTTTAGATAAAGGCTTGGTAGATAGGGTATAAAATACTCTTGCAGTACATTTTTAGTTTCCTTTCGCATCCGGACATCATTTACCCCAACATTCTCTAGCAAGAAGGAATCAATAAGATCTTCAAAAATAGCTTCTCCTTCTTCACGTTTTCCTACTAAACTATTTGAGATCCAACTTGATACTGGTGAATCTTGAAATCCCAAGTTTTGTGCACAAAATTTAATGCAATGTTTTGTTATGATGTCCTTCTGATCCCAAACGAGTTTTAACGCATGAACCATGACTTCAGAGGACTGTGATGTTAATTGGTGGAGTACAAGTTCCCACACACCAATATCAGTCACACCTTTCAAGGCCCTTGCAAGAAGAACGATTGCAAGTAGATGACCGTGGCATTCTTTCACTAACTGGATGGCCATTTGTTGGATAGCAGAAGAAGAAAGAACAAGTGATGAGCCCACATTCCGACAGAATAGATTCCAAGGTAACAGATGATCATCCATTCTGATCTCTAGATCCACATTCATTATCTCATAAACTTCTTGAGATTGAGTTGTGAGAACTACGAATGCATGATCAGGGATTTTTATGTTGTATAGACTATCTACTGGCCCATCCGAACAATCCAAAAGCAGCAAGAAGTCGTCATGTGGGAATTGAAATCGATATTCCTCCAAAATCGAAATGCCATAAATTTGAGGAAGTTCGTTGCTCTGTTTAGCAATGTTCTGCAAAACCTCTTTGGTGCTATGATATCTTGAGACAGAGATACAGAGGATGATACTACACTTGGATTGTATCATTGGTATATCTTTCAGTGCTTTTGCTACTTCCTTCCCTCCTCTCCCTGAAATCCCAATCTTTCGAAGTATTCCATCCTGAAAGCATTTGGAGACCTGGCGAACAGCAGAATCGATAGCCAATTCCAACATTTCATCTGGCGCTTCAAATTTACCACGTGTCTGACTTATTAACCCAACCTCAATTTTGTGTGTCAAACTCTTATCTGGCCTTGCAGTAATAACATCAGCTTCTTGAGGTAAATAAGCCACCACATGAAAATCATATCTATCCAACCTTCTTTCGACCTCACAAATAAGAAAAATCATCTTCTCTTCTAATTCATGTTCATGTTCCTCATATATGTCATCTAATAGCAAAGCTTTTATTTCTCTTCGTAATTGATTCATATCGGAAAATCGCCTCCTGAGAAATACAGGGTTAAAAAAATCTTCATCTGGTTCTGGTTTCATAGGGTATGACAAGATAAGGTGTAGGAAGTCCTTCTTCCTTGTCAAAATCTGAGCTTTTTCTATAATCACTTTCCTATCTCCAATAAAATGAGTTAAGGTTGCTTTTTCAGTTTCCATGGATAATTCTTCTTTCCTATCTCCAGTAAAAGGAGTTAAAGTTGCTTTTTCAGTTTCCATGGATAATTCTTCTTCTGCTGTATGTGGTCTTGCCATCCGCCCAGTTAGGACTATGCTAATGATTATCACATTACCGGCCACAAAAGCTATTGCCACAAAAGCTATGGATGTCAATAGTTCTTGTCCTTCTATCAACAATTGTACCGGACAAACAGCCCATCCCGCTATTATGAGCATGAAAAAAAGCAATCGAAATTTGCCCACAGTAACAACCATTTTATTGAATAGAGATTTGCCCACAGTAACAACCTTTTTCATGATTTCTGCTTTCACCTGCGACCTTCGAGGGGGCATCCTGGAATCTGACAAACATGTACTTACAGTCATACTCGAGTTGACTATGAATGTTTAATGGGTGTTTCGTAACATATTAATGATAATAGATGTTTGTTTAAAATATGATTTGTCTTCTATGCTTCTATAAATTTTATTTTTCTAATTTTATAACAAATAATCACTTTTATCAATAAATTATTAAGTCAACTAATAGTTTTTAATGATGTTAGAAATTTATTTCAATTAATAATTCAAGTAACTTAATTATTGTATAGTATAGTTAAAATTTGGGCATTTAGACACAAATTTTAATTTATGAATTTATACTCCATTAAGTCTTAACTAAGATTTTTTGGACCTTTAAATCCCATTAAATTTTTAATGGTCGAAATTATCATTCAAATAATGATTATTCATCATTTTTTATTATATATAAAGGAACATGATAGTTTGACATTTATTTTGATTTTCAAAACTTTAAAACATCAACTTTCAAATTGAAAAAACTAAAAAAAAATTATGTGCAAAAAAAAAACTAATGTATTTTTTTTGAAAAAATTTAAAAAATTAAATTATTTTTTTGTGCAAAACTGAAAATTTTGTGTTTATAAAGGAGCATGATGATGGAACATTGATGTGTAAAATTGAAAAAAAAAAACTTGAACAATGAAAAAACTGATAATGTTCTCGGTTTTATTGGATAGTTGAATCAAACCAATAAGTAGAAAGGGCAAAAATGTTTAATCTCATGCTCAATTTTTTTTATCAGTTAGTGAAACAATTATCTGGAACACTACTATGCAAAATTAATAATGTTCTTAATTTTAAAAATTAGAAAAAAAACTTGATAATATTATCAGTTTTACTGAATAGAGCTTATTGGTTCAAAAAATCTTAAATAGGACCTGAACTACCATAACATTTATAAATATAACTTTTAGGTAATTAACTCTTAAAAATTTTATTTTTTCAGTTAATTTTGTTAAATAAAAAATTCTTATAAGGGAGTATTTGTAATTTTTCAAGCCACATAAGAATAATCTATATTTTAAGTAAACCTCAAGGGATGTATTTATAATTTATCCTAATTAAAAACAGAAAAGATATAAACCCAGAAAGCTTGCCATCAAATTTGTCTAGAAAATGTGTGTATGGTGACAACAATACTTACACATCTAGGAAAAGTACTCAAAAATTTATTTACAAAAGTACATCTATGTGTGATACTCATTCTAAGTGATTCACATTTACCAACTTCAAATCTACACCACTCACCACTCACTTTCGGGATAGAATTCGGGACACAAATTCATGATCCATAGCATTTTCCATATGGTGGAGATTGAAGTTGATGTGTTGTGAGTCATATCCACAATGAATCTGGTCTAAACAATTCAAATTCTGAATAATTTTTTAGATATTTTTGTAAGTTTGTATCATTGCTGTATTTAAAAAGCCAATTTTTGTTTAAAAGTCAAAAAGCCACCAAGTCATTTTTCATCAGTTAAAAAGCTAAATATACCATCAACATTTTTAATAACTTTCCAAATACATTAATAATAAAAACAACTAAAAAATTAAAAAGTAAAAAGACACTAAAAAAATCAACTCCAAACTTACCCTTAGACGAGCGGCCTTCTCCACCATCGGCCTTCCGTCTAAGCTTAGACAAGCAGAGTGGTGCCCGATCAAGCTCCATCCGGCCAAATTACCGTTAAAACTATAAATTCATAAATTTTTTTATCAATAATGATAAGGATATCAATCAATCAATAAATAAATAATGGGTTAATTACATTTTTAAGGGATTTTTAGCCAGTATCCCCTCATTAGTTCCCTTTAAGGTGAAAAGAACAATCTAAACTTTTTTAATTTATAAACCCCTTGGAGAAAAAGTGTTAAATAAATTTATTTTCATTTTTTTAGAGAATCTTACCCTTAATAGCTACTTTTATATTTCAAATTTTAAAATACTATAACTTTTGATCTATATATTAGTTTTTAATAAAATTAGTAATTTTAGAATCTTCTCTTCAAGATTTATTAAATAAGATTCATGTTGGCTATGAAATTTTTTTTAAAAAAAATCATATATATTTTTTTGTCCAAACTATTGTCAACGTCAAAGTTTACTTACCGTGAACAGAGTAAAATTTTACTATTTACATCAATTTTAATAGTAATTGTCTTTTTTTAAAAAAAAAAATTCATAGTCAACCAAAAAATCTCATTGATGGAATGGCAAGTCTGGGGCTATCTCCTTTGTTTTGGAAGGTTATTCGTCAAGCTTGTTTAATGGCTCAAGCAAAAAACCTTTCAAATATTGATATTTAAGGTGATAATCAGTCTGTTATCTATCTCTGTGTTTCGTAAATAGTCCCTGCTTGTGCAAGGCCATTATTCATGACATCAAATGATAATCAGTCTGTTATCTATTTCTGTGTTTCATAAACAGTCCCCGCTTGTGCGAGGCCATTATTCATGACATCAAATGTTTCGCTTAGCAAGGGAGGTTTTCCTTCCGTTGGAGTCCTCGATCGGCAAACATGACAGCTCACTAGACAGCCCAATCCTATCTTCGAGGGGTTTTGCCAATTTCTTGGATGTCTTACCCTCCCCTGGCTTAGTGTTAGTGCTTGCTTTGTAATTGCTTGGTTGCTGGTGTAATTTTTTCTCAAATAAAAAAAAGAAAAAAAAATCTTTATTTGATAGATTTTGATAAGAGAATTCTAAAAATACTAATTTTAGTAAAAAAAAATCAACATTTAAATTAAAAGTTATATTTTTATAAAATTTAAAATATTCAATTAGTTACTACGGATATTTTGATAATAGTGATGCATATTAGATTTTTCAAGAAAAACTTTTTGTACTTATCCTTAATGCATTAATGTTTAATGAGTAAAATGCATTTAACCCTTCGTGGTTTGACCGTAGAACACTTTACCCTTGTATTTTAAAAATAGCCAATTACCCCTTATGGTTTTGGTCATTTTGTAATTTACCTCCCTACAGTCAATATTTCCATCCAAATTGACAAAGTTTGTACCTCACGCTCCATAAATTCGAGTTCACAAGAAAGTAATCAATTTAAAAACCCAAATACCAAATATGATATAAAAACACAGTTTTGCCCTTAACTTCATCTTTTTCCCCAAAAAACCCTTATTATCTTCAACCCTAATCATAAAAGCACCCCAATCACCCCCAACATCTAGCCACATTACTGTCACCATTCGGCTATAAAGTCACCATCTTCCATCGTCGATATGGTAAAAAGAAAGATGACGGGTGTGTTTGGTTTGGTTTGGTTTTAGGAGATAAATTTTTAAAAAAGATTTTGGGGAGAGAGTTTAGAAATTTTTTTAGTTTGTTTGGTTGTATATTTTGGAAATAGTTTTAGAGTATGAGAGTTTAGGATGATTTGATGTTTTGTTGTAATTGAGAAGCTGTGTGTGAGAGAAAAAGTGATTGAGAATGAGAGATAAGAGAAAAAAAGTGATTGATTGATGTATAGAAGAGAAAGTAATTTTGGATTTTTTTTTTTTTGGGGTTCAAAATCACTAAACCAAACAAAATTATGAAATTTTTTTTCCAAAATTTTTTTTTCAAAAGCAAACCAAACAAGGCCGACGTCTTGTGCTGCAATCATCATCGACATCTACGCTTCCCATTACTATGACCCTACTTTAATTTCCACTCTTTGATTATCAATGTGTCCACCGTAGATGTCCAACAGTGAGAATCAAGGAGGGATGTACAATTTTGATCTTGTTTTTCTTTCAATTCTATTGATGATTTCTCAACAACCAACTTGATTACACTTAGCATTAATCAAATCAAGTAGAAGATCATGAACAAGAGATTGTTTGAAATAAAGAATAGAGTGGTTGCTTTCTATCCAAAACTTTCCCTACTGATTATGGTCAGACTAACCAATACTCAACCAAATCAATACCCACTTTGATTATATATACATATATAAAAACTTGTGTAATTAAGTGTACCCAATTTGATGTATATATATAACTATTTATGTATATAATGAGTTAACTCTTTATAATCCTTTGTGTAAACATGTGTATATTAGATGGTAAAATAGTAAATTTCTAATTCTGTTAATAGAGTTAGGTGTCAGGTGTTGCATTTTAGTCTAAAATCATATGGGGGTATCTGACTATTTTCAAAAGACAAAGGGTAAAGTGCTCTAGGGCTAAATCACAGGGATAAAATAAATTTTGCCCAAGTTTTATTATGATGGGGCTTTAATCAAATCCCTCAATTTTTAGTCCTCAAAGTATGAACTAATATCATTTTTATTTTTAATATTTAATTTGTGTCAATTTGATCCCCAATATATAAAAGTGTTTTAATTTTATTCTAATATACAAAAAATATTTAAATTTAGTTTCTAAATATTTAATTTATGTATTAACATAGTTAGATTTGAGGAGGGTGAGAAGCCACAAACATGTCAACTCCCATAATCAATTCGTACTTATGTTAGCGGAGTCCAGATCCTCTGTAGGGCTATCCTGTAATGCATCTTTGTAATGTCCCAAAACGACATTGTTTTCGGACAAAACTTTAAAAAAAGAAAAAAGAAAACAGAGAGATGAAGAAGAAATCCATCACCAGCCACACTCGTCCCTCTCCAGCGCTGTCCACCATTCCAGTGCCACCACTTTGTCTGTGTACAAATCCATCGTTGCTCTGGTAGCCACCCCAACCACCCCCTCACCTTCTACTCCTTCATCATCATCTTGTTCTTCTTCTTCATCTTCTTCTACTCGATCTCTCTCTACTTCGTAATCACTAAAGCTATCGATTTCATACAAACGACGGCGGTGGCGATGAGGACGATGAGAGATAGATGGCGTGAGAGTTGGCCGATAGCGTAGGGAGGCAAAACGAGTCATTGAAAAGCCCAAGGGTTTTCAAATCGCAAGAAACCTAGATCTAGGGTTTGGGGCTGCGAGGGTGGTGTTGGTGGAACTAGAGCGGAGGCGGAGGCGGAGGCGGAGGCGGAGACAAAGGGAAGATAAAGGGAAGGTGATGGATTTGGTAATTTTTAGAGAGAGAAAGGAGAAAAATGAAGAAACAGAATAAGGAGGTGTGATGGGGGGACGTGGGTTGTAGCGGTGAAAGTGGAGAGGTGGTGGTACCGGCTAGTAGAGGAATGGAAGCGGTGGAAAAGGGTTTGGGTCTAGAGAGGGGGTGCCAACGAGGTTGCCAATGATGGTTTGTTCTTCTTTGTCTCTCTGTTTACTTTTTTTTTCATTTTTTATTTTTTTTGAACTCTTGCCCTAAAATGACGTCGTTTTGGGGCACTACAAGAATGTTACATGTCTAGTTTCTAGTGTGGGGGGTAATATTGACATTATATTCAAACCATCCAATAGAAACAAGACATGTGGCTACCCACGACAACGAATGCATAAGGACGTGTGGAACAACAATGCTATAGACCTCCAAAAAACACAACCCTCACAATTCCCACTCACCTGTTATTGGTTCAGGAAGGAAAGAAAAATAAAAAAACAAAAATATATAATTGATCCATATCATTTTTAAAGTCATGAGGGTCCTCAAGTTTGAGAGTCCCAAGCATTTTTACGTATGGAAATACATGTGGCAGTAGAATATGGGAGACAATATGGTACTCGTAGCAATATGTAGAGCTGAGTTAGCAAGGAGAATCAGCCTTATCTTTTCTTTCTGGTTGGAGTAGCATAGTCATAGGCCTTGTTTTGGCAACTAGAATTTTGAATAAAATAGTTACAAAAAATATTTAAAAAGTCAATAAAATAAAATATCACATTTTATAAATTAATCACCATTTTTTTCTCACAGTTATCTATTTAATTATCCAAAAAAAAAAAAAAACTCACAAATTATCCTAAACATTTTTTTTTTAATCTCACAAAATAGGCAAATAGTCAAATTTTCAAATGAGGCAATAGAATTTGATTTCCTTGTAGATTCACTTTCAACAATTTATTTAGTCACGTTTTCATTCCGAAGTAGGACTAGCAAGGTAATATACTTCAATTTGTGATTGTATTATGTGGGGATTGATTTCTGAAGACACAACCAAACAGGGAACTCAGCTAGAGAGCATCGACAGAATAGATTAAGCCCGAACAACCTGTCACAGAAAGATAAGAATCCGACGGTGGTTCATCCACCCGGGGGCACTCCGACACTCAAGTCAGTAATCAAATATCTCTCAAAGATAGCAAATTATGCTTAACTCACAATAAAGAACTTACTGCTCACAGTATATCACAAATAAAAGCATACTTTAGACCCACGAGGGTGCCTTACTTTTATAATAATCAGTGTCCAACTTTCCCTAGAAGTCTTACTTCATAGGACTCAAGCTCCATGTTTATCCTAGACTCTCACCTAGATAAAAATAAACTCCCTAAGAGCTTTATCTTTATCCATGCTGTGATTCTCCCCTGCTCTAGGACTCTTGCCCCTTATCTGCTTATCTCAAATTCTGGTATCTCCGCAAATAACCTCGGCCTAGCCGAGATTGCCTCAGCATCATGACCAAGCCACGTGGCACCTCGGTTGACACTTCGACATCACCTTGGCCACGTGCTATCATTCACAAAATACTCTCCCACAACTGGCCCCTAGGTTCTATTACATCGGCAATCTGAGGTAATAGAACCTACATCACTTATCCATATAGCACGTCAGCTAACAATCCATTCATCTCTGTGACCGAGATCATGACTCATCGATTTTAATTTTCCAGGACTCAACTAACCATCTTTATCATTGTCCAAGAACCAAGAACCGAGAGCCAAGTTCTTCAAGTTCTCTAACCGAGATCGTTCCCATAGCCGAGGTTTTTGCTTCATTAAATCAAGAACTCCAAGAGTTTTGACTACGCATTAGTTGTCACGCACAGTTTAGTCAACCGTTTCCTCCACGCACCCCTTTCTCATTGGTTCATACCTAACACGCGCTATCAGGTCACATCGCTTCTGCGCACGCCACCTGACAGGCACGTCGTCCAAGGTGTATTCATTTCCTTTTGCTGCCTTTTCGAGTTTTAACAAAACTTCTCCCTTTCTCTCTGTCTCTTCACTTTTGAATATTCATTTCTTTAAACTTTCTCTTTTTAACCCCTTTCTCCCAAAACCTCCATTTTTATACCTTTAAAGCTCCTACAACTGCTCCAATCATCTCCTCCAGTGAGTATTTCATCGTTTGGTTTTGACTATTCCTGCCATCTAACTTCGGTGAGACTCATTCCAACGTCTTTTTTGTCGGCTTCACTTGGTAAGTCCTCAGTTTCTTCTTTTTGAGTTTTTCCATATATTCCACTCTGTATTTGTTGCTGTGGAAGTTACATCTGTAGTTATACTTTGTTTATAAGACATCCTCTATTCTTGAATCTGCCTTGCCCCTCAAACTTTCGTCATTGTATTTGCTTGTGATTTGTGCACACTTCTTTCTCAAACACTCACTCAGTGTCTTGAAGTTTTGAGTGTACATCTATTTTTTTGCTTCACCCCTGATTTATGAATTACATTTCTTTTTTTTGTCTTCTTGCTCTGTTTCCAAATTTTTGCCTTTGATTCCTTGTTTCCATATAGACTTAGGTTTGGGGGTTTGATTTAGAGCCTTGTTTCTTTAGGAAAACTGAAACGAAATCCCCTCTAATCCTCATAAATCCTCATCCCAGTGCTTTCTAGGGTTTAGCCGAGGTTCTCAAACATTTACCAGTGATCTTCTTCTGAAACCTTGTACCATCTTCCATTTAAGCCGACGTTATGGGTATGTTTAAATGGACGGGAGACACCCCAAAAAAACTTGAGAACTTTAGGAGAGAGTTCTCTATCCCAGCCGACGTTCAGATGAGATTGGCTGGGAAGGAGGACTTCATTATGCCTGATGGAAACTTTATGCCCTTCCCAGTAGTTACCTTTATAGAGTGTGGACTCAAGTTTCCCTTAGACATCCTTTTTAGGAAAATCCTCCATTATTATAAGATCAACCCCATGCAACTAGCCATCAACTCATATAGGGTTATCAATGGCATCATAGAACTGGCACGCTGAGAAAATGCTAGGATCACGCTAGCCGATATCCAGTATTGTTATACCATGTGTGGCCTAAAGTCTGAAAAAGGCTACATTTACAACCTGAAACCCAGATCCACTGCATACAAAATCATAGCCGACCTCCCAAACTCCAACAAGGGTGCTGGAGATGATTACCTCATTGTCTCGGGCAACTGGGAGTTTGCTCCTGATAATGATCTTCATCTCTTTCCTCTGTACCGATCGGTGTTTAAAGAGGGTGATGGTAAGTACTGAGTCATCCTTTTAATCATATTTCTATTAGGACTTGTCAACTCATATATCTTTTTCTAAATGTTTTTTTTTTTTGTTCTTTTTTGCGGCTCTTCCCTAATCGGCAAAGGACTTTCGACAAACGTTTTTCCCCAGCAAGGACTTGAAAAAGCTGCTGGGCCTGCCTATTGACCAGCGCAAAGCCCCTTTGCTACTCAATTATATCCCAACATATAAGTCGGCATTGCCTGACGTCCCTCGGAGAAGTCTAACTCCATTGTCTACCTCAACCCCTCTAGTTACTTCTTCACCCAGGGCTGATCAAGCTTTTCTTCTTCTGATCTAGTCGAGTTGCCATCAACATCTGCCCCTAACTCATCCCGATATCACAACGCCGATGCCGATGCCGATGCCGAGCTCCACCAAACGTCCCTGCCGACATAACCCGAAGTCGCAGACGATGAGATTCTGAAGAATCGGCATTTGATCCAGCAAACCCACCAACAGCCTTGCCAACAATCCATTTCGGTACCAAAGTTACCCTTGTTGTTACTACCGAAGACATAGGTCGCAAAGCCGTTGTTGAGGACCTCTTGGCTGACCTGCCAGGAGTTGTCATTGTCGTTTCTTCTTCACCATCTCATTCCCTACCCAAACAAAAACCAAAAAGGGTAAAGAGGGCCACAGCAAAGGCCCCTGTTACCCAAGTTAATACCAACGATACAGTGCCAATCTCAAAATTGGCCGAGGTTGAAAAGAGTGCCTCCAACGCTGATAAGAGGCCTGCCGAGGATTGGGCGATCAATACCTCACGATCGAAGAAGCCGAAGTCCCAGGCAGTGACAAGGCCAAGTGCCTTTAAAGCCAATGATCCCTAGGCTCCTACCATCACAATTGGGGACCAACCAATCAGGGCTGGTGATAGTGCCATTGATAATATTGAGGTCGGTGTTGCTTTTTCCACTGTTGTTCTTTTCCCAACCAATCCAAATCGTATGGCTAAGATCTCGGGGTATGAAAACTTTGCTTTAATAATGCAATACTCTGTTCTGGTAAGCCTTCAACTCTTGTCTCTTCTGGCCTTTTAGTTCAAGTTCTCATATTTCAAAATTTCACTAACTTGTTCATTCATTTTCTTCTCAGGCGATCCAGCATTTTCATGCCTTTGAAAGTTGAGGATTTGAAGAAGGAATTGGTCCACAAGACCAAGGAGGCTGCTGGCTTCCTCACTTCTTTAAACAATGCCGAGGCCAAGATGAAAGTTTTGTTGGATCAGGCAAACGCAGCCAAACGAGCACAAGACCAGGCCGAGAAAAAAAACAGAGACGACATAGGCCGTGGCTGAGGTTTTCAAAGTCGAGGCTAAGGAGGCCGAAACAAAAACCGCCGAAGCCCAATCAGAGCTCCGAAAAGCTTTGGCCACTAAAGAGGCCGAAATCAAAGCTGCCAACGAGAAACTTTCTCAAAGAGGCAGGCTGCCATCCATAATGCATACAAAGCCCAGGTTACCCAAGCCTGTAACCAAGGCTTTCTTCCCGGCTGGACTGCGGCCCTAGACAAACTATCCATACCTATTGGCTCTCTTTTCCAAGATACCAACCCAGTCCAATTGCCATTTGCTCCAGCTCCGACAATTTCGAGAACGAAGCTGAGGACGAAGACCCTGAAGCCGACGATGCTGATAAAAAAAAGGTTGCCATTAGGGCCAAGTCCCCTACTTTGAATGAGCAAGTCTTGGACTTGAATCATGATGAGGAAGAAGAATTGGTTTCCAAGGGTACTTCTTCCAAACGAACAACTTTTGAAGCCGAGGTTATGTTAGCCAAAAAAAGCTTGGACCAGACCCTTCTAGAAATTGATGCCGAGATAGCGGCATAGAAGGAAACCACATTGCCAACTGAGGCCGACACAATGCCAACAACCGAGGTTAAGCAATCTGAGACCGATGCCCATGCCACAAACACTTAGACGTTTCTTTGTTTTTACTCTAAACTTTTCTTCTTTTAGTTGTACCTTCCACTTTGTTTGAACAATTTTAAGTTTCAATTTGGTCGATGTGCCTTCTTCTGTATCCGAACAAGTTGCCTTTTTGCCAAGCCGAAGTGCCTTTTTGCCTATGAACAAGTTCCATCTTCTGAATACAAGTCTTATGTTTCCTTCTAAGTGTTGAATGCTTTGCTTTCTTTTCTTCTATGCATGTTTACTATTCTCTTTCATGCCTTTCATGCCTTTCATGCTTTCATACTTAGAATATTTTTGCATTTCTTCAAAGTATACCTTAACTGTATAATAACTCTGGGGTATAATACCTCGGATATAAACCCTGACTGTTTGCCTCGGCCAACCATTGGCATACCTCGGCTAACACTTTAAAAATATCAAAATATTTTCACAAGTGTTATTCAGTATTGCTTTTTTACCTCCATATTCTATCTTCTATTAAGATTTCACCCCTTCTAAGTTTTAACAACTTGGTTGGTCATCTCAGGTAATATGTATCTCGGATACTTTATTCATAATTACCTCGGCTAACTCCAACTTGTAAATTTCTCCGAAATGTCAACAAGTGTTAAGCCCGTTTTTACTTGTAAATTTTTCTGAAAATTTCAACAAGTCCCAAGCTCTTAAGTTTATTTATCATTCCTGCTCCCTGCCACCTAATGTGAAACTAAGTTCCACTTAAGTTCACATTAAGCGCGTGTCTATGGTTTTTTGCCGAAGTCAGATTCAAACAAAGACTTCCCGAGGTGTTTTAACCTTGGTTTCTCTGTTAATGAATTGAGTTCCATTCTGAGTTTGACTCTACCGATATGACAAGTCCAGGTTTAATTCAACTTAGTTCAACTCTATTATATACAAGTATAATTTAATTCTGCCATATAATAAGTCTAAGTTATTCGTCATGTTTCATTCAAAAACATCTCCAATTTAGTTCAACTCTATTATATGCAGATATAATTCAACTCTGCCATCTAATAAGCCTAAGTTATTCGTCATGTTTCATTCAGAAACATCACCAACTTAGTTCAACTCTATTATATGCAAGTATAATTCAACTCTGCCATATAATAAGTCTAAGTTATTCGTCATGTTTCATTCAAAAACATTGCCAACTTAGTTCAACTCTATTATATGCAAATATAATTCAACTCTGTCATATAATAAGTCTAAGTTATTTGTCATGTTTCATTCAAAAACATTGTCAACTTAGTTTAACTCTATTATATGCAAGTATAATTCAACTCTGCCATATAATAAGTCTAAGTTATTTGTCATGTTTCATTCAGAAACATCGCCATGTGACTTGTCAGTCTTATCACACAAATTTTAAATTCATAAAAATTAAACTAAAATTTTTATTATTACTTCGACTTAGGACATAAACTTTGAAAAGCAAAAATCTAATGATAGAAAAATTTCAAGTTGTAAGTGTTCCAGGGTCTTGGCAACTCTTTGCTATCATTGTCCTCAAGCCGATATGCCCCATTGTGGACGACAGAGATGATTCTATAAGGTCCTTCCCAATGTGGGCCTAGCTTGCCCTCCCTAGGATCCTTTTTGTTGCCGACTACTTTCCTCAGCACAAGGTCCCCAACTTTGAACTCTCTTGGGTTGACCTTCTTGTTGTAAGCCCTAGCAAGTTGTTGCTGGTATGCCCCCAGCCGAATTGTTGCTCTCTCTCTTTTCTCCTCTAGTAGGTCTAGATCTTGGGCTAGACATGCCTCATTAGTAACCATTTTCCACTCCCTTGGTTTTGATCCTTGGAATGCCAACTTTCTAGTGGGATAACTGGTTTAGTGCCATAAGCCATGGCAAATAGAGACTCTCCAGTTGATCTTCTCGGCGTAGTTCGATATGCCCAGAGTACATTGGGCAACCCCTCCACCTATTTTTCCTTTGCTGTTTCCAGCCTCTTTTTGATCCCATCCAAGATAGTTTTATTTGATGCTTTACTCTGAGGGAAACTTGGAGTAGAGTAGTAGTTCTTGATTTTGTACTTTGCACAAAAGCTTTTGATTAGTTTAATGTCAAACTGTATACCACCATCTGCTATTATTGCCCTTGGGATCCTAAACCTGGTGATGATGTTCTTCCATATGAAATTCTTCACATCAATATCTTGAATCTTCGCAAAGGGTTTAGCTTCTACCACTTTGCGAAGTAATCAGTTACTACCAGTAGAAACTTCCTTTGTCTAGTTGCTTAGGGCAGTTGGCCAACTAGGTCCATGCCCCACTAGGCAAACAGCCAAGGGCTAGTTACTGGGTTCAAATCTGCGGCTGGTTGATGTATCAAAGATGCAAACCTCTGACACTTCTCGCACTTTCTGATGTAGGCTTCAACATCCTTCTGCATGTAAGGCCACCAGTACCATTGAGTAATGGCCCTATGAGCAAGTGATCTACCCCCAGTATGGCTTCTACATATTTCTTTATGTATTTCATACAAGAAGTCTTCAATTTGGGAGGGATACACACATCTCAAAAGGGGACCAGTAAAAGACCTTCTGTAGAGATGTCCTTCTGCTGTTAGACTAAACCTTGCCGACTTCAATTTGGTCTTATGTGCCTCTTTGCGATCATCTGGTAGCTTGTCGTCCCTAAGAAACATCACGATTGCATCCATCCAACTTGGACGCATCTCTACACACATTGCTTCATACTCTGTGATTAGTGGTTTCACACTTGAGCCTGACAAATAATCAACCATTATTGTCCTTGCCTCTCCTGATTTCGTTGCACTAGCTAGGTTAGCCAAGGCATTGGCATGGCTGTTGTCATCTCGGTTAACTTGTTGTAGTCGGCAATCCTAAAACAAGGCTAGCAGTCTAACAATTTCTTTGACATAGACTATCATTCTTTCATCTCAGACTGCATACTCACTTGTTGCCTGGTTCACAATAAGTTGGGAGTCACAAAAGACTACCATCTTGTCGGCTTCCATTTCTGCTGCTGACTTTAACCATGTGACCAATGCCTCATATTTTGCTTTATTGTTTAAGGCCTTGAACCCCAAATGAACAAATTGTTCTAACATTCGCCCATCTGGCAGTACTAATACTATTCCTACCCCCGCTCCTTGACAATTTGGACTTCCATCAACAAATAGGTGGAAGAAGTCGCCGATGTAGATGTCGCAGGGCTTTGGCTTCTCTACTTTTCTCTACTCTGTTGTGGGGTTTTTCATTCCCAGCTGAGTCTTTTCTTGTTTCCCTGGACACCCTAAGTCGCAACTCACCGGAGCTCAACATGGGATGGCACCAGGTGTGAACTCGGCCACTAAGTCGGCCAAAACCTGGCCTTTGATTATCGTTCTAGGCCTAAACTCTAAGTCATATTGGCTTGTCAAATCCCTTTGCTACAACAGTGACTTCAAGGGGTGCTCAGTCAACACCATAATCTTGTGGGCTTGGAAATAATTATTCAACTTTTTGGAAGCCATCACTAAGGCTAGTGTCAATTTCTCCAGGGATAAGTACCTGGTCTCTGCACTTGCTAGGGTTTTACTCACATAGTATATGGCCCTTTGTTCTCCCTTCTCTTCTTTAATTACCACTACACTCACTGCATGCTCTGAAACTGCCAAGTATTGGAGCAACTCTTCTCTATGTAATGGATTTAACAGAACTGGAGTTGTAGTCAGGTACTTCTTCAAGTCGGCCAATGCGACTTCGCACTCTTCCATCCATAAAAAATCTGTGGCCTTCTTTAACAGACTGAAAAATGGTTTACATTTATCCGAACTTCTGTTTATAAAGCTGTTCAGGGCTGCGACTCTTCCAGTCAACATCTGCACGTGTTTTGCCGACATCAGGCTCTTTAAGTCAAGGATGGCCTTGATTTGATCTGGGCTTACTTGGATACCCCTTTTGGTAACCAAGTATCCCAGGAACTTACCAGACTCGACTCCAAATGCGGATTTCGAAGCATTGAGTCGGAACTGATATGTCCTCAGGATGTCAAAAATTACCTTTAAGTCGGCCAGGTGATTCTCAGGTTCTTTGGTCTTCACGACCATGTCATCAATGTATACTTCCACTTTTTGCCAATCAGATGTTTGAACATCTTGGTCACCAACCTCTAGTAGGTTGCTCCTGTATTTTTCAACTTGAAAGGCATCCTCTGTAGCAATACAGCCCTTTTGGGGTGATAAATGCAGTTTTCTCTTCATCGGGAGGATACATTGCTATCTGGTGGTATCCCTTATAACCATCCAAGAAGCTCATCCTTCTATACCCTAAAGTGGCATCCACTAACTGGTCAATTTTGGGAAGTGGAAAACTATCCTTGGGGCAGGCCTTATTCAAGCTGGTGAAATCAACACAAACCCTCCACTTGCCGTTCTTCTTTTTCACCACCATAGTGTTGGACAACCAAGTCAGGTAGTTCACCTCGCGAATGGCCTTGGCTTCCAGGAGTTTGTCCATTTCCTCCTCAACTTCCTTAACATGCATTAACGTTAGCCTCCTTGCTCGCTGGATGACAGGTTTAGCCGACCTGTCCACATTGAGCATATGGCACGTGACCTCGGGGTCAATGCTTGGCATCTCGTATGGCGTCCAAGCGAATACTTCTATGTTAGCCCGTAAGAAAGCTTTTAACTCTTTTTCCTCCTCCTCGTCCAAGCCTGAGCCGAGAAGGAAGAAGCGCTCTTCATCCCCTTATTGGACTAGAATTTTCTTCAAGGCTTCTTCACTTTTGTCGGCCAGTTCTTTACTAATGTCATCCAGGAGCTCCATGTCCGCGTCTTCAATTTCTACTGCTTTTGCCTCTTGCATGTTACAGGTGGATTTCATTGTTGCCATGGAGTAATTTTTTGCTTGCACCTGATCTCTTCTGACCTCCTCAATTCCATGTTCCGTTGGGAACTGCAATAGCTGATGTAGTATCGAGAGAATGGCCCACATTGCGTGCAACAATGGTCTCCCCAAGATAACAATATATGGGGAGGGGGTGTCAATTACTATGAACTCTGTGTTTACCTTCTTAGTGCCTGCCTGCACCTCCAAATTTGTTGCTTCCAGGGACCATGTCGGTGTTCTATTAAACCCGACTATTAAGCTGTTAGACTACTCCAAATCATCTCGGTGAAGGCCGAACTCCTTGTAACATCTAACATACATAATGTCACAAGAGCTGCCTTGGTCAATCAGAATGTGCCTTACCTGGCACTCTCCAATTTTGAGGGTTACTACCAGAGGATCGTTGTGTGGATGCTGCACCATGTCTAGGTCTGCTTCAGTAAAGGACACCATTGGTCCCTAGCACTTGTCTGTCCTAGGCCTCCTTTGCCGGACTTGATACATATGCTGTAAGTGCTTCACCCTTTGAGTCTTCCCACGTACCTTGTTCTCATTGACCCTCGAGTGAATCACATTGATTACTCGAGGTTCATCTGCTTGTTGTTGTGGTGCTAGTCGAAGTGGTGTTGCCGGTGCCTGGGGTAGCCTTGCATGCTCTTCCATTGTTCTGGCCTCATCTACTAGGTCCCTTAAGTGACCTTGTCTGACTAGATCTTCCAAATGTGCTTTTAGGGCTCTACAACCCTACGTCAAGTCTCCATCTTCATTGTGGTAAGCACAGTGCTTCCCTAGACTTCTCTCCATAAATTCGCTAGGGATCATCTCCGGCGCTCTGTAATACGGCTAGTTCCTGATCCTTTCTAGAACTTTATAAACTGAGATTCGGAACACTGTGGTGATTGCTTGTGCAGCCCTCAGCCCTGTTTCTTGTCTATTAAATCCAGTATTACCTCGGCTCCACTTCGGCGAGCTGTTTCTCTTCTCCTGCTTCGGCGCCTTTGTTCCTAGTGTATTCTCTTATACTCTAGCATATTTCTCGATCCTTGCCATGAGCTCTTCCATGTTTTTGGTAGAGTCCTCGCCAGGTACTTTCGAAGCATGCCGTCATCCTCTAGGCCGTTCTTAAAAAACATGACCGCCAACTCCTGGTTGCATCCAGGTATTCAGTTGAACATCTCATAATACATTTTCGCATAAGCCCTAAGGCTCTCACTTTATCGATTTTCAAAGCCATCAGGGAGTCTACCCTTAATGGCTGCAGCTTGTTTGTGACAAACTTGGCCATGAACATCTCGGCAAGGCCTTCCCAACTCTTCATAATTCTTTTCGGCAACTTGTGAAACCAATTCAATGAAATTTTCTCAAAGGATGAGGGGAACACCTTGCACAGCAACGGTTCGTTCCTAGTATATAAGGCCATTGAATTCAAGTATAAGCCGATGTGAAAGTTTAGATCTGACTTACCATCATATATCTAGAACTTCGGCATATGAAACCTTTTTGGGGCCTCAAACCTATCTAACTTTACTAAGAACAACGTTCTCTGCTTGACGGGTGATGTGACCATGACATTCTGCCGTTTTCTCTGGAGGTAGTCCCTCAAGTCCTCCTTGGTTCGACCAGGAGCTCAGTTGTCAACGGACTTTAGCCTTTTTGGTGAGCTGCTCCCAGTGTCGTTATGCGGCCTCTTGGACTTCTCTTCATTCACCGTGTTAAAACAAAGTTCCTTTCCCTGAACGTGCTGATGTTCCTTGACATAAGTTCCCTTGGTATGAGGCATCCTCTAAGACTCTCCTCTTATTGATTCTGCTCACCCGGCATCCCGTGAAGGCCGATATGAATGTTCTTTCACCTTGTCATGCTGAAGGACTGCTTGGACTATTTTTTGCCTCTTTTTCTGGGCGTCGTTCTTGGCCGCTAAAATTGGCGTGTCCTTTAATGGAAACGGTGGCTACATGATGTTGTTTTGCATCATGATGTTGACAATCGATTGCAGGTCTGCCAACTTGTTTATCATTCCCTTCATCTCGCCGTCCCTCCTCAGGCATCTATCTTTCCATACTTGGAGGTCACTTTTGTTGTAATATTCGTCTCGGCCTGATTTCTTTGGTGTGTCTGCCTCTTGGCCAACGTCCTTCTCCCCGAGATTTTGATCCCGTGTTCCTTTGTTATGGTTTTCTTCTTCCACGTCTAGGTCGGCATGCTTACCACTCCCACTAGAGATGTTGTCCCCAATCTTTTCTTTCTACCCGTCGTTGGCCATCTATTCTCCTTACGTTCCCACAGACAGTACCAAATTGTGGGTGTTGATTTCTGACCACACAACCAAATAGGGAACTCAGGTGGAGAGCACCGGCAGAATAGATTAAGCCTAAACAACTTGTCACAGAAAGATAAGAATCCAGCAGTGGTTCGTCCACCTGGGGGCACTCTAACGCTCAAGTCAGTAATCAAATATCTCTCAAAGAGAGCAAATTGTGCTTAACTCAAAAGAAACAACTTACTGCTCACAGTATATCACAAATAAAAGCATACCTTAGACCCACAAGGGTACCTTACTTTTATAATGATCAGTGTTCAACTTTTCTTAGAAGTCTTACTTCATGGGACTCAAGCTCCATGTTTATCTTGGACTCTCAGCTAGATAGGGATAAACTCCTTAAGAGCTTTATCTTTATCCAGACTGTGATCCTCCCCTGCTCTAGGACTCTTGCCCCTTATCTATTTATCTTAGATTCCGGTATCTTCGTAGATAACCTCGGCCTAGCTGAGATCACCTTGGCGTCATAACCAAGCCACGTGGCACCTCAGCCGACACTTCGGCGTCACCTTGGCCACGTGCTATCATTCACAAAATACTCCCCTACATATTATCCAATTAATTCATTGCAACTTCGCTTATCTTCACATCTCTTTCTTAACCTCTTTCTTAATTTATTTTCCTTTCAAATTGGTTATGAATTTGATACTCATTATGAAAATTCTCTTCATTGAGAAAAACAGAACCTCTACATAACTGTTAATTAAGAGTTTGGCTTAATATTAATTTGGTAAAGATTTTTTAATCTTTATTAGCACTCACACAAAATTACTTTCTAACCTTCAAAAATCAGAAAAGCCAACAGTTGTGTTCTTTACACCCAAGGCCAATTGAGTAACTGGAGCGGTTTGAGAATGAAATCGAGAAGTGGCACTAAGGGATGTCTTAAAGATTCACATGTGCTTTGTATGCTTGAATCTTATAATGGAATTGATTTGGGTATCAGGACTATAGCCTTTTTTCCCAATTTAGTGATTTTTTTTTTTTATTGATAAGAGATCCACACTTTGTGAAATAGTTTGGTGAGAAGTCCTAGAGGATGTTTTATTTTTAATTTTATCCTTTGACTTCTTTTTTTATCTATTTGATTTTTCGTTGACTAGCTGTTCAAATTTATATCTATTTGTTCAAATTTTTTGTCTATCTATTCAATTTTTTTGTCTATCTGTCAATTTTGTCTATGTATTCAATTTTTTTGTGTAAATTTTCTATTTGTTCAAATTTTTCTATGTAATTTTTCTATCTGTCCAAATTTTACCAGTCCAATTTTTTATCTGTTTAATATTTTTATACAAATTTTCTATTCAAGTTTTATCTATACAATTTTTTGTATCTGTATAATTTTTATTTGTACAAATTTTGTAGAGCAATCAAACAAGACTTACTATGTCTATCTGTTGCAATCATCATCAACAATAACAATATGTTTCAGATCTAAGATCATCATCAATAGAGAGACAAAGACATGATATACATATACATGTATAAACAATTTAGTATCAAAAAGAATTGCATAGAATTATTGAAGTTAAACATACAAAAGGGGGATTAAGAATTCTAAGTGTTATGAAAGTAGAGAGAGAAGAGAAAAAAGTAATTCAGATATATTGAATTAAATGAATAATACAATAGGAGAAGCTTGTATATATAGGCTGAAAAGAAACCTAGATAAGTATAGAAGAAGATAGAGATACAAGGAGATAAAGATACATAAGAGATAAGATGAAATATATCTACAATAAATATAGATAAGTATAAATTAATAATATACAGCTAACACACCCCTCAAGCTCAAGATGGTAAGGCAAATATCAACTTGAGCTTGGAGAGGAGATCAGAGAAGCGATCTAGAAGATGAGCTTTGGTGAAGAGGTCGGCAATCTGATCAACAGAGGTAACAAAGAGAAGATGAATAAGGCCACTAGTAACATGTTGGCATATGAAGTAGCAATCAATCTCAATATGCTTGGTGCGATCATGGAAGACATCATTATGTGCAATCTGAATAGCACTCTGATTGTCACAATAAAGATTAGTGGCAGCAGAATGATAAACTCCCATGTCAGAAAGAAGCCAATGAAGCCACTCAAGCTCCTGAGTAGTGTCAGCAAGAGCGTGATACTTAGCCTCAGTACTAGAATGAGCAACAAGATTTTGCTTCTTGCTACGCTAAGAAATGAGAAAGTTACCCAAGAAGAAGCAGAACCCAGTAGTGGAATGACGGTCAGCTGGATCCCCAAACCCAATCGGCATTAGAAAATGCATGTAGCTATAGAGAAGAGTAAGGTAGTGAAGACCATGAAACAAAGTTCCTTTGAGATAGCGCAAAATGCGAACCAAAGTATCATAGTGTAGAGAGTGAGGAGCAGCCATAAACTGACTGACAATGTGAACAACATAAGCAATATCTGGACGAGTGAGCATGATATAGACAAGATTGCTAACTAACTGACAATATAAAGTGGCATCAGACAATAGAGGATTATCAAGGGGTGTAAGACAAGTCTGAGGATCAACTAAAGTAGTGGCAGTCTTGCAATCGATAAGGCCAGCACGAGCTAAGAAATCAGAAGTATACTTGGCTTGGGTAAGAAAATAACTAGAGGAATCTTGAGAAATTTCCAAAGCAAGGACGTAGCTAAGCAAACCCAAATATTTCATCTTAAATTGGCGATTGAGAAACTGTTTGAGACTAGAAAGACCCACTGTATCATCTCCAATGATAATCATATCATCTATATAGAGGAGAAGGAGAATAGTACCACCCTCTGTCTTACATATAAACAAGGCAAAATCATGGGCACTAGAGGAAAAAACCAGAGTTACGAATGGTAGAGCTGAACTTGGCAAACCAGGCACACGAAGCTTGTTTAAAACCGTACAAAGCATGGCGAAGTTTCTAAACTTTGTTTGATGGAATAGAAGAACCAGGAGGAGGTTGCATATAAACTTCCTCAGTAAGGTCACGATTAAGAAATGCATTCTTGACATCTATCTGATAAAGACTCCAGTGGCGAGCAGCAGCAACTGCAAGTAAGCTGCAAACTGAAGTAAGATGGGCAACATGAGCAAATGTTTCCTCATAATCAATCCTATATTCTTAAATAAATCCCCAGGTGACAAGGCGAGCTTTGTAACGCTCAATGGAACCATCAGAATGAGTTTTGATCTTGTAAACCCATTTGTAACTAACAATACTCTTTCCAAGAAGAAGATTAACCACATCCCAGGTATGAGTTTTAGCGAATGCCTGCAGTTCATCAATCATAGCTTGTTGCCAAAGAGGGTTAGAACAAGTTTCTCAATAGGAAGTAGGTTCATAGGAGGAAAATACATTGGAACCAACAATATAATCATGGAAAAGAATAGAAGGTTGCTTTACCCGTGTAGAGTGACGCTCTGGTGGAGGAGGAACCTTAATAGGAGGTAGAGATGGAGGAACCTCCACAGGAGCTGGAGAAGGCGTATGATTGTCAGCAGACACAGGATCCTCAAGATAGACGATAGGCATAGGCGGCTATGGAAGCATGGAGCCGAAATCTGCATCAAATTCATCAGAAAACAAGTCTATAAAAATATCGATGAAGACCGGTGAGTGAGTAGACTGTGGTAGGTGAAACTTGGAAAAAGTGGAGAACATTTTGTGTTCCCAGAAGACCATATGACGGGAAATACGAATGCACTTCGAGATAGGATCCCAACAACGATACCCTTTATCTTCTATACCATACCATAGAAAACAACAAAGGCGAGAACGAGGTTCTATTTTAGTGTGTTCATGAGGCTAGAGTAGAACACAACAAGTACAACCAAAAACTTTAAGAGTGGTATAGTCAGGAGGAGAACCATACAAGCGCTTGTAAAGAAAAGTGTCAACTATGACAGGTGTAAGGACACAATTTATGGTGTGGATGACAGTGAGGGTAGCTTCCTCCCAAAATTTTTTAGGACAAGAAGAAGAGATGAGAAGAGCCCTAATAGTGTCTAGAATATGACAGTGCTTCCGTTTGGCTTGTCTGTTTTGTTGGGATGTGCCTGTACAAGATCGATGAGATAGTATACTATTAGACTGAAGAAAAGAAAGAAAATCAAAATCCAAGTACTCCTTAGCATTATCAGAACGAAAAATCTTACTAGTATGAGAAAACTGAGTATGGACCATGGCAGAGAAATCATAATAAATCTGCTTAAGTTCAGAGCTATTTTTGAGAAGAAAAAGCCAAGTATAGCTAGAAAAATCATCAACAAAAATCACAAAATATCTTGATTCCCATGGTCGGTGTGGGGGGAGGTCTCCAAATATTTGAATATACAAGATCAAAAGGAGCAATAGAAATGAAAGCACTTTGATTAAAAGGTAAAGTAGGTTGTTTAGCAATTTGACAAATAATCGATATCTTTAAGATGGACACGACCTAACTGACCACTAGGAACCAAAGTTTTCAAATGACTAAAAGAGACATGTCCTAAGCGACAATGCCAAAGATGAAAAAAGACATAGTAGATATAGCAAAGGAAGCAATAGAAGCAACAGTAGATGATTTGTGTAGACTGCAAAGATGTATAAGCTTGAACAGACGTCCATACTTACGGCCTATCCCAAGGATCTGTCTCGTTTGAGGGTCTTGCACCAAACAACCATTAGTAGAAAAGGTAACAGCTAGACCAATTTCACATAACTAGCCAACAGAGATAAGATTCAATTGAAGAGCATG
Source organism: Camellia lanceoleosa (assembly GCA_025200525.1). NCBI lineage: Eukaryota > Viridiplantae > Streptophyta > Magnoliopsida > Ericales > Theaceae > Camellia > Camellia lanceoleosa. The sequence continues at coordinate 161,583,699 of CM045760.1, read as the reverse complement.
AATGTGATAAGTATCAGAAAGAGACATAGTAGAAGTAAAGATTTGGCTAATGTAACTAACAAGCATATGAGAATCATTAGCAATGTGTATAATGGGAACAAAAGATGATGATGATAAAGAAGAAAACATAGTGGAGTTAGAAGTCATATGATTACAATATGTGGAATCAAAATACCATGAAGAGTTACTTGAGGTCACTAAAAGAGCAATAGAGGGAGGAGTACCAGATTTGGCGAGCACCTGGTGGATGATGGACTCAACATCATCCATAGATAATGAAAGAGTAGTGGAATTAGTGGAGTGGTGAGTAGAAGAACCCACAGAGGCAACAACAGTAGAACGAGAACCTTGGCCAGATTTGGACTGATACCCAGAATGAGAAGACCCTTTCTTAGATGAAGTAGTAGAGGGAGCTCGAGGACAATTGCTTTGGAGATGACCTGGAACAGTCTTGTGACAAGTTAAGCATTCGTGAACCTAGCACTAAACAAGAGAATGATTGGCTGGCAAGCCGTGGTTGCGACAATAATTGCATATACTAGAGGGCTAGGAAGATAAGGAACTCTAAGATGATGGTGTAGCAAGAACAAAATCCATGTTTTCAGAATTGAGAATTCCAAAACGAGTCTCCTCTGATAGTAGCTCAATAATGGTTTGCTTTAAAGTAGGCAAGGGGAAACGATGGAGTAAAGAAGCACGCACGAGCTCAAAAGTGCTATAAAGAGCCATAAGAAACTGTAATAGTCGTTGATGATTTAGATAAGTAATAAACAGCTGTGCGTCCTCAGAATGTGCCTATGTAGGTTCAAAAAGAGTTAGCTGGTCCCAAATAGACGACATTTGGGATAAGAATTCATTGATAGACTAACCAGGGGCGTGGCTCATGTGATGAAGAGTCTGCAACAGTTGATATTGGTGAGCATGTCCAGTGGTCTGATAACGTTCCTTTAAAAAATCCCAAATTGCTTTGGCAGGAGAGGCAATGGAATCATCATCCTAAAAGCGTCCAAACTGAAAGTTGATAGAAGAAACAGAAGTAGCCCGGAACCATATGATAATCTGGTAGTTTTTTCCTTCCCATTCATCATGGCGGTCATCAAAAGCAGATGCAGTCTCTGTTTTTTCCTGGATGGGTTTAGAAAGAGCACCAGTGATAATACGCCAAAGTCATTTCCCTTTGATGAATCCAGAGAGAGCTTGGGCCTAGAGAACATAGTTGGACCCATCAAGTGTAACAGAGATTGAATAGATGTTGTCAGAACGATCCATGATGCTTAAAGAAGGCAAAAAAATAGAAGAAAGGGCCTTGTAAAGACTAATTTTGCCAAAACAGAACACACTAGCAGATTCAAGAGGCCAAAAATAGCTAGGATATGTTTTGAACGAGCCAAAAAAATGACCAGAAAGGCAAGGAATCGATTGGTCAAAGTTATTGGACTGAGTCGGTCAACTAGAGCTGACGTCACAGCAAATGCGCGACGCACTTTAGCAGAGGTGCGCACGGCGCACGTTAGCAAGCAGAGCGCAGCGGTGCATAGGAAGCCAAGGCTGATGTTAGCAGTGACGTCAAAACATGCGACTCACATTAGCAGGTGAGGTTGCGGTGCAAGATAGCTCGAGGTAGGAGAGCAGGAGGTGCGTGGGGCGCGTAGGAAGCGTCACAACACGTGGCCTATCTTGCAGCGGTGCGTGGGGGTGTGTGCAGCGTTAGATGAAGGTGATTCTGGTGGCATTGGCTTTGTCTTAAAGAGACGAAGAGGCTAGTATAGTCTAAACGTTGAAACAATGATGGACTAGAGATGCATAAACCAGCAAAAACCAACGTGAGACAGAATCAATCTACCAGACAGGAAAAAAAAAACGTGATAAAGAAGATGAAGAGGCTATGAGAGAACCCTAGGCTTTGATACCATGTTATGAGAGTAGAGAGAAAAGAAAAGAGTAATTATGATATATTGAATTGAATGAATAATACAATAGGAGAAGCCCATATATATAGGCTGAAAAGAAACCTAGATAAGTATAGAAGGAGATAGAGATACATCAGAGATAAAATGAGATATATCTACAATACAGATAGATAAGTATAAAATAATATACAGCTAACACCAAGAATGATGTGAAATAACAAAAATCAGATCAAATCCAGGATATCCAAAGGGCGGAAAGAAATGAACATAAATCAGCTTAGATATATCAGAAATGAATGGATTCAATCAAAAAAAGAAAAAAGAATTGATTGAATTGAACAATTGAAGGTGAGTAACAGAGCATCAACAGACCTACCAGACAATGTTCATAGCGGTGGACTTCAGAAGAGAGAGAGAGAGAGAGAGAGAGAGAGAGAGAGAGAGAAACAAGAATAGCCATTGATTCCTAAATTTGTGAGAAGAATTGAAAAGCCACACAAATCTGAAAGAACAAAGGGAGATCTTGACAAAGTTCAAGTTGCAAAGTTGAAACGTCGTTTTGGTCAAGAAACAACACAGATTTGAGGGTTTCTAAAGAAACAACATAGATTTGGGAGTCGAAGAAGATGGAGTCTCACCGGTGTAGATGAAGTTTGTTCGTGATCGTTGACACCATGAGGTAGAGAAGAGGTACAACCGCAATCTGAGCTGAGAGAGAGAAAGAGAGAGGGATAGAGGGAGAGAGAGAGAGAGAGAGAGAGAGAGAGAGATAAAAATTCGCTCGGATCTGAAGTTATGCACCGCGAAAGACGACGACGGCAACTAGAGATTGTCGCTAGAAAATGTAGCACAGGGCGGCGGAGCTTTGGTTCAACGATGGCGGAGCTACGGAGCTTTGGTTCAACGATGAGGAGCATCGACAAAGGCGTTGGAGGAGTAGCGGCGGAGGAACAGAGAGAGAGAGGGTTAGGGTTTGGAGAGAAAGAGTGAGAGAGAGTGTGACTGTTTGTTAAGTTTGTACTTTTGACAGAATATTCAACATCTGCACCATTGGCCAAATAAAATTGAAATTTGGATTTATGGATTAAGTGTCCATCATTTAAATCGTAATGTTTAAGAAATTGGCATATTCCCTGCTTGATTTAGACTTCAATATTCAATTTTAATTCAAATTACATTTATTTTCTTTTTTATCAATAATTTGTTAGTCATATAAATAAATAAATAAAAATAATATTTTACATTAAAATACATATTTTTATTTGTTTATCCTTATATCTCCACACCATCTATATTAGTTCTTGTCACTTTAACATAATTTAAAAAAAATCGATGTAATTATGTCAAAATTATAATATTTACTATATTTTTTTCGAATATTAGAAGAAGTTAGTGTAATTGTGATTTACACCCAAAAATATATATATATATATATATACGGATAAATATATTTAATGTCAAAACAAAATGCACCAAACTTATTCTTTAAAAGATTGGATTTCTCTCATGTCCATCATCTGGACTGAAGGGTGCTATTCGGACTCGTGGAGCACACCATCGGTTCTGTTTTGATAATTCGAATGATTCATTTTGTAGATCTTTGCAAGTATATCATCCATAAAAAAAAAAATAGATTAATCCTACATTTATAACCCATTCATTTTGTCGCATTTGTAACCCCCACCCCTCCCCCGCCCAAAAAAAAAGAGTCTATTTTTAAAAACACATTGACCGTTAATTTTTTTGAAGACAGATTCAATAAAATGAAGGTGCTACGAATATCTGATCGACCTAATTTTTTTTCATTTAGGGGTTACGAATATTGGATCGATCTATTTTTTTTTTTTTTTTAATGGATGATATACATGCATGGTCCAATCACATGAACGATTTGAATCGTCGAAGCCAGACCATGATGGCCCCCATGAACCCAAACAACACCTTCCAATCTAAATTTAAACTTAAGGGCAGCCCAATCCTTCTTTAAAATTTCGTTAAATCTGCACTTACTGCTAGTTTGTATAGAATGAAAAACTGTGCTGGTTTACGACTTACATACTGGAATAATAAGAATTTGCTTGGGGTACACTAAAATATCATATTTTTTACATATTATCTCTCTATTTTTTTGCACATCTATTCATAAAAAATTAAAAAGTACACTTGTTTAAATTATTCCAAACAAACCTAAATAAGTAACAAGTTATTGAGCTAAGCTGAGCTGGAAGAGTCAGCAAGAGTAAGTTGTAGTTAGTCGAGATGAAAGAGTGAGTTAGTTAGTTAGTGGAGATGATAGAGTGAGTAAGTCAGTTAAGCTGTTAATCTTCTAAAGAATGAGTGGGAGTGAGTTAGCTACCGTTATGAAGATGACATGATAGAGTGAGTGCGTGAGTGAGTTAGTTAATCTTTTGAGTTGGAAGAGTCAGCAAGAGTTAGTTGTAGTTAGTGGAGATGATAGAGTGAGTTGAGTTAGTTAATCTGCTTCCTTTCTTTGTTAAAAAATGAGTGGAGAATTGGGTGGCTTAGATTGGTGAGTGGAGGAATCAATCGGCAATGAGTGGAATTTGTGCTGGCTCTTTCTTTTCATCTTATTCTTCCTTTCTTTGTTAAAGAATGAGTGGAGAATTAGGTGGCTTAGATTGGAAGAACTAATTGGCAAATGAGTAGAGAGCCCTTGCCTTTCTTACATCATATTAATTAAGTTTGAGTGGAATGAGTGGAAAGGCCCTTTCATTCCCTGTATTATATATTATTGAAAGGTCCAATTGAGAAATGGGCCGTTTGTACCAAAAAATGTGATAGACCATCCAAGAACACCCAACTGAAGGTTGAGTTCCCTAGGCTTTACAACCAATCAGGGGATAAGGACGGTAGTCTGAAGGACTATATTCAAAGAAGACAGAGCACAGGGGTTTGGGTTTTGTGGGGACATAATTTTTGAATGACAACACGTGGCCGAGGTGTCACCGAAGTGCTAGTCGAGGTGCCACGTGTCCTGGTCATGACGCGGAGATCATCTCGGCTAGGCCGAGGTTATCTGCGAAGATTCCGAAATCCGGGATAAGCGGATAAGGAACAAGAGTCCTAGAATGGGAGAAGACTTCAGTTTGGGTAAAGATAAGACTCTTAGAGAGCTTATTCTAATCCTACTTGGAGTCCAAGATTAGCAGTAATCCTAAGTCCATTAGAGCTAGGCTTCTATTGGGACAAGGATTGTGTTGGCTATAAAAGGGAGGTACCCCCATAGGTCTAAAGTATGCTTTTTATATTCTGAACAGTGAGTTTAGTACAATTGATTATCTTTGAGAGATATACTGACTTGATCGTCGGAGTGCCCCCTGGTGGACGAACCACCGCCGGAATCTTCCCTTTCTGTTTCAGGTCAACCAGGTGTCATCTATTCAGCCAGTTCTCTCCAGCTGATTACTGAGTTGGCAGTGTGGTCAGAAAATCACTCACACAATTTGGCGCCGTCTGTGGAAAAGAAAAGAGAATAGATGGCTAATGACGGACAGAAAGAGAAGGTTGGAGACGACACCCTTACTGAGAGTAGGAAACATATTGACCTTGATGTCAAAGAAGACAACTGCAACGAAGAGACTCATGATAAGAATCACAAAGGAAAGGACGTCGGCCAGGAGGACGGCGTACCGAAGAAATCGGACCGAAGCAGGTATTATAACAAGGACGACCTCCAGGTATGGAAAGATAGATGCCTGCGGAGGGACGACGAGATAAAAAGAATGGCAGACAAATTGGCAGACTTGTAGACGGTCGTCAATTTCATAAGGCAGAACAACGTCATGCAGCCACCGTTCCCACTACAAGATACGCTGATTCCAGCGGCCAAAAAAGGTGCCCAGAAAGGGGGGCAGGAAATAGTTCCTGCAATCTCTCAGCATGGCGGGACCAAGGGACATTCTCACCGGCCTTCGCGGGAGATCAGCATGGAGAATCCCAGAAGACACGTCGAACAAAAGAAACCTGCACCAAAGAACATCGGGATGTTCAGGGGAAGGAACTCTGTTTCGAGACGACCATTGGAGGAAGGTCTAAAAGGACTCACGATGACACTAAAAGTAGTGCACCAAAGAGGCTGAAATCCGAAGATAGCCGAGCTCTTGGACGAACCAAAAAGGATCTGGGAGATCACCTACAGAGGAAGCAACAAGATGCTGAGGTAACCTCCCCGGTCAAGCCGAGAGCGCCGTTCTCGGAAGAATTAGACAAAGTTGAGGTCCCGAAGAGATTCAGTATGCTGAGGTTCCAGATATATGATGGAAGTCGGACCCCAACTTTCACGTCAGATTATACCTGAACGCGATGGCGTTATACTCTGGGAACAAGCCGTTGCTCTGCAAAGTGTTCCCCTCATCATTCGGGGAAATTGCATCGGACTGGTTTCACAAGTTGCCGAAAGGAACTGTGAAAACCTGGGAAGGCCTGGCCGAGATGTTTGTGGCGAGGTTCGTGACAAACAAACTACAGCCATTGAGGGTGGACGCCCTAATGGCCCTGAAGATCGGCAAGGATGAAAGCCGTAAGGCCTATGCCAAAAGATATTATGAGGTATTCAACCGAATACCAGGATGCAATCAAGAGGTGGCGGTCATGTCAAAACAGCTTGAAGGATGACTGCCTGCTCCAAAAATCACTGGCAAAGACATTGCCGAAAAGCATGAAGGAGCTGATGGCCAGGATAGAAAAGTATGCCAGGGCCGAGGAAGACACGCCGGGGACAAAGGCGTCCAAACAAGAAAAGAGAAATAGTTCGCCGAAGCGAAGCCGAGATAATACTGGACACGAGAAAACAAGAGCTTAGCCCAAGTAAGCAGATCCCAGATTCCAGATCTGGAATCCCAGATCCCAGAAGACAAGATCTCGGCTTAGATGATTAAGTCCAAGAAGAGAAGAGCTTGGCCTAAGTTAAAGAATTTTTTTCCACAAAGGAGTATATGGAAGCCATGCAGGGGCAGATCCCCTGCCCATAGAGCAATATCAAGGTCAAAGCCACGTGCCTAATGAGAACCTAAGTGGAACTTAAGTTCACATTAAGGGGCAAAGGGCTAGAGAATGATGCTTGGGAGTTGGAATTTCATAAACCGAGATGATGTTTAACACTTGTTGAAACTTGAGAAAAGTTTACAAGTTGAAGTTAAACCGAGATGATGTTTAACACTTGTTGAAATTTGAGAAAGGTTTACAAGTTGAAGTTAAACCGAGATGATGTTTAACACTTGTTGAAACTTGAGAAAAGTTTACAAGTTGAAGTTAAACCGAGATGATGTTTAACACTTGTTGAAACTTGAAAAAAGTTTACAAGTTAAAGTTAAACTGAGATGATGTTTAACACTTGTTGAAACTTGAGAAAAGTTTACAAGTTGAAGTTAAACCGAGAACATGTTTAACACTTGTTGAAACTTGAGAAAAGTTTACAAGTTGAAGTTAAAACCGAGATCATGTGTTAACACTTGTTGAAACTTGAGAAAAGTTTACAAGTTGAAGTTAACCGAGGTTATGTTATAAGAAGACTGGTTTAACACTTGTTGAAATTTTTGAGAAAATTTACAAGTTGAAGTTAAAGCCGAGGTCATGTTGAGTCAAGATTGGTTTAAACACTAGTTGAAATTTTGAGAAAATTTACAAGTTGAGGTTAAGCCAAGGTTACGAGTAAAAGAAGTATCTATGCACGTGCCGAGATTACCATGTTGCCAAGACTTGGAAGATAATGGAAGACAGAAGTCTTAAGAAGTAAAAAAATTGCAAGTTTTTGAGCAAACACTTGTGAAAACATTTGTTATAATGTTTTTAAGTGTTAAGCCAAGGCCGAGATAAACAATACTAGAAGTTGTGTCCGAGGTATTTTACCCTGAAGAGATTACATAGTGAAGGTGTACCTTGAAGACATGCAAATTATTTTAAGTATAGAATGCATTCAGAAAATGAAAGAAGGCACTTCGGCCTAAACATTGAAGAATGATTGTATAGATTACAAAAGTGGCACGTTGGCCAAATTAAAGCTTATATTGTTTCAAAAGTAAGAAAAGAGTACTAAGTACAAAGAAAAAAAAAAGAAAAAGATCATAAACGAAACTACTCGGCATTGGCAACGGACTATGTCTCACCCCCAGAAGACAGCTAGGAAGACTTCCCAAAAACCTTCTCGGCCTCGAGCTCAACGTCGGTCTCTTGTAAAGTCTGGTCGAATGCTCTTCTTGGCGATAGACGCGTCAGATGTGGTCTTCTCAGGGATAGCATATTTGAGACCTCATCCCCTTCATCTTGAGTCAAGTCGAAGACTTGCTCATTCAGAGTTGAAGACTTGGCCCCAGCAGCTTCTTCATTTCTTCTCGTCCTCAGTCTGATCCTCGGACTCAGCTTCATCTTCAGACTGGCTTGGAGATGGAGGGAATGACAAGATGAGGTTGCTAGCATTCTTGAGAGGAGAATCCTTAGGGACAGAAGCAGACGGATGTGTTCAAACATGGCAAACAAGCAGAGACAACAAGGTATGAAACTAAAGAGGGGAAAAAAGAAATAACTCACCAAAGAAAATGAAGCCGGTGTTCAGTATGCCGGAGTCAGATGATGGCAGCAATCGGAAAGGATCAGTAAAAGCTTCACCGAAGGAGAAGAATGGAAGTGGTTGCAGAGCTTGAGAGCTTGAAACATGGCAGATTTGGGAGAATAAAAAGAAAGAGAGTCTAGGGACACAGATAGAAATGAAATGGTTTCGTTGGAATTAGAAATCCTGATGTGCCCGTGCTAACGTTAGACAGTGGGGGGCAGAACTGATGTGACACAATGGGGGCGTGATTGGCATGTTCTAAATCTGATGATGATCTCTGATGATAGTGTGATCTCTGTTGAGATGTTGAACCTGGATGAGAAAGAACATGATGATTCTTGATTCTTAGTTCTTGATGAGTGGACATATGAGTCCTAAATTCTTGGCGCCAACAAGCCATGAACTCGACCGAAGGAATGATATAGGTTCCATCACCTTAGGATGCCGAGGTAATAGAACCTAGGAGGCAGTTGTGGGGACATAATTTTTGAATGACAACACATGGCCGAGGTGTCACCGAAGTGCCAGTCAAGGTGCCACGTGTCCTAGTCATGACGCCGAGATCATCTCGGCTAGGCCGAGGTTATCTGCGAAGATACCGGAATCCGGGATAAGCAGATAAGAAACAAGAGTCCTAGAATAGGAGAAGACTTCAGTTTGGGTAAAGATAAGACTCTTAGAGAGCTTATTCTAATCCTACTTGGAGTCCAAGATTAGTAGTAATCCTAAGTCCATTAGAGCTAGGCTTCTATTAGGACTAGGATTGTGTTGGCTATAAAAGGGAGGCACCCCCATGGGTCTAAAGTATGCTTTTTATATTCTGAACAGTGAGTTTAGCACTATTGATTATCTTTGAGAGATATACTGACTTGATCGTCGGAGTGTCCCCTGGTGGACGAACCACCGCCGGAATCTTCTCTTTCTGTTTCAGGTCAGCCAGGTGTCATCTATTCAGCCAGTTCTCTCTAGCTGATTACTGAGTTGGCAGAGTGATCAGAAAATCACTCACACAGGTTTTTTCTTTTAGAAGGCCCCTTTTAGCATGGGAAGAGGAATAAGTTGATAGGTTGCAAGGTTGGTTGGGTTGTGGCCCAAGAATCAGGCTGAATTGCCCTAATGCTCTACATTGGGATGCAGATCCATCTGGCCAGTTCATTGTAGCATCAGTAACACAGTGGTGTGATACTAATAATGGACCTAGATTGCAAGTGTCGAAGTTGTTGTGGAACAATGTAGCATCACCTAAAGCCCAATTTTTTGGGTTGCTAGCTTGGAAAGGGAAGGTGAAAACAACAGATTTTCTACAAAGACTTGAGAGTAATTAGAAGTAGTGAGGAGTTTACTTGCCCATTTTGCAAATCTGAACCAGAAACAAGGAATCATGTGTTGTTATTCTGTCAAGGTGTGTGGAGATTATGGTCTGAGCTATTGGATTGGTGGGGAATTTGCTGGGCAACACCAGCAAGTGTGGAGGGGCTGTTTCAGTGGTGGATGGGAGTTACACTCAAGAAAATGAAACATCTGATCTGGAAATCATTAATCATTACCGATTGTAATACTATGGTCTGTTTGGAAAGTAAGAAATTATTGTGTTTTTAATGGAAGTAAACCAGATTATGCTGAGATAGGGGAATTGGTGAAGGTGAGGGTGGCTTTGTGGGCAATATCAAGTATAAACGGGTTCATTTTACAGCTCAGGATTTTGTTTCAATTTAGGGAGTTTAAGGCATTGCCTGAAATAGGGGTTCGTGTCTGCCCTGCGACCTATTTTGGCTCATGCCTGCCCTGCTGTTGTGGTATGGTGGTGATCTGGTGTGACTTTGGGGTTACTAGAGCTGGGTGGTTGAGTTTTTATTGGTGCTTTGCGGTTGGTTGGTTTTTCACCAACTTGGTGTTATGCTAGCAAATGATTGGATGTATAAGTTGGTGCCAACATAGTAGGGATGATGTTATTTACTGTGATACTCTTTGCACTTGCCTTTCTTTATTAGTGTTATTGTATGTGTACTTTGTACTATGTGTTTCATTAATAAAGTTCTTTTTTTGTTGATAAAAAAGAAAAAGTTCAAATTTTATATTAATTTGGTCCAATTGATAAAATCGTTAGAATTTTTGCCGGAAAATGATTATTAAGGGGTTGTTTGGAATGACCTAAATAAGTATATTTTTTGTCTTTTTACAAAAAGATGTGCAGAAAAGTAGAAAGGTGATGTGATGAAAAAAAAATAAAAAAATGTATTATTTTTGGGTTGCCATACTTGGCCTAAATTGATTCAGTTTAATTCACCGAATCGAATAAGTTTATAATTTGACTCTTAAAAGTAATGCACATGCCTTCTTATTTGCATATACTTTCATTAAAAAAAATGCTAATTGTTTGAACTAAATTGAAATAAAATCATAAATTTAGACTCAAAATCAAACTAATTAAAATTACAAAAATTAAAATGACACAACAAAAAATATAGAAACAACCAGTATATATGCTTTTGTTTTTTAATTTAGAATGTCCTAGATCATCACTGGAAAAAGAAAATTTTTCTATAAACATGATGTAGGAAATTATTTTTGGAAAAATTAATTTAATACAAATAAATAATAAAATAAAACATAAGAAATTCTTATAGAAATTTTGCAAAAGTTAGAACAGTTTGTAACTGATGCCAGTGTTTGAACAATGTATTTTTAAGACAAAAACTCGCCCTCGCCTCTAGTGCTTGTGATTGATGGGTGTCTTGCCTTCAGGATACAACGATCACCACACACAAAAATTGCATAAGTTTTTGTGTATATAGCGAATTAATTTGTGTCATGTACTCTCTCTTATATACTCAACTAGACATAATGTATGAATCTTAAAATTTCTTAACAAATGAATGACATGAGGATGGTATTTATAGAAATATTTGTGAGCATTCGTAAGGGTCATGACTCTAAGATCACACCCTTTTATATGAAGAGACATCATAAAAAGTTGCACTCCTTTTATTCAAATGAAGTCTAGTTCCTTTCACTTCTAAATTTTTCTAACAAAAGATATGTAGACAGCCAAAACCATTACCTTTTTAAAGTGTATGCAGCACACAAATGAATTTTTCGCAGATGATTCAATAGTTGGTGTTTTCGCGCAATCCATCCATTGGTTTGTTACATCTGCAGCAACAGAGTTTTCATTTATTAACATACACAGAGATTGAAATAACATAAAATTAAATAAATAAATAACTGTATTTGAGCAGCTTATTTTGATCGGAAAAAAAAAAAAACAACTAATCCTGCAGATCCAATTAAAATTCCGAACAAGTATCTAAAAGGTATCCAACCATACTGATATTATTATTGAACAAAATCAAAATAGAGCCATGATATTGTTGCATGTAACAAAGCAGTAACAGAAACGTTGTGTTTAGATCATAAATTTGGAGATGTTTTCAGAAAAAAAGGGAAAAAAAATTACTCAAATTCATGATCTAAACAAAATCCAAGGATTTCTGAAACACATACGTTCAAAGCAAATATAGATACTGTGGAATCAAACTCGTATGTGTGGCCTTGAATATCAATATTACCAAGCAAAGCGAACTCTCATATGTGAGACACTGAAAAAAATAAATAAATAAATAAACTGGTAGACTATGGATGACTTGCCTTGTATTTGAATATACTGAGGAATCAAACTCGTATGTTTGGCCTTGAATATCAATATTACTAAGCAAAGCGAACTCTCACATGTGAGACACTGAAAAAGCAAAAAAAATAAAAATTGTATTTGAATATTACAAAGAAAAAACCTCGTTACTACTGTTTTTCTCTCAGGTCCAACCTACCCCTCATCTTATGTATGATTGACTTTCCATTTCAAAGAAAATAATAGTAGAATGTGTTTCACCTATATTTCATTTATTTATTTATTTAATTATATATTTTAAGAGCATTATTATTTAGGACTTTTTAGATTCAGTGAGGTATAAAAATATAATTAATTGATAATTAAATATTATTTAATTATGAATTAATTATCTTTTTAACATATCACTTGATTTAAAAAATAAATCTAAAAATTAGATTTATATATTAAGTTATTTATTTTAAATCTCTACCCATGTCACTGCTTGAATATTTATTTGTTTTGTAACTCTTAAATTTTTTGAAAGCTGGCACAAATGTCAATGGTTGGAGACATTTTAGTATGTCAATAGGTTATCACGTGATTTTATCTTTTATCAATCATAAATATATTTGTCTCTTATTATTCTTCAAACACCTAATATAAATATAATGGATCTGTCAAAATCAATCACAATAATAAAAGGTACCATATAACATATATCTTATCTGCATTTAAAAATTACTCCAATGGTTGGCATTCATAGTTTATATTCAACTAAGGTTGTGTTTATTTATTTAGTCTTTTTCTAAGATATATAAGTTTTTATCTTATAGCACTAAAATTTGACACAGTCATCGTCCTATTATCAGCCACACTATTATAAACTAAAATTTGGCATCCTTATCATCGTTGTTTCGTCGTCAATATTATTGTCGGCCAGGATACTATTTTTTTAGCTAAAATTTGACATCAACGTCATTGGTTTTTTTATTTATTTATTAACATCATTTACGTTTGGTGTCAATTTTTTGAATTCAAATTTTTTAAAATTGAGTTTTTTATTTTTAGTGAATATTTCTAAAATTTTAAGCCATTTTTTTACTTTTTTAGATGCACCATAGATGTATCTAAAAAGAAAAATGTTTTAAAAAATCAATAAATAAACAAGAATACGAAAATTATACTAAATTTTCAATTTTTTTTTTTTGTATTTTTGATATTTAGTGAATTTTTTAAAGATTTTTTTAACAAATATTATACTTTTTTAAGTGTATTTATGTAGATGTATCTAAAAATTAAAAAAATTGCTTAAAATATTAAAAATATTAGTGAAAACAAAAAAATACGAAAAATAAAAAATTTCAATTTTTTAAAAAGGGAATTCAGAAAACTCAAACCAAGCAACCTAAATTTGTTATTATTTTTCTAAACTAAAATTTGACGTCATATTCATCATGGTCATTATCATTGTTATTATCAACGACGGTATTCTTTCAAATCAAATCAAATTCAATCAAACCAAACCTTAAGTTTCATCAAATAAAGTCGGCTACATGAATCATTCTTCTTTATTTGATTCTATCCAAGATCATATCGTTAGTCAAATTAAAGATATTCATATCTCTATTTACTATACTAATCCACGTCAATCTAGGTCTGTCCTTTTCCCTAACACTTCCATCTACTGTCACTATATCGTATTATTCAACTACTGCCTCTGTTGGTCTTCATTGTATATGACTAAACCATCTCAATCTATTCTCTCTCAACTAATCTTCTATCAGTACTACTCTTACCCATTCTCAAATATACTCATTATTAACTCTGTATTTTCTAGTCTTGCCACAAATCTACCTAAGCATCCTCATCTCAACAATACTCATCTTATCTACATGTTGTTTCTTAGTTGCCTAATATTTTGTCTCATACAATATCACTAGTCTAATAGTCATTTATAGAACTTTCCTTTTAGTTTAGTGAGTACTCGTTTATCGCATAGTATCAAAAAACGCACTTCTCCGCTTAAACTATCCTGCCGTAATTCTATAGACCACATCCACTCCAATCTTCCCAGCCGTTGTGATAATCGATCCTAAATAACGAAAATGTTTACTCTTAGATAGTACTTGATTCTTAATTTTCACTTCTCCTCTGCTTTCATTATCACTGTTATTAAAATTACACTCCATGTACTTTGTCTTAATTATGCTTATCCTAAATCTTTTAGATTCAAGTGTTTTTTTTCAAATCTCCAACTCAGGGTTAACTCCTCTACTTTCATCCGCTAACACAATATCATTTGTAAAATTATACACCATAACATATCACCTTGAATATTTCTCGACAATTCATCCAACCACAATATTCTTTTATAAACTAAAATTTGATACCATTGTTATGTTAGGTTTATTACATTAATAATCACCAATACATTCAATATGTTATATTTTAATTTCTAATTTTTTTAATTTGATCCTCAATCTTACTCTTTAATTTTTTATATCCACCTTGTTCAAAATCAATAATTGAATGAGAGATATATTTAAAATTTATTTATTTTAATAGTATTTCTTTGAACCCCGCACTCACCAAATTTGATCTTATCTTTCTTTATTTTAATACCCACTATAATCTCAATTATACATTTCCTTCTTTGGACCCTGACCTCTAGTACCACCTTTATTTTGCAGTCTCTTCACAATAACCCCCACCCTACTTACCAACCCCACCTCCTATGTCTCCTTTCCAGCCCCCCTCGACACACCTCACACCTCAAATGCCCTCCCCCTCTAGCCCTCCGCGCTTCTGTTACATCTTTCGACACATAGAAAAAGAACGCAACAGAGAAAGAAAGAGTCACAAAGAGAGGGAGAGGAAGAGAGAGAGAGAGAGAGAGATGCGCAGAGTGAGTGATGCTGTATGGCCATGTTTGATTCACAAGATTAATAGTGAAGTATTAATAATCTTATCAAATTAGTGTGGTATTCACTATCCAATTGGATTAATAAGATAAATTATCCATTGGATTAATAATCTCACCTCTGCCCCATTATTAATAATTCTACAAATTTGTTAGATTAATTAGCAAAACCAAAATGTTAAAACAAACATAGAATAATTGGGTCCACGGATTAATAATCTCAATCCCTTACTCTAATCCATCCAATCAAACATGCCTTATATGTTTGAGAGAGAGAGAGAGAGAGCAATGAAGGAGTGAAGGTTGAAGAAGTAACGGGGGTTACGAAGAGGACCTAGGAGGGGGCAAATTAATTTAAATATTGTTAATCAATACCTTTAAAAAACTCGTTAATCAAACCCAAAAATGATATATAAATAACCTGAACCTTTACCTTTTAAGGTGTATGTGTGGGATATCATCACCCATGTGAGGGTGAAGCTTCATCATGTTAGGATGCCAACACACATGAGTTGGCTATGTTGGAAAACAAGTTGGCCATGTGATTGCCAACACACAAAAGAGCTGGCCATGTGCAAGGCCAGCCTCTCCATCCACCATTCTGAAGTGTATAAATGAAGATGGGTGAGAGGAGAACTATAAGAGAGCAAGTGCAAGCCAAAGAGAGTGAGAGATGTGAGGCAGAGAGACCGTCTCCCTCGGTGTGAGCAAGGGAGACGGGAGAGTGGGTGAGAGAGGAGAGTGTGAGCTCCTCTTCTATTGTAATCTTTCTGTAATCTCCCAATTGGTATAGTGATAACCGGCTACTCTCCCGTGAACGTAGGCATTGAGGCCGAACCACGTTAAATATTGTGTCTCCTTGAGTGTGGGTGTGTTTTTCTGCTTGGTATAATTTCTATAAGGTCTTGGGCGGGATCCCAGATCCCAACAATTGGTATCAGAGCCTCGTCAGTGGCGTTTCGGAACAAAAACAGTGCGATGTTCGAAACTGCCCAGAAATGAAGTTGCTCAAAATCAGGTTTTGAGCATACTAGGAGCAAGGGCTTAACTAGAGGAGTCCAACCATGTAAAGCAGAGCCCAAAACGAGAACGGATGCACTCTCACGCGCCCCTAAAAGGTGGCGCGTGAATCCCACTCACGCGCTACAGCGGCCGAGAGAAGAAGGGGACGCGTGCAGGCAGCGCGAGCCTACTGTGGTCGCGTCGGCGGCGCGTCGATGAACATAAGCGAGATGGTGCCACGTGTCTGCCACGCCATCTGCCAGCTCATGCCACGTGGCAAGCAGGTCATCGCCACGTGGCCATCCACGTCATGACACGTGGCAGTCCATGTCAACACAAAGTGCCACGTCATCTGACACGTCAGCACACAGAGAAAGGGATCCAGTGTTACGCGACAATGGTGTAGCCGCAGGAGGATGGATCTGGTGCTTCGCGGCTAAGGTGCAGCCGCGGATCTGAGACGTACAAAATGTTTTGGCTAGATCTAAACCATTTGGAGTCCATTTTTTGGTGATCCAATAGTGGTTTTCGACTATTTGGAGTATTCCGGACACATCCGTACGATCAGATTTTAGAGACGGAGTTTATGTATAAAGAAGGCAGATTAAAGGGACGGACGGCATCAGGTGCAGTTGACGGAATATTCTGTTGGTACACGGAATATTCCTTGAACTTCTGAAAATTGCAATTTGGCCCAGAATTTTTAGAAAATTGTGGTGTGGCCCAACTTTGGGGGAGATTGTTCAGTGAGATCCCCGGAAGTGCAGCGAAGGTTGGTCCTAGCTAATCGGACCGTTCCGGACACAACTACGAGGTCAGAATAGTGAAATTCTGAACGAATTTTTAAAGATTGTTAAAACATAGGAGTTTGTCATCTTTAATACTCGAAGGAAGGTTGCCGGACATTGTGGAACGCTGCGGATTCACTGAAGAGGTTAGAATGGGTAGATTCTAACCAGATTGGACAACCAAATACAACTCGAGATAGATCATTGAGGACCAGAGGGGATCAGACTTGATCAAGCAGTGGATCGACGGAGATCAGGATTGGTCAGAGACGATCAGAGGATTGCAGGCATGATTATCTCAAGATCAACAATGTCTAGGAAAGTTCTGTCAAAAAGACACTGTCTAAGAAGACTGGTTCTTAAGTGGGACCGGTTGTGACCCCACGATCTTTCACAGGAACTTTCTGGTTGTTGAGGTGTTGAGAGGATCTGGTTCAATCGAAGAAGACCATTCATCAACGGATAGATGATTTGGCAACCGATGCGCTTAGGGAAATCTTGTGGTGTTGAAGCTCTTGTATCTGAGTAATCTTGGTGGTATATGGGCGTGTAGAACAATAGTTGCGAGGAGCATACCAAGCGCGAGCACAAATGCAAAGCGTCGCGATAGTGCAAAGGTGCATGTCGTCTGGTAGCGAGAAGAGTATGTAGCAACGGGTTGTTGAAAGTTCACAGGAATTGCCAGACAGAGAAATTGAGACAGGTAAAATGCAAGAGTGCGCGCCAAGGAGTGGCAAGTCTCTTTTCTCTATGGTGGTTTCTTTATTTCCATGACAGCGGAGGATAGAGTTGATGTGGATCTCTCAGGCGAGCTCGACGCAGGGAGACCAGAAGCCATGGGTACGGGCACTATGCAAGGAATTGCATAGCTGACGATGCTTTGACAGATGGAGCTACTGTCAACCATCAATCTACTGGACAACAAATCAGGGACTGCAAAAGTACAAACAACAAGTGTATGTGTAAACACTAGGAGGTTGTTCAGAAGTGCAGAGGGCAAAGGCTGATAGTTCAGAGGAAAAGCTCTGAGCAAAGAAGACAAAGGACGTTGATGAGATAAACGACGAGTTTTCTATTGCTCCAATGACTGATCCTGCGAGATAATGCATGACAGTCAAGGGCATCCCAGCAAGGGGTGTAGGACATCCAATCAGTGGGTATCGGATATCTTGGCTACGCAAGTTCAAGCATAGCTAGTGAAGGCATCCAAGCCAGGAAGCGTGGAAGAGATCTGTGGGAGATAGGAGCAGAGGCTTTTCTCCAAATCAGAGAGTGGTATGAGTTTAGTTGAGGATGTATGATTCCCTCATTTCCTTGTATCTCTGCTGTGTTATCTCTAGCTTCAGGGGGTGCAAACATCTCAGTGAAGAGAAGCAGAGTATGCTGAAATTGGGCATGACAAGATTAGCAGCAATGTGTGCTGTGGATCACCTCACATGGGTTGAGGGGGTGATTTGTGAGATATCATCACCCATGTGAGGGTGAAACTTCATCATGTTAGGATGCCAACACACATGAGTTGGCCATGTTGGAAAACAAGTTGGCCATGTGATTGCCAACACACAAAAGAGCTGGCCATATGCAAGGCCAGCCTCTCCATCCACCATTCTGAAGTGTATAAATGAAGATGGGTGAGAGGAGAACTATAAGAGAGCAAGTGCAAGCCAAAGAGAGTGAGAGATGTGAGGCGGACCCGTCTCCTCGGTGTGTGAGGGAGCCGGGAGAGTGGGTGAGAGAGGAGAGTGTGAGCTCCTCTTCTATTGTAATCTTTCTGTAATCTCCCAATTGGTATAGTGATAACCGGCTACTCTCCCGTGGACGTAGGCATTGAGGCCGAACCACGTTAAATATTGTGTCTCCTTGAGTGTGGGTGTGTTTTTCTACTTGATATAATTTCTATAAGATCTTGGGCGGGATCCCAGATCCCAACAATATGGAATACACAAACGAATTTTTCGCAGATGATTGAAAGTTGGTGTTTAAGCGCGCGCCCACAAAGAATCCGAATCCATCAATTGTTTTGTTACATCTGCAACAACAGAGTTTTTATTTATTGACCTACACAGAAATTGAAATAACATAAAATAAAATAAAGATAAAATTGTATTTTGGCAGATTATTTGTTGGGGAAAAAAAAAAGCAAACAAAAACAAAAAAATCATGCAGATCCAAAATTAAAATTCCGAACAAGTATCTAAAGGGTATATTCTTAGAAGAAAAAAAAAAAAAAGGAAAAAAGTTACTCAAATTCATCATATAAATAAAACCGAAGGGTTTCTAAAACACATACGTTTAAAGCAAACATAGATACTGAGGAAACAAACTCGTATGTCTGGCCTTGAATAACAATATTACCAAACAAAGCGATCTCTGTTATGTGACTTTGACAAAAAAACAAAAAATAAATAAACTGGTATACTGTGGATGACTTCTTGGTACAAATTTGGTGAATGAAGTGGAGAGAGATAAAACAGAAAATATTATTCCAAGGCGCGTTACCACGTCATTTTTTTTTATATATATTTGCCTCACTAATTCTGTCAAATATGGTATGTACCGGGTTACTCGCGAATCTGCCTCCAAGATATAATAAAGCTTGGCCTAAAGATTGATGTCTGATTACGTTATAACGAAATCAGATTCCAAATACCTTTGAATTTTTCTAATCCACCAAGTAAAAAGAATATAACAACATGAATCATTGGGAAAATTTTCATGAATTTTCTATGGATTTCCTATGTCCAATTGCCAACGAATTCTGTCTTTATATAGGTATGAGTTTATTCCTTAAACAAATGTCGTATCATTTATATTCAAAAGTGACACATTTTAAATTCAAGGATCATGTATTTTTGTTTAAACTCAATAGTTACACCTTTTAATTTGGATAAAAAAGTCAGATCTCTTTAATAAATTATATAATTATATTATATATTTAAATATATATAAATTTATTATAAAAAAGTACCAACAAGACTTGGCTTGTATCTGAATATTACAAAGAAAGAGTTTCGTTACTACTATTTTTCTCTCAGGTCCAACCTACCCCTCATCTTTTGATTGACTTTCCATTTTAAAGAAAATAAGGCCTGGTTTGGCGTACACAAAAAAAAAAATACAAAAAGTTAAAAAGTTATTAAAAAAATATATATAAAAAAATCCCTTTACACAGGCCAAGTCATGCGGGTGCACAAAAAAAATTTGCACAGTATGGTGCTGTTCGGCCTGTGGGGGTCATCACAGGTCCCGTTTTAATAATCTGAATCGTTGAATATGTAGAACTCGTCGAGCACTATATACCGCTAAAAAATCACAATGATCATATATCAATAACTATATGATCAAATCAATTTTGTAAAAAAAAAAAAAAAAAATGGATAGTGAAGAAATTAACAGTTGACAAAAAACTAATCTGATTAGATAGATATCGATATCTGATCAACATGATTTTTTGCAGGCATATAATATTCGACGAGTTCTACACATTGAACGGTTTCAATTATCAAAATGGGACCCATGGTGGGCTTCCACCGGCCGAACAACACCGTCCAATACGATCAACAATCTACTCCTATGCTTGTTTCCTCCCACTGTCTGGCTTCCTGGACAATCCAAGTCAGTAGGCAATTCATTATAGTAGGGGTAAAATGGTAATGCTGCTATTTTATACAATATTTTAATATATATTTTTTGGTAAAAAGTCAAAAAGTTATCCCAAACAACTATTTTTTTTCTCTACTTTTTCGTCTAAAAAGTCAAAAAGTACATTTATTTAGAACATCCCAAACAATAAGAGTAAAAGGTGAATAAAATATTTTTCTTACATTTCATTTATTTATTTATTTTAAAAGTATTGTCATTCAGAAATTTTTAGATTCGGTAATGTGTCAAAAAAATAATTGATTGATAATTAAATATTCTCTAATTATAAATCAACCATCTTTTTAACATGTCACTTGATGTAGAAAATAGATTTAGAAAATAAACTTGTATATGAAATTACTTATTTTAAATCTCTACCTAATCACTGCTTAAATATTTATTTGTTTGGTAACTTTTAAATTTTCTGAAGGCCGGCACAAATGTTAATGGTTGGCCTCCACAGTTTTTATTCAACTAAGGTTGTATTTATTTATTTATTTATTCTTTTTCTAAGATATATAAGTTTTTATTTTATAGAACTAAAATTTGACAGAGTCATCGTCTTATTATCAGCCACAGTATTATTTTGATAAACAAAATTTTGACATCGTTATCATCGTGGTTTCATCGTCAATATCATTATCAACCACCGACGGCGCTTTTTTTATTAGTTATAATACGTTATTTTAATATTTTTTTGATTTATTATAAAAAAAAATGTATAAAAATTAAAAATAATAATATGATAACTTATAATATTTTTTTAAGTTTTTAACTAAAATATATACTCCACAAACGAGACAGAATATAGCCTGGGAAGGAGGGCTCAGAGGGGTCACGTGCCCCCCGGGCGAGTTTTGGATTTTTATTTTTTTTTTTACAAACATAAAGAAAATATTTTATATAAAAAAAATTATAAAAATATTATTTAGAGTGAAATATCAATGATATTTTTAAAATTATAAGAACAATAATGATTGTTTTGATCGAAAATAAAAAGATTACGATATTATTATTTATGAAAATTTCAATATAATGATGATCTCTATCATTATTGATATGCAAACATAATTAATTTCAATGAACATATCAAATTTATTGAATTGTTAGTTACATTTAATATGCAGGGTTCACCCTCCATGTGTTTCTTCATTATTAATTAGTAATATCACATATCAATGATTGCATGGTATGACTATTATATTGAATTTTTACGCATATTTTGTATAAAAAAAATTACTTTATCATTATATAATTTATTTTAAAACTTTATATCCATGACTTTTTTTAATGTTGTCCATGATACACTAATTACAAATAACATATTCGCTTTGTTTGATTTGAGTTTTCTAAAAATACTTTTCAAAAAATTCTACGTTTTTGTTTTTCATATTTTTTTATTGAATTTTTTTAATATTTTAAGCAATTTTTTTAATTTTTAGACACACCTAACATAAATATACTTAAGAAGTATAATTTTTGCAAAAAAATCTTTAAAAAATTACTAAATACCAAAAATATAAAAAAATTATAAAAAATATTACATTTTCGTATTTTTATGTATTTATTAATTTTTTTAAATATTTTTTCACAAATATTTTATTTTTTTTTAGATACATCATGTATCTAAAAAAGTAAAAGAAAAAAATATACTTAAAATTTTAAAAATATTCACTAAAAATAAAATAAAATAAAATAAAAAACTTAATTTTTAAAAAACTTAATTTAAAAAACTCAAACCAAACACACTAATTTTTTTTTTTTTTTCTCTTTCTTGAAGTCAATCGTAAAAATTTATATGAAATATTTTTGTAAATATTTTTAATATTGTAATTAAGAAGTATCCCCTCTAATTTATTTTGTTGACTCCGCCACTGAATATAGCCATAATATTATTTTTATAAACTAAAATTTGACGTCATATTCATCGTGGTCATCATCATTGTTATTATCAACCACGGTATTCTTTTATAATCTAAAATTTGAAACCACTGTCATGTTAGGGTTTATTACATTAATAATCGCCAATACATTCAATATGTTATATTTTAATTTCTAATTTTTTTAATTTGGTCCTCAATCTTACTCTTTAATTTTTTATATCCACCTTGTTCAAAATCAATAATTGAATGAAAGATATTTTTAAAGTTTTGCATAAATATATAGTTAAGAAAATCAAAATGAGAGTGAGAATTAGAACTCTAATTATAAATAGAGTAGTGAATACATATGAAGAAATTATTTTTGAATGTACCTAGAAAAAAATTTATGAAGAAATTAGTGGGTACCCATCTCCAGTGACATAGTTAGGAATTTAGTGGAGAGGGGACACAAATTAATGACAACATTATTTATTTTATTTTATTTGTCCATAATAAATAACAGTGAGATATTACTAAACTTAAATATTAAGAGTTCATTTAGATAAATGTGAATTTTAAATTAAAGAATTTGAGATTAAATTTTATACAAATATTGGGAAGTAACTATTTTATAAGTGGATTGAAAATTTAAAAAAGAAGATAAGTTGAGATAGAAATGATATATTTTGGTAGATAAATTTTATAAAACATACTGCAATAAAAGTATCTATCATATGTCGCAATTATGATCTTCGTGGTCTTTAGTCATAACATTATAATTTTAGATATAATTTAATTATAACTTCTTGTGGTTGTTATTTTGGTTATGACTATATATCAAATAATAGTTAGTTATGACTCATTCTGATATTAATTATGACCTATTGTATTTTTATTTTTTTTTTATAATTGAAGATGTATTGCTTGATTATAATTTATATAGTGGTCATTTTAGTTATGAATGGAAAGAAACACATGGAGGATAAACTCCACATGTCAAATATAACTAACAATCCAATAAATTTCATATCTTCATTGAAATTAATTATGTTTGCATGTCAATAGTGATAGATATCACCATTACATTGAAATTTTCATAAATCATAGTCTCTTTATTTTCAATCAAAATAATAATTATTATTCCCATAATTTTAAAATGTCATTGACATTTCACTTTAAATAATATTTTTATAAATTTTTTTATTTAAAATATTTTCTTTATGTTTAAAAAAAAAAATTCCCAAAACCCAGGGGAGGCACGTGACTCCCCTGGGCCTAAGGTGTCTCCGCCATTGCCCATCCCTTGTGGAGATTTAAAGAACATCACTTACCTTATCCGATGGACAAGAAAAAAGAAAAAAACCCATGTATTTAGGTTGGGTCTCCATAGATACCCACATGGCAGGTTATCCATTGTCATCCCTAGTTTTCACTACTCTGTTTATAATTAGAGCTCTAATTCTCACTCTCTCACATCCTCTCACTACCGCAACAGCGATTTGCGATTGCGACAATCTAGCGGCAACAAGATTGTGACTATCGATAAAAAAACGCGCAATTAATCATAACCAAAACATGAAAATTGAAGACAAAAATGTACAAAATTTCAATTAATGTGATCACTAGTTAAGATGAAAATTGGAAAATTCAATCTAAGGTTACCATCAAATCAAAGAGAAATCTAATAAAACAATTGTAGGAGATATTGAAACAAGAAAAGTCATTTTGTAAATGCAAATAAAAATTAAAAAAAAAAAAAAAAGAAGAAGAAGATGGAAATGAGAGTAACAACTCACCTTCAGATTATCGAAGATCAATTAATAGAGAGGAGAATGAGATACATAAAATTAAAATAAATAAATAAAAAAGAAGATGGAATTTTTTTGTATGAATAGAATTTTTCTAAATAAATTTTAAAAAATTTAAATATACATAAAATTTGACAAGAATAATGTAACAATGTTAATTAAGGTGTATTTGATTTTGTTGTTGAGTCAAATAAAATAAAATATGATTGAATGTATATTTAGCTTTAGTTGTGAATCTTAAAAAAAATAATTGGTTGTGAACCTTAAAAAAAAATAAAAAATAAAAAGAGTCAAGTTGGGTTGGAAAAAATTCAAATCCATTAGGAGATGGAGAGGGTAGTACCTATGGGAAATGGGGGAAAATAATTATAAGAAAATGGAGATGGGGAATTAATATCCATCCTATTAACCCCCATTGCCATCCCCAACCCCCACCTCCCATGTCCCCTTCCCAGCCCTCCTTGACACACCTCACCTCGAATGTCCCTCTCCATCTAGCCCTCCGCACTTATGTTACATCTTTCGACATAGAAAAAGAATGCAACAGAGAAAGAAAGAGTCACAAAGAGAAGAAGAGGGAGAGAGAGAGAGAGAGAGAGAGAGAGAGAGAGAGATGAGGGAGTGAAGGTTGGGGAGATAGCGGGAGTCACGAAGAGGACCTAAGAGAAGCAAATCAATTTAAATATTGTTAACCAATCTCCTTAGACCACTCGTTAATCAAATCTAAAAACACCAATGGTAGGTGGCTCGGAAAATCATAGCTCGACTGGCTTGAAATACCCAAAACGACGTTATTTTGATACATTCGAGCTATTCGAGCAACAAAAATTTGGGTCACCAAACATTTTCCATCTAAAAATGATACATAAACAACCAGAACCATTACCTTTTTAAAGTGCAGTCCCGCTAGGTAGCTCGAAAAATTGGAGGCTTGAGTGCCCTGAAATCCCAAAACGGTGTCGTTTTAGCTTCTTTTTTTTTTTTTTTTTTTCTTCTTCATTTCCATGATCGCAGAAGAAGGAGAAAGAAGAAAGAAGAAGAGAGGAGAAGAAAGAGATAGAGGAGAAGCCAAATCTGGAATGAAAATCAAAGCCACATCCATGAAACAAAACAAATCAAACCCAAATCCATGAAACAAATCAAACCCACAAATCCATGAAACACATACACACATACATATATACAGATCTGGAAAATCAACATGAAACACACATACACAAACATACACACACACACATATATATAGAAAAAGAGAAGAGGAGAAGAGAAAGGGCAGCGACGGAGGTGGTGTAGCGGTGACAGTAGTGGTCACAGCAGTGACGGAAGAGGAAGAGGGAGGAAGAGGAGGAGGTAGCAACGGCAACAGCAACGATGACGACGTGAGAAGATCGATTCCCCATTCTCTCTTTCTTCTCTCTTCCTTTCTTCTCTCTCTTTCTCTCTTCCTCCCTCCATTTGTTTGACAGATAAAAGAGAGAGAAAAAAAATTCAAAATGACGTCATTTTGAATTCGGACCATTTGAGCCTCAGGAATTTCGAGCTCTGAAACATTTTTCTTTAAAGTGTATGCAACACACAAATGATTTTTTTGCAGATGATTGAAAAGTTGGTGTTTACGCGCGCGCCTACAAAAAATCTGAATACATCAATTGGTTTGTTACATCTGCAACAGCAGAGTTTTTATTTATTAACATACACAGAGATCAAAATAACATAAAATAAATTAAAGAAAAAACTGTATTTGAGCAGATTATTTTGATCGGAAAAAATAAAAAATAAAAAATCATGCAGATCCAAAATTAAAATTCCGAACAAGTATCTAAAAGGTATCCAAGCATATTAATATAATTATTGAACAGAATCAAAATAGAGCCATGATATTGTTGTGTAACAAAGCAGTAACATAAAGGTTGTATTTAGATGTATATTTTAGAAAGAAAAAGGAAAAAAGTTACTCAAATTCATAATCTAAACAAAATCAAAGAATTTTTAAACACATACGTTCAAAGCAAACATAGATACTGTGCAATCAAACTCGTATGTCTGGCCTTGAATATCAATATTACCAAGCAAAGGAATCTCTCATATGTGACTCTGTGCATTTGGTAGAGTTTTAGAATTATGATTTGATAACAGAGTTACATTTTGACTTTGTGGGTTTTCGAATTTTGATTTGAATGATGTGATATATGATATTTGATTAAAAAATTTACAATTTATAACCAAACACAACATAAAATTCTATCAAAAACTCATAAAAAAATTTGAAAAAAATTCCCAAAATATTTTTTATTAAAAATATAAAAAAAAAAAAAAACCAACACTGTTCCGGTCGGAAGGATGACCAGGTAGACATGTGTTTCACAAATGGGTGTAAAATCAAATTTTGAAAACTATAACCAAACATATGGCTCAAACCAAGGGGTGAAATTGAGTTTGAAAAGTTTAACCAAACACAGCAAAAAATAAAATAAACTGGTATATTATGGATGACTTGCCTTGTATCTGAATATTACAAAGAAAAAGCTTCGTAACTACTATTTTTCTCTTAGGTCCAACCTACCCTTATCTTATGATTGTCTTTCCATTTCAAAGAAAATCTTAGTAAAATGTAAATAAAATATTGGGGCATTTACATACAAGTCCCATTTTGTGAATTTATAATCCATTATGTCCTAGATAAAATTATTTGCTCCTTCAAGTCCTATTAATTTTTAATAGACCAATTTATCCATTCAAACCCCCTTCTTTGCTCCTCTTTTGAACTAGATTGGATCCCCAGCGCCTTCTTCATCTTGCTAGCCGCAGTGGAAGTGAGAGATCTCTGCATCGACGGCGAGCTTGACGAAAGGGACGACGATCGGTCGGAGTTTGAGGAATTGCTAGAAATGTAAGTGAGGGACTTGCCGGAGGAGGTCCAACAAGCGGCGACGAAGACGACGGAGCACTAAGGCTAGGGTTTCGAAAATCTCCGATTTCGGCCTCTCCAGTATACCGAAAAACCAACTCCATCGAGAGATGCTCCACACAGTTTTCGGAATTTCAACGTACACCTCGCAGAAAGTCTTCATTGATTTTGATTATCTTCATTGAAATTTCAGTGTAAATGTGGATTTTTGAAATGGTGTGGGTTTGAATCAGGTGAATCAGGTGAGAGAGGGAGAGATTTTTAAAATTGATTATCTTTTTTTCAAATGAATCAGGTGATTATCTTTTTCTCAAATGAATCAGGTGAGAGAGAGAGAGAGTTTTTTAAAACTGAGAACCTTCTCAGTTTATAATATTTTCAATCTTAATCATTAAAAAATTGAGAAATTTCTCAAAATTGATAATTATAAATTTCTTAGTTTTGATAGTTTTGATAATATTTTCAGTTCATACTAGAAAAAAAATTGAGAAATTTCTTAATTTTGATAATTATAAATTGAGAACATTATCAGTTTTGGGATTAAAGGGCAAAACGTCTTTTTACTTATAAATGGGACTTATTGGTTTAAAAACTTTTTGACAAGACCCAAGCTACCACCAAATATATAGACAGGACTTTTTAGTAATTAACTCTAAAATATTTTACCTATATTTTATTTATTTATTTTAAGAGTATTCAGAACTTTCTAAATTTAATGATGTTTCAAAAAAATGATTAATTTATGTTTTTAACACATCATTTAATTTAAAAAATAATTCTAAAACGTGAGCTTGTATATCAAATTACTTATTTTAAATCTGTCCCCAATCTCCACTAAATTATTTATTTGTTTTGTAACACCCAAATTTTGTGAAGGCTGGCACAAATGTCACGGTTCGCGTCCGCAGTTTTTATTCCACCAAGGATGCATTTATTTATTTATTTGGGTCTCACACCATCACATTTTAGTTTAAAAATGAAAAAGTGATTAAAAAAGTTAAAAATTCAACAAGATTTTTTTTTTGTTATTTTTTGTACATTTTTTCATATAAAATTAAAAAATTATCCTAAATATATTAATTTTTTTACCTCATATTTTAACTAAAAAATTAAAAAATTACTAAAATAACATGTTTCTAAACGAAATTTATTCTTTTTCTAAGATATATTTTTGTTTTCTAAAACTAAAATTTGACAGTCATCGTCTTATTATCGGCCATAGTATTATTTTTTATAAACTAATTTTTTTTTTTTTTGATCCGCAAAAAAAAACTTCATTAATGAGAAACATACTACGTAATTTTATACTATTTTTTATAAACTAAAACACTATTATATACAAAGTAATTTTATAAACTAAAATTTGACATGGTTGTCATCGTCAATATTATTATATACTATTTTTGTTAGCTAACATTTGACATCAAAGTAATTTTTTTTCCTTTTTTATTCATAACATCGTTATTGAGTATCAGCCCTATTTTTATTAATTAAAATTTGGTATCATATTCATCGTGGTTATCATCATTGATACCACTGTTTTGTCAGGGTTTATTACATTAATAATCACCAATACATTCAATATATTATATTTTAATTTTTAATTTTTTTAATTTGATCCTCAATTAAAAGATGCGATATGTTACTCTTTAATTTTTTATATCCACCTTGTCCAAAATCAATAATTGAATGAGAGATATTTTTAAAATTTTGCATAAATACATAGTCAAGAAAATCAAAATGACTAAATGAGTGTTGTTATTTGTTCCAATCGTATTTTTTTGGACTCCACACTCACCACAATTGAACTCACTCTTCTTTATTTTAATACCCACTATAATCTCAATTATACCTCTCCTTCTTTGGACCTCTACCTCTCCTTCTTTGGACCTCTACCCAGTAACATGCCCAGGGATACCTACGTGCATTAAATAGTTCGGACCGTCAATTTCTTTGATCTAGTTTCACGAGTGCAATGTGAAACGTACATAAAAATCCAGATTTAGTAACTTTTATAGAAAATACATTTTACTGCAAAACATTTGCCAGAAATAGATTGCATCACCAGATCTCAGAATCGCCAACTAATATTTTGAAAAAAATAGAAAATTCATGACTCATGCCAAGGTCACTGTTCATTGTAACCAAAGATATCTCATTTCAGAACCTTAGGTATGAGAGGAGAAAGTCTTTAATTGAGCACCCTCACTCACCGAATCATAAATTGGCCTCTACTAAACCCTGATATGAGTTTTATTTCTTTTCTATGTTCATATTCCAATTATTTAATAAATCCTAAAAATTACTATGTGAAGCAAACAAGTATAAATTATGTCATTTATTTTGGAACAATTTGATGTCATGTATTTTAAAAGTATTTTGAAGATGTACAATTCAAAGAAATTAAGTTTACAAACACGAAAATGAACATCATTCCAAATTAAACGACACAACCTCCATCCACCGATATTCATACAGTTATATCAAATAAGCAAATAGCCACATGATAGAATACTAAACATAGTAAGGAAAACACACACAACCAGGATACTAAAATATAAAAACTTACATATTTACCGACGTCCCGTAAACAGTTACAAAACAAAGTTAATAAAACATACATGATCTTATATACGAAATTCTAAAACATGCATGATCTTACTAAAGATTCGACTTCTAATATATGACATATGAATCATTTCAAGAACAAGAGATAGTGTACATAATCACATAAGAATTGATTAAATCTACAAATGCAAACTTAGTCGAATCAAGATGCATGAAACGTGAATGCAAAGCATGAATTTAACGAAAAATAAAATATGATGCATATTCACAAATAAGGGAAGCAAGTAAAAGAACATGATAGAAAGAAGCGGGGCAGTAAATTATTATAACACTTTGAATAAATAATTATAAACTGAATAAGAGAGGGAGAGAATATTACAACAAAATAAAAATCTCACAAAACACTCAAAGGAAAACAAAATAGAAGCCTCATGTGTCTCGAGGATTGTTGGAAACTATCATGCTCAACGCAGGACGACTGCTTTGTTCTGTCGGCCAACTAAATAATTAGCCGGCCGGCGAATTAGGCCTAGCAAAACTTGTTTTGTTGCAATACCGAGAAAAGAACTAATAGGGAATATATATATATATATATATATATGTGGCTTAACTAACCACTTCTAGTTAGCTTACAACAGAAATAATATGAAACTAAAGTCAGAAAACAAATATGAGATTAAAAAGAAATACAAGGAAAATGAAAGATTAAAAATTCACCTTCCAAGGAAATGATGAACTTCTTGATTTCCAAGCTTTCTTTTTCTCACCCTCAAGGTTGTAAGTTATGTTCTCAATACTCAATTCGAAAGCTTGGAATTTGAGATATAACGGTGGTTTCGGACAAGTGTAGGAAATGATCGCTTGGTTCTTAAACTTGGCAAGGATTACTCTCTCCTTTATCAAAGCTTTAGGACTTGGTTTCAATGACGATATATTAATGTATGAATGGAAAGATGGAAGTTATGGCTTACTTTGTATTTTTCTCTCAAGTTTGACAACTCTTTGATCAAAGCTTCAACTTTCTTTTTTCTCTCTAGCCTCAAGCAATTTATCCTCTCTCTATCTCTCACATTCATCTCTTCTTCTCAAGACTTAAGCTCTCCTTATATAGGCAATGCAAGTGAAGCAATGATGGAAAACAAAGTGGAAGAGTAATGGGGTATTATGGAAGATAATGGAGCACCAAAATGATGCATTATCTTCAATGGATTAAGCACTAGTCAATGGAGACTGAGTATACATACATTTGGGGCAAAAATGGGTCAAAAATGGCATCATTGAGTGCTGTAAAAATCCGAGTTCAGTGTGTGCAAGTCGTGGCCATGCTTAGCCTGGTCACGGCCACAGTCCCCTCGGTCGCGCCCGTGATGGTGTGGACCAGTCGACCATTCGGTCGACCAACCGAGAACAATTTTGCCCGTTTCCTCCAGTTAGCCAGTTTCACTCTGCTTTCGGTCGAGTTCAATCCAAGTTCTCTCCGAGTGATAGATGAGACCTAAACACTTGACCAAAATGGGTTTAGGGTTGGCAATAAAGCTCAAATTCCATCTTTCTTACTAAAATTTTTGTAAGAAACACATTCTAATTTCATCATCGAGTAGTCAAAAGAAAGCACCAAAGTCTTAGGGCCAGTCAAAATAAAATGTCTACACACCCCTAGTACCACTTTTGTAAGAAATTCACCTTCTCGTATAATCCTGTTGATCAAGTCTGCGTTCCTCTATACGTCGTCGTTCCACCACCTGAAAACACAATCGTGAGCTGGCCGGCGGGGGTGTGCCGGAAACCTCTCCGATACCTAAGTCAGTAAACAAGACAAGAAGGCCAAAGCTCAATGTAGTCAGGGAGCAAAATTGTATTACCTCTCCAAAGGTGATATTGGTGAGCTTATATAGGTTCCGCGTAGCACAATCCTAGTAGGACTCTTACTCCTCCATTCAGAGTCCTCCTAGGATTCATACTCTTGAAGGATAATGCTTATCCTCCAACACCCCCCCTCACTGCTTGAACCAAGTGAGATGGTTTTACTTCGGCAAGTCGTCATACAACCGAAGTAACATTCCTCATGGGACTCCAATATGACCGAAGTAAACATGACCATGCTTAGCCAGAGAATAGGCGAACCATCCTTAATTCGGCCTCCTTCTACTA
The DNA here is from genome assembly GCA_025200525.1 of Camellia lanceoleosa. Taxonomy (NCBI): domain Eukaryota; kingdom Viridiplantae; phylum Streptophyta; class Magnoliopsida; order Ericales; family Theaceae; genus Camellia; species Camellia lanceoleosa. The sequence goes on along the minus strand of CM045760.1, from coordinate 161,551,962 downwards.
CTCTTACTTCGGCTTCTCATGTATAACCCATGGCGTGGTTAGGCCGAACTAACATGTTACGACCGGTCTAACTCCCATGCATCTTTAGACCGGTCTAACTTCAACCTTTTCTCGGACCGGACTAACTCCGAGGCGTTCTTGGACCGAACTAACTTCAACCTTTTCTCGGACCGGACTAACTCCGAGGCGTTCTTGGACCGAACTAACTTCAAGGCTTCTCTTGGACCGAACTAACCGGAGTAAGCTTCTACCGCGCTATCCAGAGCGAAGCCCACCAAGAGAAGCCATTACTTCGACTTCGAGTGCCATGGCCGAGATAACTATCTCTACTCCGATTGGTAACTTATAATCACGTTTGGACCGAGGTAACACAAAAAGTTTCCTCCACACTTGGCCCGAACTAACACTTGGACCGAGGTAAAAGTCCCTACCACACTTGGACCGAACTAACACTTAGACCGCGGCCCACTTGCTAGACTTTTCTACCGTAGCCCATATTCGTTTAGTTCTTGGACGAAGTAAATCTATCCTTACCTCGGTCCATTATGTGCCCAATTTCCAAATCTCCTCTTTAGCTCTACCCAATATAGATATAAATTACCCTCTCAATTGCCCTTAATTCCATCGCCATGCATGATTTGGGATTACTTGTTTCCAACCGAGCTAAACTTTAGCCTCCGTACTCCACAAAATTTGAGCAGTCCTCAACTCGCCTCCATGGCTTGTGTTCGTTATTCTTTGCTTTCATCTTGATTGCCTTCAACAAGACTCTGAATCCTTTGTTCCACTTAGCCGGCGAGGACTCCATTTATTTCACCTTTGTTTCTTTTAGCATGGTCCAACGATCCGTGCTTAATACTTTCCTTTTACTTTTCAAACTAACTAGGTTGGCGGGCACCTCTTTGCATGCTTAACCGAGATCTTCTTGAGCTATATCCTGCAATGTAAGGTTGCCAAAGACCTCTTAAATCAAGTGTGGGTGGGAAGCGGTATGGCGCAACTTCGGTCATAGCCAAGAGACCGAGGTCTTCCTAAACCCTCATCCATATTTTATACCGAGTTCCATGGTGGAGTATGCAAATGCCATTCAGCAGAAATTTCTTCAAGAAGGGGAGGACAAGGATGCTGCTCCTGAAGACAACGCCTAGCCGTTAAGCCAATCCATCTCCAACTCGGTGGTCTCCATCTAACCCTTGCTTGCTGTATACGTCACGGATCTTGATGACCTTTTTGCTTTATCTGTACTTTCTTCTTGAAATCTTGATTTGGAATGAAATCTTCAATTTTCTCTTCTTCTCGGCGAGATACTTATCTTGGTCTTAGCCTTGAAATCTAGCGGTCATACACCTTAACCTCTTCAGCCTAGGTTTTTACCTCGGCTGAAGATCACTAAAAGTTGTTCCAGCCAACCACTTTTCAGCCTAGATCCTTATCGCGGCGGAAGAGTACTAAAAGTTGATTGTTCCAGCAAATCACGCTTCAGCACGAATCCTTATCTCGGCTGAAGAAGAGCTTGATGCTTAGCCATTCCTGCCAAACTCCTTTGGCCGAGGTAACCATCATCCCGGCAAAAGAGTGTCCAAAAATGTTTTTTGATGGTCAAACCTGCCAACCACCTTTAGCCTAGGTCCTTATTTCGGCTAAAGGGTGCAAAAAAGTTTTGTTGGTCAAACCTGCCAACCACCTTTAGCCTAGGTCCTTACCTCGGCTTAAAGGGTGCAAAAAAGTTTTTTCTTGGTCAAACACCAACCACCTTGACCTAGGTCCTTACCTCGGCTTAAAGGGTGCAAAAAAGTTTTTATTGGTCAAACACCTTGCCAACCCTTTAGCCTAGGTCCTTATTTTGGCTAAAGGGTGCAAAAAGTTTTGTTGGTCAAACACGCCAACCACCTTTAGCCTAGGTCCTTACCTCGGCTTAAAGGGTGCAAAAAGTTTTCTTGGTCAAACACCAACCACCTTGACCTAGGTCCTTACCTCGGCTTAAAGGGTGCAAAAAAAGTTTTTGTTGGTCAAACACTAACCACCTTGACCCTAGGTCCTTACCTCGGCTTAAAGGGTGCAAAAAGTTTTATTGGTCAAACCTTAACCACCTTGACCCTAGGTCCTTACCTCGGCTTAAAGGGTGCAAAAAAGTTTTTGTTGGTCAAACACACTTAACCACCTTGACCTAGGTCCTTACCTCGGCTTAAAGGGTGCAAAAAAGTTTTTGTTGGTCAAACACTTAACCACTTTTAAACTAGATCTGATCTTGGCTAAAGGGTACAAAAGTTTTGTTGGTCAAACACCAACCACCTTTAGCCTGGATCCTTATCTCGGCTTAGGAGAGGTAAGTGTTGGTTTTTCCAGCCAACTCTGCTTTCAATGCCCCTCGCTCACAAAAACAACTTTTACAGAAGAAAATAATCTATGCTGAAAAGGGAACTACTTGTTTTATTGAGGAAAATGTAAATTACAAGTACTCTATCGAACAGATAACTCGAGATTGGCAGTGTTCCATGGTCTGGGGATAGCCTTGTTGGCTCCATCCTCCAAGTGATATGCCCCTTTTTCAGCTAAACCAACTACTTTGTATGGTCTTTCCCTATTGGGCCCTAGCCTGCCTTCTCTGGGTTCTTTACATCTATCATTTCCTGTACCAAGTCTTCCACTGTTTTCTATTCAGCTGCCTTGCTAACATCTGCGGACAGCTCATTGCTCTCAAGTTCTTCCTTTTATGTATTGGTCCAAGTGCCCAGCTGCTACTAACTCCTCCAAATGCTGCTTCAATGGCGTGCAATTTTCAGTGCGGTGCCCCTGTTCATCATGGAAAATGCACCGCGATCTTTCGTCGTAGTCTTTTTGCGCTTCTCCCAACTTAGCAGGCCATCGGACGAAAGGTTCATTGCGTATCTCGCTGAGGATGCGATAGATCGGTTTTTTGAACACTGTGGTAATGGCAGTGCGGACTCTCCACCTCCTTTCATCTGGGTCCTCACCGTTGTCCTTCTTACCTCGCTCGTCCTTGCTTGGGCGTTCTCTAGTGTTAACTTTTGTCGTAGTCTTTTTATACGGTATTGCGGTTATGCGATTTCGTTTTAGCGCGGTATTTATCTTCCTCCACGCCGAATATGTTGGTGTACTCTCTCTATCAAGGCTTCCATCGTAGAGGTGGCGTCATAGTAATTGAGTCCCTCAACTTTGTTTCATTGGAAGACCTCTTTTATCTTCTTGCGATGGCGAGATTTGTGGGGCAATCTCCTATCTGGTTGAAAGTTTCCCAATATCTTCCATTGTAGGATCCCAACGTTTCTTCGTCGTCCATGTCGATGGAGAGTAGGTGATCGATCTCCATTGGTGTTTTGGTGTTCGTTCTGAACCTTGTAATGAACGCCTCTGCCAATTGTGCCCAGGAAGTTATGCTGCTTTTTGGTAGCTTTTCAAACCAAGTCAAGCCTAGGTCACCCGGGCTTGAGGGAATAGGATGCACATTAAGGCCTCGTTCACGGTATCTGACCATGACTGGCGGAAGTGGCAAAGTGCAAGTATGGGTCCGTCTTCCCTCGTATGTAGTGAACTTAATTTGTAGAAAGCCCGATGGTAGAGGCGTTCTCAATTCTTTGGGACAAAGCGGTGAGGTCTGCAGCCTCGCCAATGCCTTGTCCGTTGGTTCGTAGGCGGGCGCGGTGGTGGCATTCCAACCTCGGCGCTTCCATGCGTCCGAGAATAACCGTTAAGGCGAAACTCTCGTGGATCGCGTGCCCGGGTGTCTTCCCTGCATCGTGCTTTTTCTTTTAGCACGGTCCGTAGGTGGGACGACCTGGGCAACTCCGTTTACTGGACCTTGTTTGATCGTATCACGAAGGCCAATATGTGCTTCCTTCGTGTAAGACCTTTCGGATCTCGCCCTCTCGGACACAGGTGGCGAGTTACGGAAGATCTTGATCGTATCGCTTTGTCCGAGGCTTTTGTTCTCCGCTTGGGAGGGTGTAGAATTCCTACTACGACCCTCTGAGTGGCGAGGGGGCGTCTTGTTTGTGCGCCCCTCTCCTGTCGCCACTTCTTTTCCTTTCACCTGGCGTGTGAGAGATTCCATGTCCGCCGCCATCCGCCAGTATCAACTCGTCTTGTTCCTGACGCGATCCTCCGAGTTTAAGGATCCATCCTGCGCCTTTGCCTTTCTGGGCTTTGTGAACGAGAGGGATGAGGGCTGTTATTCCTCCTTCGTCCCCTTCCATCCCTCCTGGAATTTTGTTGTCTCTGTGGTTCCAGGTTCGCCATGGGAGGGACCAAGGGAAGGCCTTCGCGCCTTGCACCTCCTTCTGGAGTTAGTCCGTCAATGGCGGACTGAGGTAATTCTTCGTTGTTCGCCATTGATGTTCGAGAGAAAAAGCTTGATCAAGAGGTTGTTCTTGTCTGTTCTTCCCACAGACGGCGCCAATTGTACGGGAAAGAAATTCACCTTCTCGTATAATCCTGTTGATCAAGTCTGCGTTCCTCTATACGTCGTCGTTCCACCACCTGAAAACACAATCGTGAGCTGGCCGGCGGGGGTGTGCCGGAAACCTCTCCGATGCCTAAGTCAGTAAACAAGACAAGAAGGCCAAAGCTCAATGTAGTCAGGGAGCAAAATTGTATTACCTCTCCAAAGGTGATATTGGTGAGCTTATATAGGTTCCGCGTAGCACAATCCTAGTAGGACTCTTACTCCTCCATTCAGAGTCCTCCTAGGATTCATACTCCTGAAGGATAATGCTTATCCTCCAACACCCCCCCTCACTGCTTGAACCAAGTGAGATGGTTTTACTTCGGCAAGTCGTCATACAACCGAAGTAACATTCCTCATGGGACTCCAATATGACCAAGTAAACATGACCATGCTTAGCGCAGAATAGGCGAACCATCCTTAATTCGGCTCCTCCTTCTACTACTCTTACTTCGGCTTCTCATGTATAACCCATGGCGTGGTTAGGCCGAACTAACATGTTACGACCGGTCTAACTCCCATGCATCTTTAGACCGGTCTAACTTTAACCTTTTCTCGGACCGGACTAACTCCGAGGCGTTCTTGGACCGAACTAACTTCAACCTTTTCTCGGACCGGACTAACTCCGAGGCGTTCTTGGACCGAACTAACTTCAAGGCTTCTCTTGGACCGAACTAACCGGAGTAAGCTTCTCTGGCGCTATCGAGCGAAGCCCACCAAGAGAAGCCATTACTTGACCGAGTGCCATGGCCGAGATAACTATCTCTACTCCGATTGGTAACTTATAATCACGTTTGGACCGAGGTAACACAAAAAGTTTCCTCCACACTTGGCCCGAACTAACACTTGGACCGAGGTAAAAGTCCCTACCACACTTGGACCGAACTAACACTTAGACCGCGGCCCACTTGCTAGACTTTTCTACCGTAGCCCATATTCGTTTAGTTCTTGGACCGAAGTAAATCTATCCTTACCTCGGTCCATTATGCGGCCCAATTTCCAAGTCTCCTCTTTAGCTCGGCCCAATTTAGATATAAATTACCCTCTCACATACATTTGGGGCAAAAATGGGTCAAAAATGGCATCATTGAGTGCTGTAAAAATCCGAGTTCAGTGTGTGCAAGTCGTGGCCATGCTTAGCCTGGTCACGGCCACAGTCCCCTCGGTCGCGCCCGTGATGGTGTGGACCAGTCGACCATTGATTGACCAACGACAATTTTGCCCGTTTCACTCGGTTAGCCCAATTTCACTCTGCTTTCGGTCTTGAGTTCAATCCAAGTTCTCTCCGAGTGATAGATGAGACCTAAACACTTGACCAAAATGGGTTTAGGGTTGGCAATAAAGCTCAAATTCCATCTTTCTTACTAAAATTTTTGTAAGAAACACATTCTAATTTCATCATCGAGTAGTCAAAAGAAAGCACCAAAGTCTTAGGGCCAGTCAAAATAAAATGTCTACACACCTCTAGTACCACCTTCATTCGACATTCTCTTTACAGCAACCCACACTCTACTTACCAAACCCCACCTCCTATGTTCCCTTCCTAGCCCTCCTCAACACACCTCACCTCAAATGTCCCTCTTCCTCTAGCCCTCCACCATTCTATTACATCTTTTGACACATAGAAAACAAACGCAACAGAGAAAGAAAGAGTCACAAAGAGAGTAAGATAGAGAGAGAGAGAGAGAGGTAGAGTGAGTGATACTGTGTGTGTGTGTGTGTGTGTGTGTGTGTGTGTGTGTGTGTGTGAGAGAGAGAGAGAGAGCGAGAGAGAAAGAAATGAGGAAGTGAAGGTTGGGGAGGTAGGGGGCTCGCAGAAAGGACCTAAGAGAGGCAAACAACATTAAGGAGAAGCTGGGAAAGAGGAGTGACTCTGGCTAGAGATGTGGATAGGAGGGAGGGAGTGGTCAGAGCTACCAATGGTGTGTAAGGGTAGGGTAAAGGTTAGTATTTGAGAAGTTAAAGATTGGGAACAAAATTTGTATTTTATGATAAGATATAATTGATAACAAATAATATGGTAGGGTAAGGGCTAACGAAATTATGTCGAGATAAATAGGAGTACTTAGACTAAATATATACAGTCTTCAACATATGTACTTTGTTACATTTTGATCACAAAGTATATGATTTATTTCAATTTGACCTCTACTCCTTTATATGTTGCATTTTTTTTTTTTGGGTAAATTTTCAAAAGAATCCTCTCATTATTGATTTTGAATTTAGAAAGTTGAAAAAAAAATTAAAGACTAAAGCATAATAAATTACATACTTTAAAAATTATTAATCCTTATTGTTATGGGAACTAATCAATAGTTATTCAGGATTTGGAGCCCCTCTAGTCTGTGATTTGGACTAGAGGCTATTGTTCGGGTCTATGGAGCTTACCACAACTCATGTTTGGATAAACAAAATGATTCATTTTATCAAGTCATTCATGTATATCATTCACACAAAAAATTAAATTTGTTCGATAATCGTAGTCTATTTAATTTATCGCATTTGTCTTTAAAAAAAATAAATAACAAATATGTCACGATCCAACCCTGGTGCCCAAAGGTTAGAAGTCACAACTAGACAACTAATTCTAATTTTAACAAATTAAGTGGTGCAGACGTAGACGAGATATAGTAGTAAATAAATTAAATAGGTAAATAAATAATTGAAATACTCAATAATTTTATTAAAAAAAAATTCATTAGGACTTTTATTTGTTTTATTGATGATCGGACAATTATTACAAAAATAAATAAATAAATACAAAATGTCTGCATTAAGTCATGTGCAAGTCTCATTACACAATTTTACCACTTTTCTTTACATTTCATCACGATAACAACTATAAATACATAGTAGAGTGAGAAATATTATATCAAGAGTATAGGATACAAAATCATCATGGATAATTATTTAGGCTAAAACATTGTACATTATTTAATTGGAGTTAATCAATAATTTAAATAGCATAAATGAATTGCAAAATATAAATAAAATAGTTGTAACCACGATACAAAATATAGGTCACAAAAATGGCAATCAGGACAGAGGTCACCAAAGTGACAATCAGAACAAAAGTGAATGGATCCATAACAACAGAAGGCCACAAAGTGACCAATCAATGGGCAATGATTATTTAACCCTCCCAAGACATGGGAAATTGGGTAAATTACATTGACACCCCTTGAGATTTCTGTTTAATACAGATTTCTCTCTCACATTTGAAAAATTACATTCCCTTCCGTGCGCTTTGGATTGCTGATGTCATGCCCTAATATTTTTTAAATGACCATCTTGCCATTTTTTCTACTATTTTTTCTTCCTATCATCATGACTACATTCTACAACTTTTCATCATTAAATTCTACCTGAACATATTCTTATTGAGTGATGATTTACAAACATAAATTTTATATAGAATTTTCAAACACAATAATATAACTCAATGGTGACCTTTCACTTTAAAACAAAACGCTTATAAATATGATTTATATGTACAATAATATCAATATTTGATATGGTCGTTTGCATACCAAAATATTCTATTTGTAATTAAGTAATAGCTACTATTCCAAAATATGTCGATTAAGATCATGTGTCGATTTTCCTGACTAATCAAATTGGGTTGATACAAAAATAATTTTAAAAAATTAAACAATAATTAAATGAAAGTTGGCCGAACCACTTTCTTCTTCTTTTTTGCTTTTCTTTTTATTTTATATACATATATATAATTAATGATGTTGGAATGGTGGGGTGAGCACCTCCACCGAAAGATTGGTATTATTTATTTTTTTATTATTTTATTTTATATTATAATATAATATAATATAATATAATATTAAAATATATTATTTATAATATACAAACACTCAAAATATATATATAAACACACAAAATCACACAAAATTATAAAATAATACAAATAAATAAACTAATAAAGTGTATATTAGTGGATTAAATGTGTAACATTTAAGTACAGATTACTATCACAATATTTTTATGATTTTTTCTAAATATATTTAAAAATATATAATTTGTACAAAAAAATTTTAAAAAAATCTATTGAATACAATAAAATAAGATATCTAAAGCGCACGGAAGGGAATGTAATTTTCCAAATGTGAATTTAAAAAAAAATAAAATTATTTTATTTTTTTGTATTTAGTGAATTTAAAAAAAAATCACAAAATATTATATTTCTTAAGTATATCTAAATTAGGTGTATCTAAAAAATAAAAAATTACTTAAAATATTAAAAAATATCAATAAAATTTTTAAAAAAAAACACAAAAAATAAAAAATAAAAATAAAAAGCTCAATTTTTTGTATGATTTAAACCAAAAAAGATGATTGTTATTTCTCTTGAAATGACATGAACAAAATATCTACACTATTTTATTATTTGACATGTATAAAGACTAAGAGACAAATATGTCATTTTAATCAGACAGTGGGGTAAGTGTAATTTTTCAAATATAAAGGAAGATCTATATTAAATGAAAACCTCATGGGATGTCAGTGTAATTTACCATAAAAAATTTTAAGATATGATACCAATAAATGTAGAACAATTTATAATGACATTATAAATTTTAAGAAGAAAAATATAATTTTTAAAAGTGAAAATCTATATTAAATAGAAATCAAGGTGTCTGTGTAATTTACCCAAAATACTAACAGTCTGAAATGATCATCATCCGTTTGGTGTGTACTATGTTCTAGGAAAACAGAGAGGGCACGACATGAGTGTATGTATATGCCTGTCCATACCTACCTGCCCAGGATAAAACTAGGTCAAAAAGCCCGTAAAATTATTCTTCTTTTATTTATTTTTCTTTTTTAGTCTTTTTCCTGGTAAATTCATTCGAGTCCAATTAACTCTTTTTGTATAATCCCAGAAGTCAAAGGAGAGCAAGCTGGTACATGATTAGACGAACCCATCTTCATGAGAAGAATTGTCTACTGTCTATTGATCTAAACCAGTCCAATTGGCACTGAAACTCGAATTTCTTGGGAAACAAACAGAAAACTGTCGGAAAATTTCCTTTATTGGGCACTTGATGCATCAATAAGGTAGGTATGCACTCAATATCTATTCCTTCAGCATAAGACCATCTCCAACCCTTCATTAATTTTTTTTCATTAAATTTGATTCCAAATTGAGTAAAAAGCTTGATTTGATATGCATTACTCTAATCCTTCCATCCAATTTTTTATCAAATTCTTTTTAAAAATTCTTCAATTATCCTAAATTTTCCTTTTCATCAAATTTGATGAAAAAAAATTCATCTCCAATGTAATCTTTTAAATTTTCATCAAATTTGAATTTGATGAGTTCTCAATTTGATGAAAAAATGACTCTTCCTTGACTTAGTGAAAGGATTGGAGATGAATTTTGAAAACTTTTTCATCGAATTTAAATTTGATGAAGAATAAAAAAAGTTGAAGGATTGGAGATGCTCTAAGCATAATTACTATGTAGGTTTTAATATGTGTTTTGATGCTTTAAATTGAATCATGTTATACTTGAATATCAATTTTGTCATGGTTTGAATGAAATTTGATCCCTTTACTCCTTTTGCAGTTTGCCCAAAAAGCCACAAACTACTTTTTAAATTTTAAATTTCAAAATTTGAGATCCAACAAATCTCTGGAGTTCAACCATGATAGAACCAGAGCTTTATCTATGGTATTTTAGTGACTGAAGGAACATAATGGGATAGTAAGAAGAAGAAGCAGAAGAAGAAGAAGATCACCTCGAGGGGATCAAGCTTCTAAACCCTAAGGTAGTGTTTGGTTTACTAGAATGGAATGGAGTAGAATGGAATAATTATTTAACCAGAATTTTCATTCTCGTGTTTGGTTGATTTAAAAAAATAATAAAAAATAAATTGCAAATAGAACCATCATTCATCATTCTAAGGGAATGATCATTCCATTCCAGTAGACCAATTAGAGCATTAAAGGAAATTCTCATTGATTGCATAAAAGTGCCATAAGGCATCTACACCTTTATATAATTAGAACACCAGCCAGCAACAGAAATAACAAGATTACCGGAAAAAGAAATTAAATCATGCCAAAACAAATGGCACATTTGACACCTAAAAATAAAATTGAGCATTATCTACCAATATAGAAAGTAATCGTATCATTCCCCCACTCATATTAAGACCTTGTCCTCAAGGTTGGAAAGCAACCAACGCTAGAAATTTCTCCCTGAGCGAGTGATAGGATTCCCAAGTAGCATCCTCAATTGGAAAGTAATTCCACTGGACTAGAACACGCACTCCTGCTTGATTCTTGCGTTTGACTAGTCGTGAATCCAATATAGCTTGGGGTTGGATCTTGGTTTCTCCTGTCAAGGAAATACCTGGTAGCTGCCTTTGAGCAACAAGTGAACTCCAAGCTTCTTTTTCAAACAAGAAACATGGAAAAAATGATGAATCTTAGGCTCTGTTTATTTCTATGTAAAATATGTTACATCAAAAAATATTTTTCATGTAAAATATTTCCTTCCTATTTTTCAGTGTTTGGCTGTCGTTTGTAAAATATTTTCGTAATACTCAAATTGCACCTTTTTTTTTTTTTAATGAATTACCCAAAAAAAAAAAAAAAAAAAACTTGCTATGTGGACATTGAATTCATACTTGGAGAACCAGTCATTCACCTAGGCTGCCACAAAACCAATGAAGATTGCAAACCATGGTTTTCCCAACCGTTGAGAGGAGTCTTGTGGGTAAGCCAAAAATTACTTGCGAAATTTTGGAACGGAAGTCATTTTTGAGCTTTTGATGAAAGTTATTTTTTTAAAAAAAATATTTTACTTACTTTGTGTTCAACCAAACAAAGCAAAATGAAATATATTTTACGGCAAAAAAACGAAGCCTTAGTGCCTTCAGGAAGGTCTAACCGATGGGCTACAGGTTCTATACACTCAAGCACCTTATAAGGACCATAAAATGTGGCTATAACTTCTTAGAAGAGCGAACTTGTATGGCAACTTGTTTGTAGGGTTGTAGCCGCAAATAGACCCGATCTCGTACCTTAAACTCCCTTTTTGTTCTATGCTTGTCTGCTTGTTTCTTCATTCGGGACTGAGCTTGATGTAGATTACTTTTTTTTTTTTTTTTTTTTGATGTAGATTATTTTTGAGAAGTAGCAAAAGGCCATCCCTTTCTCTTAGATCACAATCTACCTCAAATGGAGTTTGTTTGGTAATTAAATGATAGGTAGTGTTGTACCACCATTCTACCCATGAAAGCCAGCAAACCCAATCCTTTGGTTGATCACCTGTAAAGCACATCGAATAATCCTCTAAGGCACTGGTTAAACACCTCTGTCTCTGGCCATCTGTCTGTGGTTGATAGGTTGTAAGATGGTCCACAACCACAAAGATCACGTTCTTCCCTTTTGAGGAAGGAAGGCCTTCTATAAAATCTATAGAGATATCCGACGAACTGCAAGTGGTTGTAGCAGTCCAGGGTTGCTACTGTTTCTGCTTTATTTCTCTGGCACGTGTCACATTCTTGTACAAAACGTTTAACCTCCTTCCGCATCCCCTTCTAGTAAAAGACACGAGAGAGTCGTTTGTAAGTGCAAAAGTAGCCTGAATGTCCAGCAGAGGAAGATGCATGGAACTCGTGAAGTAACAATGGCTTTTGGGGAGAATTAGCAACGAATACAATTCGGCCGTTGTACCTAAGTCCTTGCTTGCCATCCCAAGCGTAGTGTGGGACAACATTAGGGTCTTTATGCAATTTGATTATACTCACCCACTCCGCTCGTATGTCATCTAGACCACCAAATATTGGAGCTGTTATAGCCGCCAAATCAGCTTGTTCAGGAAGTTGAGGAAGAGCATCAGCAACCACAATCTTTGTCCCCTTCTTGTAAATAATCTCATAGTCATACCCCAGATCCGCTGTTCCAAAATATATTTAATGCTTTTATGATCAGTCTGTATTTGAAAATGGTGGCCAATAAGGTAAGGCCTATTTTGTCTCACTGCATGACGCCCTCTTCTCCTTGTCATGTATTGACATCTGTTGATGAAGTGGCGATAATGTATTGATAGTGAATGCTAAAGGTTGACCCTTCTGGATTAGAACTCTGCCAATTCCCACTCCACAAGCATCACACTCTACCTCAAAGAGTTCAAGGAAATCTGATAGAGCAAGGACAGGAGTAGACGTCATAGCGTCCTTCAATTTGACAAAGGCAGCTTCAGCATCTGGCCCCCAATTAAACGCATCCTTTCATGACAAGGTTGTTAAAGGTGCACTAATTTTTTCTTAGTCCTTGAAAAATTTCCTGTAGTAGTCAGTAAAGCCAAGAAATCCACGTAGTGCCCATACGTGCTTTGGTGTGTAGGGCTCTCAACCATAGCCTTTATTTTTGAAGGGTCTACTGCTACCCCATCCTTGGAGATAATATCACCAAGATAGTCTACTGAGGTCACAAATAAAGATTTCTCCTGAAGGAGGGTGAGTGCCATACACAGATGACATTTATGTTCCTTCTACTAAGGTGAACTATAAATGAGAATATCGTCAAAGAATCACCAAAGGAAGTTTCCGACAACTGGAGATGGTGACTGGCTGAGGTGGCCAAATGTGATTCATGACGGTTGGAGATGATGGCCAAAGGTGTTTTCCAGCTGAAGTGGTGGCCAGAGATGTTTCTGTCCGAAGTGCGCCACATAGACAACTATGGTCAGAGGTGGAGGTGGTCAGTGGGTGGTGTTCGGAGGGAGTGGAAGATGAAGGAATAAAATTTTCTAAACAAGTGAAAATAACTTTTTGTTTTTGTTACAATAATTTTATAAACTATTTACATTTAAAAAAAAAAAATGAAAGTAACTAAATTAGTTTTTGTTTATAATTTTTAAAATTTTGTAAACTGAAACAAAAAATATTGATATAAATGTTACCAAACGGGCCTTTATTGATTCCGATAACCAATGCACTGCCTATTAATTTGTGTAAGAACTGAGCAGCGTATTATTAGAATATCTTATGTTATGCGGGGGGAAGTTTTTGTAGTCTTCGTTCTTTTAGGTATTCTGTTCCTGAAAGGACAAGGTACTTTAGTACTGTTACAAGCTGCTCAAATATTTTATTTTTTTTAAAAAAAAAAAAAAAAAAACGATGCATTGCCTATAGTACATTGACTTGCTATTCTTCTATTACTGACTGCTCAGGTATTGTCTTTGGTAAAAGAATTGATGTCATACTTGACATGAGTATGAGTTAAAGATGGTACGTTTAGTTCTGCTCTTTGTCCATCCCTGCTATTATTTTATCTAATTATTATTATTATTATTATTTTTTTTTTTGAGCTTTTTATTAAAATAGTATATTATTAGTTGAGTTATTATTCAATTATAATTATTCTATGCTTGAGACTCTCTTATGATTATTTATTCATTTTCATTAATATAAAAGAAGATAATATCACAATCATTTTTTAATCTTGACACTTTTTAAAATTATCATGTATCAGAGTCTAACCTTAAAATCTAAACCCATCTACCCATACAGCTCCTGTTACTCACCGGAGCCCCCAGCCACTAGCCCGAGGCAACCCACGCAGCTAGCGACCACCACTTCAGCAGCCGAAAGGTTTCCTCTCTGTCGGCTCAAGTCGACTCCATCCTGAGGGGTTTCGGCTCAAGCCAAGAAGGACCCAGGTTGTTTTTGGGGTGGGTTGATGTCTGTCTAGGGTTCTCTTCTCACCCTGGTTAGTCGAAATCAGTACTGAAGAGAACCCTAGGGTTTGAAACTCACCTGGGTTGGTCGAAATCCTCAACAAAGGCCCATCCTGGTCTCTCGTTGGTCTTTGCTGATAGGCCTCCTGGACTAGTCGACCACTGGTGCAATCGGCCAGGCAAGACGAGCCTCTATGCTCTCTTTGGCTTCATGCGACAGCCTCTGGTATCGTCCCTCCCTCTGCTGTCGTCTTTCTGTCTGTTGTGTCTTTCTGTTGTTGACTTGGTCATTAGGTCTTGAATAGTGTACTTTTGTTTCTTCGTTTCTCTTGAAAAAAAAATAATAATAAATATAGGAAAAAAAATAAAGGTTGCATTTGATAGAGTTTTAAAATTATGATTTGAGAATAGAATAATATTTTGAGTTTGTGAGTTTCAGAATTATGATTTGAAAAAAGAAAATTTGTTTGGTTATAAGTTTTGAAAAGATTTTTGAATTGAGTTTTAAATTTTTGATGTGACATATGAAAAGAAAATTTGTTTGGTTATGAGTTTTGAAAAGAATTTTCAAAATTTAATTCAAAAACTTGTAACTCATAACCAAACACATAACTCAAAACTCTATTTAAAATTCTATTCAAAATTCATAACCAAATTCTTTTTAAAATTAAATTCAAAAAAATAATTTTTCATTTTGGTCTAAAAAAATATTTTGTATGTTTAAAAAATATCAAAAACAAATATATATATATATATATTTCCAAATAACAGGTGACGATTGGCAATTGCAAAAAAAAAAAAAAAAACACTGTTCTAGAAGACCGGCCAGACGTCCGGGAGGATGACCGAGTGGACCCAAAATTCAAAAACTCCTCTGCAGAAGATGAAACGTGAAAGAGAAATATGTTTTGAAAACTACATCCAAACGTGAAAGAGAAAACTATTTTGAAATGTGTGGTGGAATCACATTTTCAAAACTCCATCCAAACAATGGATGCAAATGGAAGGGTGGAATCATGATTTCAAAGCCACACTAAACACAGCTAAATAATTTCTATGAGTTCTTAATTCTTTATGCTTTCATAGTGGTAGTTGTGTTTTTCCTTCCACCACTACCACCATTTTCCGGGTTTGTGATTTTCACTAGTTTTGTTGAGGGTTCGGTAGTACAGTATCTATGGCAGATTTCACTAGTGTGTTTGCTATTTCTCAGACACCTAGGAGTGAGAGTTCCACTATACCTACTATTATGATTGATAACCCCAACCCTAGTCTTAAAATCACCACCTCTCTATTTAATGGTCAGAACTATCTAGCATGATCGCAGAGTTTGACTATTTTTTTAAATAGTAGAGGGAAGATGGGGTATGTTGATGGCAGGATATAGGCATCCAACATCACTAACCTGGGTTATGACCAATGGGAGATTACCAACTCTTTGATTATGAGGTGGCTTATTCGATGGTACCAAAAATTGATGAGGGCTACTTGTCTACGGAGGTAGTCGACCCCATTTGATGGGACTTAAGGCCTGATTTGGTTTGGTTTGGTTTGGTTTGGCTACTTGTCTATGGAGACTGCCTAGGTTGTTTAGAACGTTGTGGCTACCACCTATTCTCGTAAAGGGAATTTCTCACAGGCATTTGAGTTGCGCCGCTCTATTGAGAGCTCTGTTCAGAGGGAGCAAACTGTTCTTCAGTACTTCACCTTCCTCACCAACAGCTGGAAACGCCTTGCTCACCTACAAGGCTATAAGCATGTTTGCACTGCTAATTCAGTCGGGTACAGGAAGTTTATTGCACAGGAAAGGGTCTTCAAGTTGCTGGCAAGTCTCAATGTGGAGTATGATCCGGCTCGGAGTCAGGTTCTGAGTATGGACACTCTTCCTTCACTTCAGAAGGCATTCGTCTATTTACAGAATGAGAAGAGTCACCGGTCTGCTATGATGTTACTTGTCTCTATTGACCGCTCTGCATTACTGTCTATCCCTAGAGATGGCCTTAGCCTGACTCCTATCCATCCGTTTGCCGCCAAGGAGTCTCAGATTCGTCAGGATTACCGCCGCAAGTCATGACTGAGACGTGTTAGAAGCTTTATAGGACTCCATCTGGGGGTTGAGGTGATCGGTCTGCTTCTAGAAGAGGTCGGTCAGGCCAGTCTAGAGGACATGGCTCTCGTCCACGGGCTCATCAGTCTAATGTCGTTGATACACTTGATTCTATTTCCGCTTCCGTTGGCCAGGCTTCTGATGGTCTCTCTGGCATGACTACTCATGAGCTTGAGGATGTTCTACGTCACTTGTTGGACCACCGGTCTTTTACTACCCTCAGTACATCTTTCTCGTCGTTTGCCCGCTCAGGTAACTTAGCTTCTTCTCCTCGTATTTTCCTTTCTCATAAGTCTTTGTCCTGGATTATTGATTCTGGTGCCTCAGATCATATGTTTGGATCCTCTGACCTTTTCTCTGCCTATAAGTACTCTTCAGGTCAAGACAAAGTTAGGATTGCAGATGGTACTGTTTCTTCTATTTCTGAGAAAGGTTTAGTCAATGTCACTCCTACCATACCTCTATCTTCTGTTCTCTATGTTCCCAATTTTTTTGTTAACCTGTTATCCTTGAGTCGTATTATAAAGGATTTAAATTGTAGTGTGATTTTTTTTCCTAATCATTGTCCTTTTCAAGACCTTGTCACGAGGAGGACGATTGGTAGTGGTGGTGTAGAAAATGGTCTCTACTTCTTGGATCAACCTGACAAGCTTGCTTATTCTTCCACCACAAGTCCTACTACTAAAGATGATTTATGGCTGTAGCATTAGTGTTTTGGATATCCTTCTTTTTATTTACTTAAACATTTATTTCTATCTTTTTGCAAATAATAATGTGTCTGAATTTCTTTGTGAGTCTTGTCAACTTAGAAAACAATACAGAGCTTCTTTTGCTCTCAGTTTTAATAAGAGTTTAGTTCTTTTTTCATTAATCCATTCTAATGTCTGGGGTCCATCTCGTGTTATGTCTGTGAAAGGTCATCAATGGTTTGTTACATTTATTGATGATTTTTCTCGTACTACTTGGGTGTATCTCATGAAAGACAAGAGTGAGGTTTTCTCTGTATTTTGCAATTTTCATAAGATGATTTGTTCTCAATTGGGGGCCACTGTCAAAATCTTTGGTTCTGATAATGAGGGTGAATACATAGATTTTGGGTTAGGGCAATATTGTTCTGCTCATGACATTATCCATCAAACCTCTTGCACCAATATCTCTCAACAAAATGGGGTGGCAGAACGTAAGAATTGTCATCTTCTTGACATGGTTCAGTGCATGTGTTTTTCTATGAGTGTGCCTCTTTCCTACTTGGGCGACGCTGTTCTTGAAGCTTGAGTAACCAGCTTAGGGTTTGATAGAATATCATTCCCTATTTATAAAAGAAGATTAGGGTTACAAGATGAGACAATTACAAGATGAGCCCTGAGGGCATAGAATAATTACAACCAATAACTCAGAGAATAATATAATATGCTAATATTCCCCCTCAAGCTGGTGCGAAGATATCTCTCATGCCCAGTTTGCCTAATATGTTATGAAATGGTTTAGTCTCAACCCCCTTGGTGAGAATGTCAACAAGTTCACCAGACTGGACAAAAGGAGTACAAATGGTACCACTACTGAGTTTCTCCTTAATGAAGTGGCGATCAATCTCAACATGTTTTGTCCTGTCATGTTGAACTGGATTGTGAGCGATGTTGATGGCGGCCTTATTATCACAGTATAACAGAATGGAGTCCGTCTGATTAATACCTAGATCACTCAACAATAACTTGATCCATAAAAGTTCACACACACCTTGTGCCATGGCTCTAAACTCAGCTTCTGCACTTGACCTGGCAACCACATTCTGTTTCTTACTCCTCCAAGTAACTAGGTTGCCTCCAACAAAGGTGCACACTCAAGTCGATCTCCTATCGCCATCGATCCAGCCTAGTCAGCATCTGTATAGGCTTCCACACGAAGATGATCATACTTTGAAAAATAAAGACCCTTACCAGGAGCAGACTTCAAGTACCTCAAGATTCTCGTGACCGCCTCAAAGTGAATCTGATGAGGAGCATGCATAACTGACTAACCACACTGACAGCAATAGCAATATTAGGACGGGAGTGAGATAGGTAAATAAGCTTACCCACTAATCGCTGATAGCTCCCCCTATCAACAGCTTCTCCTCTTTCATCATCCCCCAATTTCTAATTGGGTTCCAGTGGAGTGGCACATGCCTTGCAGCCAAGCATCCCAGTTTCCTTCAACAAGTCAAGCACATATTTTCTCTGTGAGATAAATATCCCGTCCTTAGAGCGAGCAACTTCAATTCTCAGAAAATACTTCAAGTTTCCCAAGTCTTTGATTTCAAACTCCCTAGCTAAATATTTCTTCAACAGAGGTATTTCCCCATTATCATTGCCGGTAAGAACTATGTCATCTACATAAACAATAAGTGCTGTAGTCTTACCACATGAGGAATGTTTCACAAATAAGGTGTGATCTGCCTGACTCTGTTTGAAGCCATATTTAAACATAGCCTGAGTGAATCTCTCAAACCAAGCCCGTGGAGACTGTTTGAGACCATATAATGACTTCCGAAGCTTGCATACTTTGCCTTATGTCTGATGATCCTCAAAACAAGGAGGAATGTCCATATATACCTCTTCTTCGAGGTCACCATGGAGAAAGGCATTCTTGACATCAAACTGATAAAGTGGCCAATCTAAGTTACCTGAGCGGGCAAAGGACAAGAAAGTTGTACTGAGAGTAGTAGAAGGCCGGCGGTCCAATAATTGGCGTAAAGCATTCTCCAGCTCAGTATCAGAAGCTTGGCCAACAGAAGCAGAATTAGAATCAAGTGTATCAATGGTACTAGACTGATGAACACGAGAATAGGAACCGCGTCTTCTAGACTGGCCTAACCGACCTCCTCGAGAACCAGACCGATCACTTCGACCCTTGGATGGAGTCCCATGAAGCTTCCAACACGTCTCACGAGTATGTCGCGGCTTCTTGCAATAATCGCAGAATACAGACTCCTTAGCAGTAGACGGAGGGATGGGAGTCAGGTTGAGGCCATCTCGAGGAGTAGACAGTAATGCTGAGCTGTCAGTAGAGACAGGGGACATTATAGCAGACCGGCGACTCTCCTCATTCTGTATATAGGCAAATGCCTCCTGAAGGAAGAGTGTCCATTGAAGCTTTGCTTAACAGCTTGAGGGTATGATATTCAATCATCCCTTATTTATAGATAAAATTAGGGTTACAAAATAGACAAGATAGGCCCCCTAAGGGCATAGAATAATACAACCCTAGTCTAATTCACCTTTCGGTGAATAAACAATGCCAACTTTCGGCTAATATATGTTATATGCTAACACTCCCCCTCAAGCTGGTGCGAAGATATCTCTCATGCCCAGCTTGCCTAATATGTCATGAAATGGTTTATTCCCAACCCCCTTGGTGAGAATGTCAGCAAGTTGTTCACCAGACTGGACAAAAGGAGTACAAATGGTACCACTAGTGAGTTTCTCCTTAATGAAGTGGCGATCAATTTCAACATGTTTTGTCCTGTCATGTTGAACTGGATTGTGAGCGATATTGATGGCGGCCTTATTATCGCAGTATAACCGCATGGAGTCCTTCTGATCAATCCCTAGATCACTCAACAATAACTTGATCCATAGAAGTTCACAAACACCTTGGGCCATAGCTCTAAACTCAGCTTCTGCGCTTGACCTGGCAACCACATTCTGTTTCTTACTCCTCCAAGTAACTAGGTTGCCTCCAACAAATGTGCAATACCCTGAAGTCGATCTCCTATCGCCATCGATCCCAGTCAGCATCTGTATAGGCTTCCACACGAAGATGATCATACTTTGAAAAATAAAGACCCTTACCAGGGGCAGACTTCAAGTACCTCAAGATTCTCATAACAGCCTCAAGGTGAATCTGATGAGGAGCATGCATAAACTGACTAACCACGCTGACAGCAATAGCAATATCAGGACGGGAGTGAGATAGGTAAATGAGTTTACCCACTAATCGCTGATAGCTCCCCCTATCAACAACTTCTCCTCCTTCATCATCCCCCAATTTCTGATTAGGTTCCAGTGGAGTGGCACATGCCTTGCAGCCAAGCATCCCAGTTTCCTTCAACAGGTCAAGCACATATTTTCTCTGTGAGATAAATATCCCATCCTTAGAGCGAGCAACTTCAATTCCCAGAAAATACCTCAAGCTTCCCAAGTCTTTGATTTCAAACTCATTAGCTAAATATTTCTTCAACGGTATTTCCTCACTATCATTGCCTGTAAGAACTATGTCATCCACGTAAACAATGAGCGAAGTAGTCTTACCACGTGAGGAATGTTTCACAAACAAGGTGTGATCTGTCTGACTCTGTTTGAAGCCATATTTAAGCATAGCCTGAGTGAATCTCTCAAACCAAGCCCTTGGAGACTGCTTGAGACCATATAATGACTTAAGCTTGCATACTTTGCCTTCGATGATTCTCAAAACCAGAGGAATGTCCATATATACCTCTTCTTCGAGGTCACCATGGAGAAAGGCATTCTTGACATCAAACTGATAAAGCAGCCTGTCAAGATTAGCTGCTAGAGAGAAGTATTCTCGAATTCATCTTTGCCACTGCGAAGGTCTCCTGATAATCAATGCCATATGTCTGAGTAAACCCTTTTGCCACAAGTCTTGCCTTGTAACGCTCAATAGACCCATCTGCTTTGTGTTTCACAGTATATACCCATTTACATCCCACAGGTCGTTTGCCCGTAGGTAACTCAGTCAATTCCCAAGTGCCATTCTTCCTAAGTGCTTTCATTTCCTCAATCATGGCTAGTTTCCACTCAGAGGTAGCAAGAGCATCCTGAAAATGGTTAGGAATGCTAACAGAGGAAATATTGGACACAAATGCTCTATATGAGGATGACAAATGAGAGTATGACACAAACTGTGAGATAGGATGTTGAGTACAAGATCTCACCCCCTTTCTCTTGGCAATAGGAACATCAAGATCAATGGATTTAAGAGATTCAAGATTACCTCGACTCTCATCAGAAGCAGGAGATGGCAGTGGAGTAGCAGAAGTGGTCCCTTGTATCCAGTGTTGTCTGTCTGTGTCCCGGACATAAACATGCTCGACCTTATCCTTAGTGACAGTGGGTTCTATAGTTTCAGTAGAAGAGAGTGGTGCAAGAACAACTGGTTCCACTATAGGAAGCACAGGACTCACTTCACACCAAGGCTCCCCCGGAAATGAGGACGGTGATACCGGAGAGGACAAGAAATAGGACTGGGACTCAAAGAAAGTAACATCCATGGATACAAACCACTTACGAGAAGAAGGGTGGTAACATTTATACCCCTTTTGAGTAGGAGAGTAACCAAGGAAAACACACTTTAGAGAGCGAGGGTCCAACTTACCACGAGAGGGAGAGTGATTATGAACAAAACAGACACAATCAAAAATTTTGGGGGGAATAGAAAACAAGGATTGAGAACCTAGGAGGACGCGAAGAGGAGCCTGTTTTTGCAAGACCTGGGTAGGGAGACGATTAATAAGATGGGCAGCGGTGAGAACAGCGTCACCCCAATAGGACCGAGGCACATTCATAGAAAAACACATGCACCGAGCCATGTCAAGAAGATGCCGATTCTTGCCACCCCATTTTGTTGAGGGGTATTGGTGCAAGAAGTCTGATGGATAATGCCATTAGTAGAGAAATATTGTCCTAACCCAGAGTCTATGTATTCCCCACCATTATCAGAACGAAAGAGTTTGACAGTGGCCCCAAACTGAGTACAAATCATTTTATGAAAAGTGCGAAACACAGAGAAAACCTCACTCTTATCTTTCATGAGATACACCCATGTAGTACGAGAAAAATCATCAATAAATGTAACAAACCATCGATGACCTTTTACAGACATGACACGCGAGGGACCCCAAACATCAGAATGTATTAAGGAAAAAGGAACTAAACTTTTATTCAAACTGGGAGCAAAAGAAGCTCTATGTTGTTTTCCGAGTTGACAAGACTCACAAAGAAAGTCAGACACATAATGATTGGCGAAACTAGAAGGAAATAAATGCTTAAGTAAATGAAATGAAGGATGCCCAAGACGCCGATGCCATAACCATAAATCAGCGGGGGTAGTAGAAGATGTGGTGGAAGAATAAGCAAGTTTGTCCGGTTGATCTAGGAAGTAGAGACCATTTTCTGTACTACCACTGCCAATCGTCCTCCTCGTGACAAGGTCCTGAAAAAGACAATGATCAGGAAAAAATGTCACACTACAATTCAAATCCTGGGTGAGACGACTTAAGGATAACAGGTTAACAGAAAAATTAGGAACATGGAGAACAGAGGACAAATGTATAGTAGGAGTGACGTGGACTAAACCTTTTCCAGAAATGGAAGAAACAGTACCATCGGCAATCCTAACTTTGTCTTGACCTGAAGAGGGCTTATAGACAGAGAAAATATCAGAGGAGCCAGACATATGATCTGAGGCACCAGAATCAATGATCCAAGGCAAAGACTTATGACACAGGAAAGCACAAGGAGAATAGGCTAAGTTACCTGAGCGGGCAAAGGATGAGGAAGCTGTACTGAGAGTAGAAGAAGACCGACGGTCCAACAATTGGCGCAAAGCATCCTCCACGATGTCGAAGTTGGGCCAATGCGAAGTAGAATCAGGTGGATCAACGGCACTAGTCTGATGGGCCCGGGAATAGGAACCACGTCCTCTAGATGGACCTGACCGACCGCCTCGAGAACCCGACCGATCACCTCGACCCCCGGATGGAGTCCCATGAAGCTTCCAACACGTCTCACGAGTGTGCCGTGGCTTCTTGCAATAATCACAGAAGACAGACTCCTTAGCAGCAGATGGAGAGATGGGAGTCAGGCTGAGGCCATCTCGAGGAGTAGACAGTAATGCTGAGCGGTCAGTAGAGACAGGGGACATCATAGCAGACCGACGACTCTCCTCATCCTGTACATATGCAAATGCCTCCTGAAGTGAAGGTAGAGTGTCCATACCCAGAACGCGACCCCGAACTGGATCATACTCCACATTTAGGCCGGCCAGAAATTTAAAGACCCGTTCCCGTGAGAGGAACTTCTTGTACCCGACAGAATCAGCAGAGCAAACGGGCTTATAGTCTTCCAGGTGGTCGAGGCGTTTCCAGCCGTTGGTGAGGAAGGTGAAATATTGTAGGACAGTCTGTTCTCCCTGAATTGAGCTCTCAATAGAGCGGCGCAACTCATATGCCTGTGAAAAATTCCCTTTGCGGGAATAGGTGACAGTCACAGCATCCCAAACTTCCTGGGCGGTCTCCATAGATAAGTAGCTTTCACCAAGTTCTGGAACCATCGAATGGATAAGCCAACTCATAATCAAGGAGTTGTTAATTTCCCATTGATCATAACCGGAGTCAGTGGTACTAGGTGCCTTTATCCTGCCATCAACATACCCCATCTTCCCTCTGCTCTTCAAAAACATAGTCAAACTTTGGGACCATGTGAGGTAGTTTTGACCATTAAATAGAGAGGTGGTGATTTTCATACTAGGGTTGGGGTTTTCAGTCATAGTAGTAGGTATAATGGTGAGACTCTCACTTCTCGGTGTTTCAGAAGAAGGGGACACACTGGAGGAATCTGTCATGGATACAATACTACCAAACCCGCAACAAAACTAGTGGCAATCACAAACCCGGAAGGTGGTGGTGATCGAACAGGCACAATGACCACTATAAGAGCATAACCAAATTAAGAAATCATTTTTTTTTTATTTTTTTATTTTTTTTTCTTTTTGTTTTTTGTTTTTTTTGTTTTTTTTTGTTTTTTTTTTTACTGATTTATACTGATTTATATATATATATACATAGATGAACTGATACACAGATATTTAGATATATACATGTACGAATATATGAATACAGTCGGGTAGGTCATACCAGGGCTTCGACGACGGCAATGATCGAAGTGGAAGATCAAGGCGACGGCGACGGAGGAAGACGGCGATCGAAAGGAAGCGAAGAGAGGCGGCGGTGAAGGTCGTCGACGACGGCCGAAGATTACGACGGAGGAAGATGGCGAAGAATCGATGAGGTCGATGAAGGTCGATGAGAACCCAGCAGAGGCTCGACTGAGGTATGTTTCGAACCCTAGAGTGAGGGTGTGCCGAAACCCTAGAGCAGAAGCTCTGATACCATGAAGCTTTGCTTAACAGCTTGAGGGTATGATATTCAATCATCCCTTATTTATAGATAAAATTAGGGTTACAAAATAGACAAGATAGGCCCCCTAAGGGCATAGAATAATACAACCCTAGTCTAATTCACCTTTCGGTGAATAAACAATGCCAACTTTCGGCTAATATATGCTATATGCTAACATCCATACCCAGAACTCGACCCCTAATTGGATCATACTCCACATTTAGGCCTGCCAGAAATTTAAAGACTCGTTCCTGTGCAATGAACTTCTTGTACTTGACAGAATTAGCAGGGCAAACAGGCTGATAGTCTTGCAGGTGGTCAAGGTGTTTCCAGCCGTTGGTGAGGAGAGTGAAATACTGGAGAACAATCTACTCCCCCTGAAGTGAGCTCTCAATAGAGCGGCGCAACTCAAATGCCTGTGAGAAATTCCCTTTGCGAGAATAGGTGGCAGCCACAGCATCCCAAACATCCTGGGCAGTCTCCATAGATAAGTAGCCCTCACCAATTTCAGGAACCATCGAATGAATAAGCCAACCCATAATCAAAGAGTTGGTAATCTCCCATTGGTCAAAACCCGAGTTAGTGGTACTAGGTGCCTGTATCCTGCCATTAACATACCCCATCTTCCCTTTGCTCTTCAAAAATATAGTCAAACTTTGAGACCATGCTAGGTAGTTTTGACCATTAAATAGAGAGGTGGTGATTTTTAGACTAGGGTTGGGGTTCTCAGTCATGATAGTAGGTAGAATGGAACTCTCACTCCTTGGTGTTTCAGAAGTAAGAGACACACTGGAGGAGTCAGCCATGGAGACTATACTACCGAACCCGTAACAAAACTAGTGGTAATCACAAATCCGGAAGGTGGTGGTGATAGAACAGGCACAATGATTACTATAAAGGCATAACTAAATTAATAAACCTTATTTATTTATTTATTTATTTATATATGTATTAGTACTGTGTTTATACACATGTGTTTATACACAACATAGTTATACCCAACAGTACCAAAGATGAGAGTATACCAGGAGATCGATTTAATCGACGACGGTTAACGATCGATTTAAGACGACAATGATCGATTGACGAAGACAACGGCAACAACGAGCTTAGTAGATGGAGACAAAGCAAAGATCGACGAAGTGGAGATCAACTCCGAGATGAAGGCGACAGAGGAAGGCGATGACGGCGACTGAGTGACGACGGCGACTAAGGGATGAAGACGAAGTGGAGATTGATGCAGCAGACGATCAACCCTGGTAAGTTTTGAACCCTAGAGTGTAGTTGGTGCAAAGGGCGACCAACAAGGGTGAGTTAAAACCCTAGAGGTTTTGCTCTGATACCATGAAGCTTGAGTAACCAGCTTAGGGTTTGATAGAATATCATTCCCTATTTATAAAAGAAGATTAGGGTTACAAGATGAGACAATTACAAGATGAGCCCTGAGGGCATAGAATAATTACAACCAATAACTCAGAGAATAATATAATATGCTAACAATTCTCACCACTGCCCATCTTATTAATCGTCTTCTTACCCAGGTCTTGCAAAAACAAGCTTCCCTTCAAGTCCTCCTAGGATCCGAGTCCTTATTTTCTTTTCCTCCCAAAATATTTGGTTGTCTCTGTTTTGTCCACAATTACTCTCCTACTCGTGGTAAGTTGGACCCTCGTTCCCTCAAATGTGTTTTCCTTGGATACTGTCCTACTTAAAAGAGAATAAGTGTTATCATCCTCATTTTCGTAAGTGGTTTGTGTCCATGGATGTCACCTTCTTTTAGTCCCAGTTCTATTTCTTGTCCTTTCCGGTGTCACAGTCCTTCCTTTAGGGGAAGCCTTGATGTGAAGTGATTCCTATGATTCCTATGGTGGAACCAATTGTTCTTGCACCACCACCTCTTACTGGGACTACAGAACCTAATGTCACCAAGGATAGGGAAGGGCAAGTTTATGTCAGGGACAAAAACAGACAGAAAGTTCATTGGATACAAGAGATCACTTCTGCTCACCCACTGCCATCTCCTGCTTCTAATAAGAGTCCAGGTAACTTTGAATCTCTTGAGTCCACTGATCTTGATACTCCTATTGATCTTGATGCTCCTATTGATCTTGATGTTCCTATTGCCAAGAGAAAGGGTGTGAGATCTTATACTCATCATTCTATCTCAAATTTTATATCCTACTCTCATTTGTCGTCCTCATAAATATTTCCCTTATTAGCATTCCTAACCATTTTCAGGATGCTCTTGCTACCTTTGAGTAGAAACTTGTCATGATTGAAAAAATGAAAGCACTTCGAAAGAATGGCACTTGGGAATTGACTGAGTTACCTAAGGGCAAATGACCTGTGGGATGCAAATGGGTGTATACTGCGAAACACAAAGCTGATGGTTCTATTGAGCGTTACAAGGCTAGACTTGTGGCAAAATGGTTCACTCAGACATATGACATTGACTATTAGGAGACCTTTGCACCCGCGGCTAAGATGAATTCAGTCAGAGTACTTCTCTCTCTAGTAGCTAATCTAGATTGGCCACTTCATCAGTTTGATGTAAAGAATGCCTTTCCCCATGGTGACCTAGAAGAATAGGTATTTATGGTCATTCCTCTTCGTTTTGAGGATCATGAAACAGAGGGTAAAGTATGCCGGCTTCGGAAGTCATTATATGGTCTCAAACAGTCTCCAAAGGCTTGGTTTGAGAGATTTACTCAAGCTATGCTTAAATATGGCTTCAAACAGAGTCCGGCAGAGCACACCTTGTTTGTGAAACATTCCTCACGTGGTAAGACTACAACGATCATTGTTTATGTGGATAACATAGTTCTTACAGGCGATGATAGTGAGGAAATACGTCTGTTGAAGAAATATTTAACGAGTTTGAAATCAAAGACTTAGGGAGCTTGAAGTATTTTCTGGAAATTGAAATTGCTTACTCCAAGGATGGAATATTTATCTCACAGAGGAAGTATGTTCTTGACCTGTTGAAGGAAACTAGGATGCTTGGCTACAAGGCTTGTGACACTCCACTGGAACGCAATCAGATACTGGGAGATGATGAAGGAGGAGCAGCTGTTGATAAGGTAAGCTATCAGCGATTAGTGGGTAAGCTCATCTACCTATCTCACTCCCTCATCCTGATATTATTGTTGCTGTCAGTGTGGTTAGCCAGTTTATGCATGCTCCACATCAGATTCACTTCGAGGCTGTGATAAGAATTTTGAGGTACTTGAAGTTTGTTCTTGGTAAGAGTCTTTATTTTTCAAACTCACTCATCTTCGTGTGGAAGCCTATATAGATGCTGACTGGGCTGGATCAATAACTAATAGGAGATCGACCTCAGGATATTGCACTTTTGTTA
The DNA here is from genome assembly GCA_025200525.1 of Camellia lanceoleosa. NCBI lineage: Eukaryota > Viridiplantae > Streptophyta > Magnoliopsida > Ericales > Theaceae > Camellia > Camellia lanceoleosa. The sequence continues at coordinate 161,524,150 of CM045760.1, read as the reverse complement.
GAGGCAACCTGGTTACTTGGAGGAGTAAGAAACAGAATGTGGTTGCTAGGTCAAGTGTAAAAGCTGAGTTTAGAGCTATGACACAAAGGGTGTGTGAGCTCTTATGGATCAAGTTATTGTTGAGTGATCTAGGTATTGATCAGACGGACTCCATGCGGTTATAATGTGATAATAAGGCTGCCATCAACATCGCTCACAATTCAGTTCAACATAATAGGACAAAGCATGTTGAGATTGATTGCCATTTCATTAAGGAGAAACTTACTAGTGGCACAATATGTACCCCATTTGTGTAGACTGGTGAACAACTTGCTAACATCCTCACCAAGGGAGTTGGGAGTAAGCCATTGCATGACATCTTAGGCAAGCTGGGCATGAGAGATATTTTCGCACCAACTTGAGGGGGAGTGTTAAAATAGTATATTATTAGTTGGGTTATTATTCAATTGTAATTATTCTATATCTTAGGGCTCTCTTGTAATTATTTATCTTCATTAATATAAAAAGGGGATGATATCACAACCATTCTCTAATCTTGGTATCCTCTAAAATTATCACTTTTCTGTTACAGGCTCTGAGATTCTTGATGGCTGAAACAATAGCTATAGTAGGAGCAGTTTCCGGTGCAGTAGGGGCAGCAGCAGGAGTGGTGCAAGCTGCTTCTCAAGCTAAGCCGATATTTTGGGATCCACCCATGGACGAAGTGGAGGAGATCCATGATGCTTTAAATGCAGCAGTACGTGCACTCAGTTCTACAAGGAAGGATTTCATGAATGAAGTCGAGAGAAACAAGATGAAGGCGCCATCTGAAAGTTACATGGAATGGATCAACAGGGCGGTGGAGATTGAGAAACAAGTGAAATTTTCAGTAGATGAATATGGAAAACATAGCAAAGAAGAGTCATCTTTTTGGTTTCCTTCATCCTCATATTTCAAAGAGGAGATGATAAAGATGTACAAGAAAGTTACCAATCTTCTAAATGAGGGCAACCAAATCAGAGATAAAATTCTGGTTGATCAACCACCCGAAACTGTAGTGAAGAGGTGGGGACCAGATATCAACAAATTCAAAACACTTCGAAAGCCACTAGAGCAGATACTGAATTTGCTGGAAAAAGACAGTGTTAAGGGGATCAGAATCCACGGAACAGTGGGGATTGGGAAAACAACCATAATGCTCAACTTGAATAACCATGAACAAGTTGCCAAAAAGTTTGACATAGTCATATGGCTCACAGCATCAAAAGAGGGGAGTAAGAAAAATTTGAGCCGGGAGCATCTGCAACGGGCTATTGTGCAAAGAATGGAAATAAAGATGGAAGGTGCTAGCAATGCTGACAAAGTTGCCCAAAGAATATTCAAGGAGTTGAAGGGCAAGAAGTACTTGCTACTTTTGGATGATGTCAAGGAAGATCTCAATTTAAATGAAATTGGGATTCCTGAAAGCAACAATGACTGCAAGATAGTATTAACAACTAGGCTGCGTCAAGTTTGTTCCTCAATGGTGGATAGGGTGATTAAGGTGACATATTTATCTCTAGATGAGGCATGGAAGATGTTTCAAGATGTTTTAGGAAGCCCAAAACTTATAGCAAATCAAAAAATTCGGAAACTTGCTTGGCGGGTTTGTAAAGAGTGCAGTGGACTTCCACTCTTGATAGAGAAAGTAGCAAATACTTTCAAATTGAAAAACACTGAGTACCTTTGGAGTGATGGATTGGATAGTTGGAGGATGTGGCCTGAAAAAGAATGTCAAGGCATTAGGGAAATGTATAAATTGTTGAAATTTTGTTATGATGACTTGGACGATGACACGTATAAGAAATGCTTTCTTTATGGTGCATTATATCCTGAAGATAGTGACATCAACACAGATTATTTGTTGGAGTGTTGGGCAGCTGAAGATCTCCTTGGCAATGATGATTGCGCAACGAAGGAGTCCATCATGATTGGACATTTAATATTGAGCCGCCTTAAGAATGTGTCATTACTTGAGGAAGGTAAGAATGATAACCGTGTCACAATGCACAAATTCATCCGACAAGTAGCCTTATATATATCAGAAGGTGAACCTGATTGTAAATACCTAGTGAAAACGAGCAAAGCATTACGACAGCCCCCAGATGAAAAATCTTGGAGTGAGAAGAAAAGGATCTCATTGGGTGACAATAAGTTGGATTGGTTACCAGATTCCCCCAATTGTAGTTTGCTTTCCACTCTCTTCCTACAAAAGAATTCGGCTCTTGACATGATCCCTGCATTATTCTTTGAGCATATGAAAAATCTTCGAGTTTTGGATTTATCTGATACAGGAATCAAGTTGTTACCATCATCTCTTTCAGTCTTGATCCGACTCAAAATCCTTTATCTAAATAATTGCAAACATTTGGTGGAGCTCCCTTCTGACATTATAGAGCTTGTACATCTTGAAGCACTTGATATTCAGGGGAGTGGAGTCGATAATATACCACCTCATATTGAGAAGTTGATCTGCTTAAAGCGTTTGCGAGTATCATTTGCCACCAAGTCTGGAAATGAAAATGCCTCCCAAGAGGTACATTTTAACTATAATATAATTTCAAGGCTTTCTAAATTGGAAGAATTGGTCATTGATGTGAAATCTCCGGGGCAATGGTCTAATGAGGTGGTAGAGAATATCATAAAAGAAGTGGCTGCATTGCAAGAACTAAAGTCTCTGAAGTTTTCCTTTTCTGATAAGGTTGTAGACGTCATTGAGGTTGCACCTATGACTCTTCGTATCAGCGTTCCTAAAGCTACAATTCTCCTAAGTTTTATCGAAAGTAGTTCATGGAAAGATGTCCAAAGCATTAGCTCATTTGAATTTTACATTGGTTGCCAAAACTCAGAACCTCCTCAAATTCCCGACTTTTTTAGATATGATAAGTATGTCAAATACTCCAATAGTGTGGGTAGCAATTCTCCAATTCTCAGAGTCCTTGCTGAAGCTGATGGATTTGAATTAGTGAACCACAAAGACATCAAGCAGCTGTCAGACTTTGGAATTGCAAGCATGAACAAGGTCCAAGGTTGTCTAATTGAAAGTTGTGATGAAATTGAAACCATAGTGGGTGCACTGGACAGTGCAGTATTGCCAAACTTAGAGCACTTGTACATAAAAAATCTACCAATGCTGGAAAGCATTTGTAAGGGCCCAATGCAACCTGGAAGCCTAACTAAATTAACAACTCTACATCTGACTAGTTGTCAAATGATGGTCAAGATTTTTCCTTCAGGTGTGATTCAACATCTAAATGAAATCCAGTATTTGAAAATTGAAAAGTGCCAAGAAATTGAAGAAATAATTGCAGAATCTGACGCTGCTGGAAATCTGAATGTACTGCCAAAGCTGAAGGAGCTGATTCTCCTTGACATGAAAAAATTAAGTGGTGTTTGCACAATTGAGTCACTGGAGTGGGGATCCTTGGAGAAGGTTGAGATTTTTAAGTGTCCTGTTTTGCTTATATTACCTTTCAACAAAGATAATGCAGCAAAGCTGGAAACTATTGAAGCGGAGAAACAATGGTGGGAAGCATTGCCATGTGGTGAGCTCAAAGAACGGCTTAAAAAATTTTGTACCCTCAGGTAATGTTCATCTTTAATATGGTTCATTTTCATATTTTGTGCAGTTCCTTGTCTAACTTGAAATATTTCATAGGTCATAGATCTCACAGTGGTGCTGCTCTCAGAAGATGGTCATTCATGCTTTCGAAATTCAGCAGCACCGGATCCTTTTCACCCTCTCTCTTTTGCCAAAATAGTTGAGTAGTCCCACTGGCATGGAGCTTTCAAGTTAGTTTGGATGTGATGGTGATGGTGATGATGATGGTGATGTTGTTGTTGTTGTTGTTGTTGTTGAGTGCTTGTTTTGCGTGCATGTGTGTTTGTTCCTTCTTGTTTGTCCTTGTCTATGCTGCAGCAATTTTACATGTATGTATTCATATATGAAAACAGCAGACCTAGTTTCTGTTTTATATGGTGTGCTACAGAATAAGACTGATCAGCTGGCCATGCATGTTATCTTTTACTTAGCACACTTCTTTGTGTTCTGTTTTAGCCGTTAATTGATATTCTAATTATGTTCTCATCGCTCATATGCCCTCTACTATGACTCCTTTACTTCCCTACTCTATTATCTGTTTGACTATAGATATGCACTGAAGCAGGACTACTTGCAAGTACTTAAAAGTGATGAGGGTAAGATTTTTCTATAAAATGAAATATGATTTTTTATTTGATCAAGTACTTCACACAGTGTGATTTCTTCTTTAGCGGACGAAGGTGATTCAACAAGAACACCCTTTTCTTTATTCTTGTAATGCACATTATGTTTCACTTCTTTTTCTTCTGCTTGTTCATATTTTGTAACATCTACCATGATTACCTTTCTTCCAAGTTTGATGTAGAATGCAGAGTTATCATCTATGTGAGCTTCAGAAAAATAAATAAATAAATAATAGCTGAAAATTTATTTTCTTCGTCAAATTAAACCATGCAAAATTCTATACTCAAACAAGTGAGTAACAGATTCAAAATGCAAAGCACACAAATGACATAAACCTATTTGTACACTTGCTGCTGATCATTAGATATGTAAATAATTGCCCCACTTATTATTGTTCTGTAAATCTCCGAAATTTGAATCACATCAATAAAAAAAAAATAATGATAATTGTAGCATAGACTCATTTGGGCATTTAAATAATCTCTAACTTCTGGGACATGTCCAAATTTCTTCAATGGATGAAGTTACAATTCTACATAAATGGATGAATGCAATTGCTGATAAATAGAAGTCCTCAAAGTCGGTATGTGGCACTAGCATGGCAATGGGTAGGGTATGGGTTGAGGCTCCTACCCCACCTCTATTCCCATATCTGCCGCTTGCCCCCCATCCCGACCCAACCCTCATAGAACTCTCCCCCACCCCCACCCCCACCCAAATCCACTAACATAACTTCCACCCCTAACTCTATCCAATCTACAGCACAATAAGAAATTTAAAAATAATATTAAAATTTAATAATTAAAACTAGAAAATACTATTTATAATTAAAATTATATATTATTTATTGTACATATATTAAAATTCTATTATATATATAGCATAATAAAAACTGGATAGATATTATATATATATATATATTCTATAAAAATTCAATAATATATGATACACATATTATGTATATGTAATATTATTATTTATTTATTACTATATTTGCTGATTGGGTAGGGTTTGGGTAAAAAAATACTCTCTCCTGCCCCCAAACTGAACCCAATCGAATTTTTTAAAAGTTTTTCCAAATCCGATTCTATCCTATTCAACTACCCCCATAACCCATCCCATTATGGTTGGGGAGAGTCGGGAACCCGACGGATTAAGATATTTTGCCATCTCTAGGCACTATCGTTCAAGGGAAGACAAACGTTAGATACAAACAGATATTACTCGTCGAAATACATAAAATTTGTGTTTGGTTGGACATTGAACTTGTAGGGGAAAAAAAAAAAGGGATTTGTGGGAAAAAATAAAGTTTACTTTATGTTTCATTAAAAAAATTCTTTTACTTCATGAATCCCTACATAAATTTAAAATACAAATACAACCGAAACAAAATTATTCATAGATTATATATATAACAAGAACAACAACAATTACTGTCACGATCACATCCACACGATGAGAAAAAGCATTGAAGACATTAAAGCGGATAAAGCATCACATCAAAAAAATTAAGTCAAGTAGCAATTAATACAGAAAAGAAATTAACCAAGAAACTATGGAACTTTAATCTGATCACTTTTGCTTGAAGATTTAGGGCTATTTTGGGAAGTGGGTTAAAAGCCACTTCCCAACTTTTAACCCACTTTTCTCTCTCACAAAAAAGTCAAAAAAAAAATAAAAAATAACTTTTAATCATCTTCCCAAAACACCACTTATTCAGTGTGCTTGGTTTCAATTTTCTGAATTCAATTTTTTGAAAATTAAATTTTTTATTTTTCATATTTTTTTGTTTTTAGTAAATATTTTTAAAATTTTAAACAATTTTTTTTTAGTTTTTTAGATGTACCTTACTTAGATATATCTAAAAAGTAAAATATTTTAAAAAATCAATAAATACATAAGAATATGAAAAATGTACTAAATTTTTGTATTTAGTGAATTTCTTAAAGATTTTTTTCACAAATATTATACTTTTTAAGTGTATTTATATTAGGTGTATCTAAAAATTTTAAAAATTGTTTGAAATATTAAAAAAAATTTAGTAAAAACAAAAAATAAAAAAAAAATAAAAAATAAAAAAAAATTAATTTTTTGAAAAGTAAATCTTGAATTTGGAAACCAAATAAGCTGATTGGTATTTGTATCCACAAGTAGCAACAGTTCCTCAGCTTAGGTCCGGACAAGTTACACAAAGAACCCTACCAGAGGGAGATTGGAAGGAAGGGAGGCTAAAAGGAGATTCCAAAACCTTCTGGAAGACTTGATAGGATGAAGGAACACTTGCAGATAATTCTAGAATGTGTATAGAGAGTTCGTTCTAGAAGATTCGACACATCAATTTACATTCTAAATAGTTCATAGAAGGTTCTGTTGCCTATAAAAGAGTGAGGACTAATTTGCCTCATAACTTAAAACAACTTTTCACATCGATGGACTTAAACAACTTGAAACACTTTGGGAGAATGCAGTCAATTCAATAACAGAAAATGTTTGAAACCTTAATAAACCCTCCATAGTTTCACCCACAATATGTGGGGTCTACTTCCACCTTCACAATTTCACCCACAATATGTGGGGTCACTTCCTTATCGTATCCGTTTTCCAATAAGATTACAGTTGTCATAGACGTTAAATGTAATAGATCTGCATATATTTGTAATCTTGAAACTGCATTGTGCAGTATTACCAAATGTAATTGAGTGGACAGATTTTCCCTACTCCTTTACTCGATTCAAGGCATCTTTCATTCGACTGGAAAGAGTGGGTTGACGATATTACTACTTTACCTCAAATTTAAATTTAAGTTTTTCTTTTGGTTGTGATTCATCATCTTTGTGAAATTGAATGTTTAAAGATTGCAGACTGCCTAGAAATTGTGGAAGTGGTCGAGCAATTTGCAACTGGAAATTAGAAACTTCTGCCAAAACTGAGGAAAGTAGTACTTTGTGGCCTGTCAAATTGGGAAGTATTTGCGCAGATGAGTCATTGAAGTGACTAGCCTTGGACAAGCTCATTTTGTTAAATTAATTTCTATTTTTTCAAACAAAAATTAGAATTTTTTTTTTTTATATTTGAAATATTTTTAGAAAATCAAATCATGTATAACTATTATGTTGGAATAATTTTATTTATGGTTACACAGACCTTTATACCAGATTAAATTTAGAAATTTTAAATTTTAAAATTTTGGTTGATTTTAATTTAAATTATTTTTTCATCAATGGAGGAAGTTTTTTACCACACATGTCAATATCTCATTTGTTTTTCCAACTTAACATCAATTCCAACTTTGTTTTAACTAGACCTAATTACAACCATCCTAAGCATCCGTACCCACCTTACAATTTAAGTTAGCATGGTACGCTTTGGATTGGTTTGGGATGAAATCAGAACCAATCTATTGTTTATAGTTTCATAAAAATTGAACCAAATCAAATCATCCAAATCATAGAATCAATCCGAATCAAATCATTTAAACACAGTTCGGTTCGATTTGAAACTACAGTTTTATATAATCTGTTCACAAGAAAAATCATATAACATGTTCAAAAAAAATTCAACCTATCATAAATTTTAAAAATAATAATAACATATTCATCAAACAAATTACTCTCATAATATTCACTAGTTAAGCAGAGGGGATTTGGTCAAAGCCCCCCTCACCCCCCCCCCCCCAAATTATGAAATTTTAATGCATTAAGAATAAGTATAAAAAGTTTTTCTGGAAAAGTCCACTACATACCACTATTACTAATATATCCTTAGTGATTAATTTAATATTTTAAATTTTAAAATAATATAAATTTTGATCTAGAAGTCGATTTTTAATAAAATAAATATTTCTAGAATATTCCCATCAAAATCTATCAAGTAAGATCCATATTGACTATGAAATTTGTAAAAAAAACTACCGTTAAAATAACATGCTACTGTCTTCTTAAACAGAGTATCAAAAATAAAAAAATAGAGTATGAATTGTAGGAAGCTCTACAAGTTCTTTCATTACAAATTCATAAACAAATCAACAATAATCAACAAACAACCATTCAAATCAACAACTATTCAACAACAAATCAACAAGGATACATATACCATCAAGTACAGAAAATTGTCTCTTCTTGAGAGACTTGTTATTAGACACTGATTCATTAAGCTCTTCTTCAAGAGCATAAATACTATTCTCTTTTGTTTTCAATTCATATTGCAATTTTTTCATTGTAATCTCATATATCTTCATCAAGTTTTGTTGCTTTTGAATCTCAGCTAGTAATATCGTAACATGAGGCGGCAAAAAATCGATTTGTTTCTTCAAGAAACTCTGTTTCAGTTCCAAAAGCAATTTTAATAGGTGAAGAGAGAGATAACAAGAGAGAGTTGAGAGCAGTAGAGAGAGAGAGAGAGAGAGAGAGAGTTGGGAACGGTAGAAAGAGAGAGAGAGAGTTGGGTGGGTTGGTATTATTGAGGGACCGGAAGGGCAAAATTTGTCCCCAAAAAAAATAAAACAATATTTTTGTGCCCTCTATCAAGTATGGGTCTCCAGGTAAAGGGGTCTTTAAAGGAAAAATTTATAGGTTGTCCTTTTCACCAAAGGAGGGCCTAATAGAGAGGCTTTGACCAAATTTCCCTAAAATCATAACATTAATTAAACAAATATTTATGTCATGATTTTTGGAAATATAACTTTCAAAACATAAACATGCACATTGTTTCACCATTAACTTAAACATACATAATATCTAGCAAATAAATGTATATGGTTTAAATTATATGGTCCAATTTAATTCAAATCTGGAACAATTGACCTAAATCTATAACCAATCCGTGAAGAGTGATTCCTAATTTTTCAAATCAGGACCAAACCATAAATTAAAAAAATTAAGCCAAACTTACCGAATTAATCTGGACTAATTCAATTTATAAATTTTTCAATCTCCTTACTCAGTCCTACTACAATTCACCTCATTATACCCGATTAGCCCCACTCACATCTTTCCCTTACCCAACCGTCACCGCCTCTTTAATCATCACAAATTTTGATAATTAAAGTAGCAGCAAAAATATCTCTATATAAATAAGAAACAAAAGCTCAAAAAGTCCTCCTATCATTATTATTTACTACTCTTCAATTAACATGTTAGGGAAACTTTCATAATATTACACTCTTATTTTGGGATATTTCGTAGGTAAATTATGATATTTTATAATTTTGATACTAATTTGTGTCTTAAAAAGTAACTTCCGATTATAACCAAAAGGACTCCAATGCGCCATAATCAAGCACCGCTTGAGATATAATTAAAATCTTTTCTATCACAACTAAAATAACAATCACAATAGATTATAACTAAATCATAGTTAACATTATAATAAATCATAACAAAACATTATAAAACATCATAATTGAACATACGGATGTATTATAGAATTTTTCTAAATTATGTATATATTATACTTTTTCTCAAATGTTTGCATCGCTTATAATGTATTTTGACAATACTTTAACCGTTGCTCTTGTTAAAATGAATTTTTCAAAATTAAAATTGATAAAATTATTATTGAGAGTAATTATGTCACAAGAAAAATTAAATAGATTTATCATAATATTTGAAAAATCTAGAAATCCCTTAGATGTTGATTTGTGATTATGTATTCAATTCTAAACAGTATATAACAATCCCAATCAAACAATCAAGACAAATCGACACAACGATTTTAACGTGGAAAAATCACAATTGGAGCACCTCCAATTGTGATAAAAAAATCACGGACAACAGTCACAAAATAATCCACTAAGAAGATATAAAAAGAAATTACACGGGTATACTCTTAATTACCTAGTGAATCCTCGCCCGAATTGAACCAACCCCTATGTGCCTCTTCCAACCCCATCTTTACCTCGAAATTGTCTTCACGATGAGCCACTCCAGAATCTACCAAAGCTTCAGGCTTAAATTCTTCAGAATCCACCGAAAAACAACTCTCTCTTTTGTGTAGAACAAACAAATAATCCTTTGATGTATACTCTTTAAACCATGAGTTGAATACTCAATGAACTATCAAAGAAAACTAGCAAAATATCCCCAGATATAAATCTTAATATCCAAGAAGAAGATCTGGAAGAGTAATCCTAGATTTGGAGCAACTTGCGAATTTATAGAATCTGAAATCGTGAGGTCCACTCAAGCGTGGGAATGGACGCTCGAGCGAGGACACTATATGGCGTGTTCCGCACTAGGGTGTACGCTCGAGCGGGGAAATGGACGCTCGAGCGTTAAAACACAGATCACAGTATATTTGTAGACTCACCAAACTTCTGGAACTCAGCATTCTCCGCTCGAGCAGGGGAATGTCTGCTCGAGCGGAGGAGCAACTTTGAATACACTTTTGAATTTTGCTTCAGGGTGCCGCCTCTACCCTCATTTCAGCCCATCATAATCAGCGAAGTGGCAATCTTGAAAGCATTAACATCACAAATTTCTCTGCAAGGCATGGTTCGGGTTGGATTCGCATCTAATAAACTCATAGCCTCACTGAAATAAAAGGGCAAAAATAAATACAACTGAAAAGGAGTTTTGTCAAACGGGATTGCTAAGAATAAAAACTTAACAATCTCCCCCTTTGGCAATGCCGTGACAAAACACACCTAAAAAATAAAATCCTAAACACCCCAACCCATAACAACCAATAAAAGCCAACTTCTTTCTCAAGGTCATGATCTGCAAAACAATTATTAGTGTCACAATCTCCAAAACAACTATTAGTCCCACAAGAGTATATGAAAAAGTAATAAACATATGGCTAGATTATCTTGAAGCATTTGAAGAATGAGACGGAAAACATGAATAGATGTGACTTGGAGATTTTAAGAATATGTAGCATGAAAACCTGAAAACTAAGACACAGGCACCCGACAACATTACTCCCCCTTTGTCACGAATTGACAAAGGAAGCGCAATCAACTAAAGCAAGATCAGAAACCACACAAGCAATGATAAGATTATGTAAATATCAAGAGCATGCAAGAAGAAAATAATAAGCAAACAGTGCATAGCAACATGCAAAAAAACTATAGCCAATCTCCCTTACCAAACAAAACAAAGTGTTCATGCTAACAAACTCTTGTAATGATAAACCAAACTCCCCCTCACTAAAAACAATGAACAAGAAGAAAACGACAAAAATAATATGGTGGAGCAAGCAGGGAATTTCAGATTTGTACCTTGAAACACACAAGATTATCCAAGATGCACAATTATTTGAAAACACAATGTGCACAGTCTATAGAAGATTCCTCATAAAAGAAAGTGATGCATTATGTGAAAAGCATAGATCCCATGATAAAAGTGTGTGTGTGACTCTTAAAGTTCGACAAACATAGATTCAAATCCTAGTAGTGATATGAAAGTTAGACCTCCGGTATGAGAATCTAAGCACAACAAAGGAAAGTCAAACCACTAGGAATCAAGGGCTATTTGTTGAGTAATAACGGAGGCTCCCCCTCAATCAATGAATCCTTTTTTTTTTTTCACATTTTTTCTTTTCTTTCTTTTGCACATTTTTTCTTCTTCTTTTTCTTCTTCTTTTTTCTTTTTCTTTTGCTCACTCATTGGTGGCTGACACGCTCAAGAGTATGTAAACCGAACCAGAGAAGAATGGATATAATAAGGATAGCCTGGTTGGTGACTCTAAGGTAGCCTTTTCCTCATGGCTAGACTACAAAGAATAGAGGGGGAAAGTCGTGGAGATGCAAAAAGATGGAAGGTGGTTAAGAGACTCAACATCACCCATGATGTGCTAGTATAGGTCAATTCCTCTAGAAAAGCAAAAGATACAATGCCAGAAGTCCATACAAAAAAAAATTGATCACTAAGGCAGAAGACTCCAAAATTTGCTAATCCAAGAGTGTGTACAGAATAAGATATACTAATCAAAGAACACACACACTCCAAAAAGAGTAATGGCCATAGAAAGTACACATATATTAAACATGTAATGGATATTCTCATCAATTCCAATATGCACCAAGGACTACTTAAAAATTTCAAGCTTGCAAAACCATACTAAGAAAATCTTTTTGAGAATTTTTTTTTTTCATTTTTTTTTTCTAAACAAAGCAAGTTAGAGAATGAACATGCACACACTAAATGACTCAAAAAAAAAAAAAACAAACAGAAACCCAAAAACTAAAACTAATAAACAAATTAACATAAGTCAAGTTTTCTCACCCAAACCGCTTTAGTATAAACAAAGTTGTGAGCATTGCGGTTCTTAGGTGGTGTCTTGACATTGTGGTTCCCTTCCCTTTCAATGGGAACCTATATCGACATGGTTTCCAACTTCCTATTTCTAGGTCTAGGCAAATACAAACTCGCTCCATGTTTGGTCTCAAGCATATCAAAATAACGAGGTCTAATATGACCTTTAACCTCATTATCATTAAAAAAGTGTCTCCTACCCCACAAGTTATTGGAATTTCTTCCATCTCTATGTGACACTCTCTCATGTAACTCATAACAATAAGGACGAATATGACCATGTATACCACAATGATGACAAATAAAAACAGGGTGTACAAGGTGTACCTTCTTTTCTTTTACCTTACCAACTCTAGGAAGCTTGAGAAGTCTATCCTTATGTTGAATTTTTTGTTCTCCCTTTCCTTGAGTTCTTGTATCATGAGATGTAGATGCACTCTGTTTTTGCTCTTTGTTATCACCAAAGCCAACGCCACTCTTGTCACAACACATTTGTTGAGACCCAATGATATCCTCCAAAGTCTTTGATCCTTTGTTCTAAAGACCAATAGTAGCCGTAGCACACTTGAGCTCTTCCTCTTTCTTGATAATTAGTTCTTCCAAAGCAACTTGAGACATCTCGAGAGATTCAATCTTTTCTTCATACGTTGCATAGATTTGCTGTAGTTCATTCCTCTCTGTCTCACAAGTCAAGAGTTTTGCACAAAGAGCTTATCGATCATTAGCTATCTTGATGGCATCAATCCTAGCCTCAAAAATCTCCTCCTTTAGTTTGACATTCTCACTTTCACATGCTTTGAGTTTCATAGTGAGTTTGTCATTCAATTTGGATAAGTTAAGAGATTCCTTACACAATTTTTCATAAGCTTGCTCAAGCTCTTCATCATTACTTCCTGAGGATTCATCATCAGTGGCATTCTCAACCGGCCTTTTCAGATACTTTGTTCGTCTTTCAGTTTCGGAAGCCGCCATGAAAGTAAGGAATTGTTTATGTCTCTCTTCGCCTTAATCTTCGTCGTCACTTTCATCTTCATCAGATTCTGATTCAAGTGATAGCAAGGGCTTTCTTCTTCTTCAAATGAGTGGGGCATTCTGTAACAAAGTGGCCAAATCCTTGGCATTCATAGCATTGTACTCTTTCAGAGTTCCCTTGTATTTTTCCTTTCTCCTTCTTGGCTATAGAATTAATTTTGAGTTTATCTTTGCCTTTAGATTTATGAGTATGAGTAGATTCCAAAAGATTAGGATTCTTTTTCAAAAAAGATTTTTTAAATTGTTTAACAAAAGCAGCCATAATCTTGGAATCTATCTCACAATCCTCATCAGAATCCTCTCCAACTTTATGAGCACTACTAAAAACAATAGCACCTTTTTTGTTTCTTTTTGAAATTCCTATGTGCCTCATAAGTTTGGAGATTTCCAACCAAGTGATCCAGCTTGAGGTTGTCAACATCTTGAGCCTCCTCAATAGCTGTAATTTTTGGTTGGAATCGATCGGGCAAGGATCTCAAAATTTTTCCCACAACTTTGGATTCTGGTATTTTTTCACCTAAATTGAAACTGGAATTTACAATGTCACTCAACTTCGCATAAAATTCATCAAAGGTCTCACTATCTTTCATTAAAAGGTTTTCAAAACTAGACATGAGCCTTTGAAGTTTTGAGCATTTAACAGAAGGAGTGCCCTCATGAATAATTTGTAAGATATCCTAAGTGTCTTTTGCGACTTCACAATTTCAAATACGGCTAAACTCTTCAGGTGTGACAGCGCAAAAGAGAGAATTGATAGCTTTACTATTCCAGCTACTATTTTGGTAATCAATTGTATCCCACTTATCAATTGGTTTGGGGAAAGTTATTCCATCAATGGTAATCGTTGGTTCGGTCCACCCATACATGACAGATTGCCAAACTTTTCATCAATAGATTTTAAAAACGATCTCATCCAAGCTTTCCAAAACAAATAATTGGATTCGTCAAGTAGGGGTGGTCGAACCATAGAATTTCCCTCACGAATTGAATCCATTATCATAAATCAAACAAGATCTCACTCCAAATGTTTTAAAAAAATAATAAAGCGACCCGTTCTGATACCAATTGAAAAATCTAGAAATCCCCTAGATGTTGATTTGTGATTATGTATTCAATTCTAAGCAGTATATAACAATTCCAATCAAACAATCAAGACAAATCGACACAATGATTTTAACGTGGAAAAACCACAATTGGAGCACCTCCAATTGTAATAAAAAATCATGGGCAATAGCCACAAAAAAATCCACTAAGAAGATATAAAGGAATTACACAAGTATACTCTCAATTACCTAGCGAATCCACGCTTGAATTGAACCAACCCCTATGTGTCTCTTCCAACCCCGTCTTCACCTCGGAATTGTCTTGACGATAAGCCACTCCAGAATCTACCAAAGCTTCAAGTTCAAATTCTTTAGAATCCACCGCAAAACAACTCTCTCTTTTGTGTAGAACAAACAAATAATCCTTTGATGTATACTCTTTAAACCATGAGTTGAATAATCAATGAACCATCAAAGAAAACTAGCAAAATATCCCCAGATATAAACTTTAATAACCAAGAAGAAGATCTGGAGGAGTAATCCTAGATTTAGAGCAACTTGCGAATTTATAGAATCTGAAATCGCGAGGTTCGCTTGAGCGTGGGAATGGATGCTCGAGCGGGGACAGTATGTGGCGTGTTTCGCACTAGGGTGTACGCTCGAGCGAGGAAATGGACGCTCGAGCGTGAAAACACAGATCACAGTATATTTGCAAACTCACCAAACTTCTGGAACTCAGCATTCTCCACTCGAGCGGGGGAATGTCCGCTCGAGCGGACAAGCAACTTTGAATGCACTTTTACATTTTGTTTCGGGGGCGCTGCCCCTCGACCCCGCGAGCTGACCGGGTAGCTCAACCCCCGTCATAATCAGCAAAGTGGCAATCTTGAAAGCATTAACATCACAAACTTCTCTGCAACTGTAACACGCCCGAGAGGGACCCGCCATCTGATTCGGACTCGATTTGTGTCGGTTCTTAATCTGAACCAAAGAGTCCAAATCCGGCAAATCGTTTTGAGAAAAACAGATTTTTGAAAGAAGTGTCAAACATGGACTGCTTTGCCAGATACAGAGTCGCCACCTAGATATTTTATTTTGGGAAATTTAGGAAACCCTGACTCGGTGCCAAAGGCCACGTGTCCGTCATCACCAAAGTTGCCTCGGCTCGAGAACTTGGGTACGATTGGGGAAGGTCAGCTATGAGCACCCCCTCTCGCCCGATCAAAGATCGGCCTCTACTAACCGTGATATCTAATTTTGAAAACATTATATGTTCTTATTCCGGTTATTAGCCTAGAATTACTATGTTATACGCACAGCAAACAAGTATAGACCAAATTGCCTAAATTGGAACAAAACATTTCATGTTTGTTTTGAAAATGGTTTGCTACTCGCAAGTAGGCTAAAATGCAGATTTTGCTACCCTCAAGTGGGCTTTAGAAAAGATGATTTTAATGCATTATTCCAATTTAGGTAATTTGACCTCCATCCACAGGCATTCAAGCAGTTATCACATAAGCAACTAGCCTCATGGTAATTATGCTATCATGGCAACACTCACACACATGCAAGGATGCTAAAGCATAAAAGCTCACATAGTACTCCAAGCCAAAACAGAAACTAGTTAGTAATCATATGCATGATCCTAGTTCATGTTCAAAATGGCTAATGTAACACATACAAGGATGCAATCTAGACAGGCTCGGCTAATCTACAATGACATGTGAAATGCTACAACTAACACGTATTCAACTTGGAATTGAAATACAATGCAGTTAGTATGATGCGCCGAGCCCGGTGCATGCAAGACAAATGTATGGATGCACGCATGCATAACATAAGGTATGCTAATTAAAACATGACCTAATACTAACCATCAAAAGTAGGTAAGTAAAAAGGAGAAAGAAGTGGGGGTTGGAAGACATTCACACACGCACCCACGATTATTACAAATTCGCTCTCGCTCAGAGGGACCAAAAGAATAATACAATTTAACTAACTATCAAGCTACTTAAATATTACAAACCCTTAATTAATTAATAAATTAACTAAGCTATTAAAGCGATAGAAGGCTTCGGGAAGAGGGATGCACGTATGCTCGGATCGGCTTCGCCCGGAAATCCATTGCCATGACACATGTTGCCTCTGTTTACCCTACTCTGCTCCTCTGAAATTTGCACAAATCCCAAGGTATGCTCCATGGACACTGTAGAGTACCATCGGCCAAGGGGATTGGCCACCGACCATGGAGAATGACCACCGGCCACTGATTTAGCTATCGGCCACTGATGGATGACCGGTCGGCACTTCATATTGCCGGTCGGCCAAATCTTCCTACAGAACCTGTTTTGACAACAGCAGAGGGCAAAACAAGGCATGGCAATGCATTTCAAGCAAATGTGTGCACCACCACACTCCATATCATGTTTAGGACTCAATGGAGTATGGTGCTCGACCCTCGGACCACCAATCACGCATTTCAATGCATGATGGCCCAAGAAGCCAAAGTGTGCAATTTCAATGTGGAATGAAATGCACATAAACAAACAATGAACTCAACCTCTATCATACTCAATTCAAGAGGCAAAGTATGCATGCCAATGTAATGCAACCTAGGCATGTTAACTAAGTATGCAACATGGGCATGGGCACAAGCAATGTATACTAGGCACACAACCTAAGCTATCAAGCATGCAAGGCATGGAACCAAGCCCAAGGACTTAAACTATGGTCATGTGACACATGAAGCAAATGACCAAAGTGAAACAAAACAGCCCCAAATCATGCCAAAACAAGGTCAAAGACACCTAGATGTCATCTAAATGGCCTATACATGGAAGCATACAAAATGGGCCAAAAATGGAGCATAAGCCATCAACTCTTCAAAGCATGAAAGGGATGGAAAATGCAAGTATGCAAGCATGGAATATGGACTGAAATATGGTTTCTAATGATGCCAAATCATGAGAATAAGCCAAGTAAAGCATGTTAGTGACCCACATACCCAAAGCTAGTAAGCTAGAATGCAAAGGAGCTATACAAAGCATGGAAAGCATGACTCTAAAGACCCAAGAGAGACCTTAAGCATGTTAAAACATGACCAAAAACTTCACAAAGCTAAGCCAAAATATGCAAGCATGGTGGTCCAAATGCTAGATACATATTAAGGCAATTTCATGGCATTACAAGACAAGTATGCAAAGCAAGCATGGTGTGTCTAAACCAAGTAAAAATAGAGATAATACATGGCAAAATACTACCAAATAACACTTAATACATGGCCAACATGCATTTAAAAATGATGCTCACACATGAGGCTATAATGACACATATTGAAGACAATAAGGAGAGGGGATGGCCCTCTCCTTCTTAGGACCTTAAACTACCATCCTCACCACTAAAATCCCTCAAGATTTCAGTGGTGAGGAGGCCCAAACAAGGTGGTCCCGAAACTCACCAAAAATAGCACAAAAAGGGGCCAAACAAGGCCTAAGAGGGGGATAACAACCCCAAACACAAAAGTGTCCTTAATGAAGTATCTTAAACACAAAAAAACAAAACTTTTTTATGCTATATACAAAGCTCAAAACAGCAAGCAAGATGGGCTAAAATCTTGTGCAAAAACGGGGGATAAAAGAGGGTTAAAGGCTCACCCTTGTAGACCAACGAAACCAGCAGCTTCTTGGACAAAAAACCAGTCCCTTAGCCTCTAAAAATGGCCTCCAAGCTCCTTAGGTTGATGATGGAGGTGTTAGGGTAGGGGTTGGTGTGCAAAGGAACCAAGAACCAAGCAATTTGGAGCTAAAATGGAGGAGATATGGAGAGAGATATATGTATGGAGCCCTTAGACCAATTCTTGGAACCCCTTGAATGGAAGGATAGGCTCTCTATTTATAGAGAAGATGGAGGCTTGAAGCTTGTAAGAGAAGCTAAGCAAAAAAGGGTCAAGGGGGTCAAGGGGGTCAAGCTTCTCTTAGAAGCTTGGAGCAAAAGGACCAATCTTCTTGGAGAAGCTAGGCAAAGGGTCAAGCTTCTTGGAAAAGCTAGACAAGGGTTCAAGCTTCTTGGAGAAGTTAGACAAGGGTTCAAGCTTCTCTTAGAAGCTTGGAGCAAAGGGTTCAAGCTTCTTGGAGAAGCTAGAACAAGGGTGCAAAAGGTGCAAGCTTCTCTTGGAAGCTTAGAAGGGTTCAAGCTTCTTGGAGAAGCTTGGAGCAAAGGGTTCAAGCTTCCTCAAGAAGCTAGAACCAAGGTTCAAAAGGTTCAAGCTTCCTCAAGAAGCTAAAACCAAGGGTTCAAAAGGTTCAAGCTTCCTCAAGAAGCTAAAACCAAGGGTTCGAAAGGTTCAAGCTTCCTCAAGAAGCTAGAACCAAGGGTTCAAAAGGGTCAAGCTTCCTCAAGAAGCTAAAACAGGGGGTTCAAAAGGTTCAAACCCTCTCAAGAAAAGGCCTCGGCCAAAAAAGTTGGCCGACCGACCACAAAAAGTGCCGACCGGCCAATGGTATATTTCACCAATGGCCGGTAGCCTCAAACCACGGCCGGTGGCCTCAAGCCATGGCTGGTGGGTTTCAGGGGTAGCTTACAAGCTACCCTCTACTCTCAGGTACAAAAACACACAAGTCCTTAGTACAAAACCCAGCACAGAACAAACCAGTTGAGAGATCCTGAGGCAAAGCGCGCAGCCGAGACCTCCGGGAACTCAAAACGAACACAAACATGGATGATCACCGAGTGTTCAAATGGTGATGTCCAAGTCTTGAGGACGATCAAAAATTGGGTGTCTACAGCAAGGCACGATTTGGGTTGGATTCGCATCTAATAAACTCATAGCCTCACTGAAATAAAAGTAAGAAAAAAAATACAACTGAAATGAGTTTTGTCAAACGGGATTGCCAAGAATAAAAACTTAACAATATTAATTGAGAAGGATATTAAAAAAATATATAAAAATTAATTTTACATCTTAACAAGTAAACAAATAAATTTGAAGTAAAATATAAAGTAAAAGAATACAAATTATAATGTTCAAATTTATAAATGGCCTATTTACAATTTTCATCTTACGCCACGAATATGCTTGAGCTACTTCTAAGAAGCACAACAGCTAAGTGGCAGTGCTTCCTCTTTTTTCCTCCACAGTAGTGAGTAGTACCTCCTCCCTCCTCCTATGCAGAAATGTCATAAATGGCTTTTCTCCGGTGAGTTATCTAACTAGATAGGGATTGATGGGTTCATTGGGCTATTCTGGGTTCATTGATAATTAAAATTATTAATTTTCTTAGGTCCATTGAGAAGATAATATAAAAAATTAAGTTGACTAAGATAAATATTTGTCTTAGCCAACTTAATTTTTTTGTGTATATTTTTCTCGATGAACAGTATGAAATAAATAGTTTAAATTATTCAAATAGATTTTATATGAGCCTTTGTACCCGAGAGTTATTTGGTAAATGTTGTACACGGAGAAAGCATCAGACACCTTTGTGAGCAAAAAAAACAAAAAAATAGCCTTAATAATAATAATAATATAGAAATGTGAATATAGAATGTAAAAATAAGAGAACTATGTGGTAGCAATCGAAGATAACCTCAATGTAAGGGGTCCAAAATAAAATCTACTCACATTTCCTTTTTAAGTATTTCCAATTTCATATTTTAATCCTGGATTAACTCCTATATCAAAAAATCCCAAATTAACTAACACATAATAATCAAATTAAAATCCCAATAGAATCAAAATTTGAGATAACATATGCAAGCTACACGTCAATTTTCTATCTATTTACGTAATAAATCATTAGTTGAAGATTTACATTGATACAAATTGATAGTTTAAGCGGGTGAAGTGTAATTTGCTTATGCTGAAAGGGTATTTTCATTTATTAAAATCCAAATTGAAAAAAAAAATTTAATAGAAAATAGAGAAAATGGGAGAAAGGGGGGGGGGGGAGGGAGGGTGAGGTGTTTAGTGTTATAATTTTAAGTTCAATAGAAAAAAGTGATATAATTTGCCTAAAGATCAATGTGCTACAAAGGCGGGAAAGTAAACTTCTTAAAAATTGGCTTACAAAATTTTTAAGGGGGATGCACCAATAAATCCCAAATTTGTATCTTGTATCCCATTTGGTCTTATGAATTTTCTTATAAACCGTTAGGTCCTATTCCAATGTTAATGACCATTGAACATCATCCAGATCAACTACAACTTCAACAACATCAAACGGATTTTGAGTTTTTGATGATCTCTATCAGATTCATCAGATTCAAACATCAAAACATCAGATTCAAAACATCAGATTCATTAATCTATATATATATATATATATGTTGATTTCACATTGAGAACATCGGATCGGAGAGAAAAATGGTGAACATCAACATCTGCAACATCGCAACATTAGCGTCTGCAACATCAACGCCATGATCAATATCTCTCTCTCTTCACCTCCTCTTCCGACGCCTTCTACGTCGTCGCCTCCTCCTCCTCCTCCGCCACCGTGACTGCCGCGTAACCTCTGTGCTTCCTCCGCCATCGGAAATCACCGCCATGCATCATTTGCTTCGCGTCGTTTGAGATCGTTGTGCACAGATCTATTAGATCAGAGACCGATCCCTTGCCATATTACGGCGGCGATGGCGGATTCACCACCGAGAGATGTACTGAAGCTTCAAAGCCCTTCAATCTGAGAATTTCAGATCTGGCCATAGCGACGGGTTGATGATGAGAATTTCAGATCTAGCCATAGCGACGGGTATGTCCATAGCGACCGGTTGATGATGAGAATTTCATATCAGATCCCTTGCCATGATGTTTAATGTTTAATGTTTGATGATGTTTAATGTTTAATGTTGATGATGATTTTTAATGTTTAATGTTTGATGATGATGAATAATGTTTAATGTTGAAGAATAATGTTTTATGTCTGATGTTTGATGTTTGATGGATAATGTTTTGATGATGTTGATGATGTTGTTGATTTAATGTTGATGATGAATAATGTTTAATGTTTAATGTTTGATGATGTTTAATGTTTAATGTTGATGATGATGTTTAATGTTTAATGTTTGATGATGATGAATAATGTTTAATGTTAAAGAATAATGTTTTATGTCTGATGTTTGATGGATAATGTTTTGATGATGTTGATGATGTTGTTGATGTTACTGATGTAGGTAGTAGGACTAAACGGTGCATAAGAAAACTTTTAGGACTAAATGGTTCAACTTTTCAGAAAATAGGATTTATGGGTAAATTTTTCAATTTTTAATGATAAGTTATTTTAGAGACTATGACAAAATATTTTAAAAATTGGCTTACAAAATATTTTAAAATATTTTGGAGACTATGACAAAATATTTTAAAATTTGATTTACAAAATTTTTAATGATAACTTATTTTGACAAAAAATATTTTACTTACTTTTTATTTAATCAAATAATAAAAATATGTAATTATTTAAAAAAATTGTTTTATGTAAAAACAAACCAACATTCTTTACGAGTTGATTTTGATCCCAACTAATAAATTATCTTTTATTTGATTTTGATCCCAACCATTACCCTTTTACCCAACCGTCCATTCCAATCCGTTTTCTTAAACTCAAACAAACATTCGAGGAAAATGACAAGAGTTGACAAAAAATTTATTTGTTGACGACACCAACATTGCCAAAGATAGGATTTGCAACGGCGATGAGGTAATAAGATTTGATAGGACTAATGCATTCACAGTAAGGCCGTTATTAGATGTCGTTTGGGAACAATTTTTTTTAATAATTTTTTAATTTTTTAATTAAAATATAATATAAAAAAATTAATATGTTTGAGATATTTTTTTATTTTTTTTACAAAAATATATGCAAAAAGTAGAAAGAAAATAATTTCTTTGACTTTTGGTATAGATTGTTGGTTTTTTAATTTTTCTAATAACTTTTTGACTTTTTAACTAAAAAAACTACTTGCCAAACGAGGCCTTAGTGAATATAAGGTTAGTGATGGCAACAAGAATAGATGAATTGATTAGTATTGTGTTTGGTATAACTTTCAAATTATAATTTTACTCTCATGTACGGGAAAGAAATACACATTCTCGTATAATCCTGTTGAACAAGCCTGCGTTCCTCTATACGATGTCGTTCTACCACCTGAAAACACAAACGTGAGCTAGCCGCCGGGTGTGTGCCGGAAACCTCTCCGATGCCTAAGTCAGTCAGCAAGACAAATAGGCAAAAGCTCTATGTATTTAGGGAACAAAATTGCATTACCTCTTCATAGGTGGTGTGGGTGAGCTTTTATAGGTTTCGCGTGGCACAATCCTAGTAGGACTCTTACTCCTCCATGTAGAGTCCTCCTAGGATTCAAACTCCTGGAGGATAATGCTTATCCTCCAACACCCCCCTCACTGCTTAAACCAAGTGAGATGGTTATACTAAGGCCGGACTCCAATGCAACCGAAGTAACCGTTACTTCGGCACATTACTTTCCTTTCTCTTACCTCGGCCTTCCCATGCTTAGACCGAGCTAACCACAAGAGAGTTGAACCGAACTACTGGTCAACCGAGTCCTTTAGGACTTACCACATCTCGGTCTCCATACGCTACGACCGAAGTAATCACTGAAGACCGAACTACCCCACAACACATTGCTCAACCGAAGTAGAAATAAGGCCTCATGCGACCAAGCTAATCATCACGGTTGTGAGACCGGTCTAACTCCAAGGCTACTTATCCAAACCGGAGTAACTTATATGGCCATTCTACTCGGACCTTTGTATCATGCCTATAACGCCTCTATACGCAAGCCGCCCAATTTAGCATATAAATTACCCTCTCAATTGCCCCTTAATTCCATCTGCAAAGCATGATTGGGGTTACCTGCCTACCAACCGAGCTACAGTCTTAACCTCTCCAGCCGAGCTAAAAACTTCCGTTAGCCTTTCCAAATGAAGCTAAGACCCTTTCGGTGAAATGCACGTCCGGTCAAAATGTCTCTTTAGTTTGCAGAAACTGAATCGATTGTCCTTCCAATGACACGTGGCATGCTCTGATTGGCTCTCCACAAATTGCCCTGCCGCCTCGATTGCCGAATTTTTGAACAGCTTCAGCCTTAGCTTCTTACCAAAACAAAAAAACCCTTTCATTTTTCAAATCATTCACCAAACTATTCACTTCCCTCTCACTCTCTTCGAATCCTCCAACCTCTGAGCTTTCTGAGTTCGTGATCTTCATTACTGCTTGTTGCTCTCACCTCCAATTTCTTCCTTTCTATCTGGTAAGCATCTCAAATCTGTTTTGTTTTTTGCATTTGTATACTCTTCAATCCATAAGTTCTTATTTCTATTTTTGAAAAACACCTTTCTGCTTCCATATGCGTTGTTTCTGAAAAACTTAGCCATAGAACATATGAATGCACACAATAAACCTGTAGAATACCGATTTTGATCCAAAATCACGAAGCAGCCGAAATAGGACACTGTTTTTGGCATATACGAAGACTTAGGTAAACTGGAACCGAACTGCCACTTGCACTTATCACAGTAGTTTCAGTAGGCAACCGTCGTATTCATAGTAGCCGAAATAAAAACCCACCGAACTAGTAACCTTAGTACTTGACCGAGCTAAGCTTTCAGGGGCTAAGCCAGCATTCTTAGTTTCTAAACCGAACTCAGAAAGCTGCCCCTTAATGCCAACCGGAGTAACAAGCCCCTTGTTTAAACCGAAGTAGATCCTGTAGCACCCCTTGCAGCCGAAATAAGTCTTCTTTTCTTGCTTTGTTTTTGTAGCACGGTCGATGATCTGTGCTTAACACCTTGTTTTTCCACTTTGCAGACTTAGGTTGCCAGGCACTCCACTGCGCTCAACCGAGCTACTGATCACTTTCTTTCGACCGAGATAATTTATTCTTAACTTATACAATAAATGGGAAAATATAGGTTCCTAGTAGAAACCCCAGGAGGCTTAGCCGATTTTTGAGAAGATTACAACATTCCAGCCGATGTAAACCTTACCTTGGCCAAACAAGATGTTGACCCATGAGACAATGAAGGCTTTGTCCCCTTTACCCGCCAATCAATAATAGAAACCAGACTACGATTCCCAGTCCAGCCTTTAATTTGTAAGTTTCTTAGGCAAACCAGACTATGCCCAACCCAACTCTCCACCAACACATACCGTATAATAATGGGCGTAGACGCCCTAAACTGCCAAACCGGTCTCAACCTAGGCTTAGCCGAAATATTCCACCAGTACTCATTAGGATCCAAGAACGAAGGCTGGTGTTATTACTTGAGAGTGCGCCGTGGCCAAGAGAAAATAATTAAACACACACCGGACAAAGACTTGAATGATGATGACTTCTTCTGGGTGTCTGGGAATTTCGAAGATCACCAAGCCCAGATACTGTGTCAAGAATAAATTGAAATTCGCGAACCCTAGATACATACTTGATTAATTCAGTCTTTCCTTTTATTTCGGTTTTTCTCTGCGAACCAAGCTAACACTTCATTTTCTTTTTGCAGATAAAGCCCATCTCCTTTCAAAACTACGGCTACCCCAACCTCGATCTTCTGCGCGCCGCACTAAGAGTAAAGGAGAGAAGTTGGGCAAAGCTTCTAAACTTCAAACCGACTTACCGCTACTCCGGTCGCCGAAAAGCGAGGGTGACTGACTTCCTTCTTGAAGAAGCACCAGAACCGGACCCAAACTTGCCTCAAGTCAACTTGGTGCCACTTACTGCCGAACAAGAGATGGCGAAGAAAAACAGGCTGAAGGCCCTGCTGACCGCAACAACTCTAGCCGATGTACATCCCACCGGCCGGACTACTGAGACCGTGGTGGCCCTTCAAGCCCAGCAGCCATCCTCATCTCGTCCACGCAAACGTGCCCGGACTGGACAAACCGAGCAACAACTTGCGGATGAGGATGAGACCATTTTGCCGCCAAGCCCTCCGCCAAGCCCTCAACAAAACCTCCAACCGGAGCAATCCGACCGAACTGCCACTTCTTCCAAATGGGCTCCTACCCTTACCTTCAACAACCGAGACATCACTGCCTCAGACTCGGTGGTGGCTGAGAAGGACCACTTGATGGCTTTCAACTTGGCCAAAAGTGTGTGCCTTCCCAAGGACATGGAGCACCACTACAAGCAGCTCAACACCGAACTGAAGTCAATCCGGTCTTCCACTAAGTCCATGATCCTGGTGAGTAGTTTTCTTTTTCTATGTAATCTTTCTCATCTTTCAGTCCGGCTAACGTTACTTCTCCTTTGCAGGCCATCCAGAAAAACCAAGTTGCACATAGGAAGGTCATGGAGCTTAGGAGGAATACCAGAGAGGCCATGGCTGAGGCCGAATCAAAAACGGCCGAGCTAGAGGAGACAAAAGAAATATCGAAGCCACATGAGAACGTCGACCGATCAAGTAGTTAATTCGGTCGAGGCTGAGAAGCAAAAGATCGCCACTAAGACAAAGGACAAGTACCTACGTCACTTGGCAAAGCTTGAGAAGAAAAAAGACACCGAAATAGAACAGTTGAAGAAGAGCGTCAAGGCCGCCAAAAAGCAAGGGTTTAAAGAGGCAGAGGACGCCTACACCCTCCAATGCGACGCCGCCAAAGAGCTGTTCTTCAAGTGCGGTTGGAGGAGTGCTGTGGAGAAACTCAGCTGCGGTCCTAAAAGCGAGGTCTACAATGCTCCTCAGCATTCTATTCCGGCTTCATTGGCGCAGTACGCTGCCGATCTCCAGAAACAATTCCTTGAGGGGTCCGATGATGATGAAGATGATGATGAAGACTCTGATGAGGATGAGGAGCCAACTCTCACCCCGACCGTCAATGACCAACCGAACAACCAGACAGTTCGGCCGAGCCGTTATCAAGACCAACTGACGACCGCTAATTGACTGACCAACGCAGCCAATCGAGACCGGTTCAGCTGAAACCGAGCTCCCATCTCAAACCGTTCTCCCATCTGACACCGGACTCCGCCCAAATGCTGATGATGATTTTGATGCCGAACTTGATGACCTTTTCCGTTGATTTTTTCTTTCTTTTCTTTTTGTTGTGGACTTGTAACCGGACTGCGGCCCCTCAGTTGTACTGGCTTTTCTCTTCAATGAAAAAATCTTCCAACTCTTATTCCGGTTTTGTGTATGTATATTTGCACTTGTGATGAATTCTCCATGAACTCATTTGCTCAGCTGTTATTTCAGTTTTGATCTCCTGTCAGTGCCGAGATAACCATCTCGGTTTTAGCTTAATAATGTATACCTGCCAACCACTCTTCAGCCGATATACTTACTTCGGCTGAAGAGTAACAAGTGTTGGTTTAATCCAGCCAACCGCTCTTCAGCCGATATACTTACTTCGGCTGAAGAGTACAAAGAGTTGGTTTAATCCAGCCAACCACTCTTCAGCCGATATACTTACTTTGGCTGAGGAGTACAAAGAGTTGGTTTAATCCAGCCAACCACTCTTCAGCCGATATACTTACTTCGGCTGAAGAGTACAAAGAGTTGGTTTAATCCAGCCAACCACTCTTCAGCCGATATACTTACTTCGGCTGAGGAGTACAAAGAGTTGGTTTAATCCAGCCAACCACTCTTCAGCCGATATACTTACTTCGGCTGAAGAGTATAAGAGTTGGTTTAATCCAGCCAACCTCTAAGTTGGTTTTTCCAGCCAACGTAGAATAAAGTGTTTGGTTATTCCGACCAAACGTCCTGCAGCCTGGATCCTCATCCTGGGCTTAGGAGGGGTGTTGGTTTAATCCAGCCAACCATTCTTCAGCCATACACTTGCTTCGGCTGAAGAGTACAAAGAGTTGGTTTAATCCAGCCAACCTCTAAGTTGGTTTTTCCAGCCAACTTAGAATAAAGTGTTTGGTTATTCCGACCAGACGTCCTGCAGCCTAGATCCTCATCCTAGGCTTAGGAAGTGTGTTGGTTTTAATCCAACCAACCACTCTTTGGCCATACACTTACTTCGGCTGAAGAGTACACAGAGTTGGTTTAATCCAGCCAACCTCTAAGTTAGTTTTTTTAGCCAACTTAGAATAAAATTTACAATGCACCTAACTCGCTAAAACTATCTTTTACAGAAAAACAACCATGCTGAAAAGAATTGACTTGTTTTATTGAGAAAAGAAAAAATTACACATACTTATAAGAAAAAAGCTAAAAATAAAACAACTTGAGATTTGCCGTGTTCCATGGCCTGAGAATTGCTTTGCCGTCGTCATCTTCCAAGTGGTATGCCCCTTTGCCTGCTAATCCGACCACTTTATAAGGTCCTTCCCAATTCGGCCCCAACTTGCCATCTCATGGAACCAAGGTGTTTCCCATTACTTTGCGAAGTACCCAATCGCCGATCTTGAATTGCCTTGGATGCACTGTTTTGTTATACTTTCTGGACAGCTCTTGTTGGTAGGAGGCGATGTGAACCAATGCTCTGTCTCTTCTTTCTTCTGCTAGGTCAAGTTCCAATGCTATGGCTTCGCCATTTAAGTCTGGATCAAGATTTTCGCTCCGAATTGTGGGGAGACCAACTTCCAATGGGATGACTGCTTCCATGCCATAAGCTAAGGAGAATGGAGTTTCTCTTGTTGATCGCCGAGGCGTGGTGCGGTAAGCCCATAAAACATGAGGGAGTTCTTCTGCCCACTTGCCTTTTGCTCTCCCTAACCTTTTCTTCAACCCATCCAAGACTACCTTATTTGATGCCTCTGCTTGACCATTTGCTTGGGGATATGCCGGAGTAGAGTTGTAGAACTCTATTTTGTATTCTTCACAAAAGCCTCTGAATATTCTGCCATCGAACTGAGTGCCGTTGTCTGAAATCAGTGCTTTTGGTATGCCAAAGCGAGTGATGATGTTCTGCCAGACAAACTTCTTCACATCTTTTTCCTTGATTGATGCCAAGGCTTCTGCTTCCACCCACTTTGTGAAGTAGTCGGTTGCCGCAAGAAAAACTTCTGTTACTGGTCTTTGTTGGGCGGCCCTACTATGTCTAAGCCCCACATTGCGAAAGGCCATGGGCTAGTCAATGGTAGTAGTTCTCTGGCAGGTTGGTGTATTTGGTGCGCAAACTTCTGACACTTTTCGCATTTTTTGACATACTTCTCTGAATCTTCTTGCATGTATGGCCACCAGTATCCTTGTGAAATAGCTCGGTATGCCAATGATCTTCTTCCTTGATGGCTGCCGCATACACCCTCATGTATTTCGAACAGGAATGCTTCCACTTTGCTGGGATGAACACACTTTAAGTAAGGTCCTGAGAACGACTTCTTGTACAATGCCAAAGATGGAGAGAGCCAAAATCACTGTGACTTTGCTCTTATTCTATTAGCTTCTTTCTTTTCTTCCGGTAAGGTACCGTCTTTCAGGAACAATATGATGGGATCCATCCAAGAAGGGCCTAGTTCGGCACAACATACCTCTTCTGCTTCTGGGTCTTCAATACTTGGTCTAGGTAGGTAGTCGATCAGCAGTGGGTGAGGGATGGAGGTATCTTCCATTGAGGCGAAGCCTGCTAGTTCGTCTGCTCTGCTATTTTCCTCTCTGCCGATCTATTCTATCCTCACCACTTCAAACTTCTTTATCTCTGTTCTGACCAAGTCTTGGTACTTGGTCATTCTATCATCCTTCACCTCGTAGTCGTCAGATATTTGGTTTACCACTAGCTGCGAGTCGCTGTAAACCATTAGCTCGGTGGCCTTCATGTAGAATGCTGACTTGAGTCCTGCCAGAAGCGCTTCATACTCCGCTTCGTTATTTGATGCTGGGAAGCCAAGGTTGACTGCCTGCTCCACTACTAAGCCGTTGGAGAGATGAGGACTATGCCTAGTCCTGCCCTATGTCGGTTGGATGCTCCATCCACAAAGAGCTTCCACATCTCCCTAACAAACAACTTCCAGCAAGTGGAGGGGTCGGATGATGCCTTAGGATCTTCCAGGTTGCTAATGTCTTCTGCAAGGTCCATGCTTGCTGTTTGCTCCCTGCTTTCTGTTTGTACCAAGTCTTTCTTTGTTGGCGAGTCTTAACTTGGTGTAGCATGGTTCGCTTCTTCCTTCCTTTCTTTACTCTGGTCTGCCTTGGGGCCTGACTGAGTAACCTGTACTAGGGGTTGCGTTATTCCGACGTCAACTTCCATCCCTAGTTCGGTTGTTTCAGTTAGGTCTACTGGGCAGATGTAATGACTTCCTGGTGTGAATTCTGCGACAAAATCTACCAGTGCCTGAGCTTTTATTGCGGTTCTTGGTTGGAACTTGATGTCGTATTGTCCCAACTCTACTGCCCACTTCAGAATTCGCCCAGAAAAGTTTGCCCTTTCAAATAAAGCCTTTAATGGGAAGGCTGTGAGAACACTTATAGTGTGGGCGTGAAAGTAATGCGACAATTTTCTTGAGGCCGTCATCAAGGCCAATGCCAGTTTCTCCAGTGGCAAGTACCTTGTTTCGACGCCTAGCAGTGTCTTGCTGACATAGTAGATGGGCAGATGTTGAATTCCTTCTGCGCGGACCAATACTGCGCTGATTGCGTGCTAAGAGACTGCCAGGCATAAAAAGAGTTCTTCTCCAGGAATCGGGGTTACCAGGAGTGGTGGAGAAGACATGTACTCCTTCAAGCTTTCCAGAGCCTGGTCGCATTCTTCATCCCACTCAAACTTGGCCTTCAGCGCATGGAAGAATGGTCGTAGTCTGTCTGACGACCGGTTTATGAACTGATTGAGTGCGGCTGCCATGCCGGTAAGATGTTGCACTTCCTTCACTGAATTTGGCCTCTCCAGGTCATGTATTGCCTTGATCTGAGAAGGGTCTGCTTCTATACCTCGGTTGGTCACCAAGAAGCCTAGGAATTTACCTGATCCTACTCCGAATGCACATTTCGACGCGTTGAGGCGTAACTTATGCTTCTTCAGGATCTCGAACATTTCACTTAGGTCCTTGAGGTGGTCATTCTCATCCCTGCTCTTGACCACCATGTCGTCGATGTAAGCCTCCATTGTTCTGCCTAACAACGGCTCAAACATCTTGGTGACCATTCTCTAAAATGTCGCCCCTGCATTCTTTAGGCCAAAGGGCATGACCTTGTAGCAGTATAGTCCTCTTGGAGTTGTAAAGGATGTCACTTCCTGATCCGATTCATGCATGGCGATTTGGTGATAGCCTCTGTATGCATCCAGGAAGCTAAGTCTGTTGTGCCCTGCTGTTAAGTCCACCAATTGATCTATCCTTGGTAGAGGGAAGCTATCTTTTGGGCACGCCTTGTTGACTGTTTTATAGTCGATGCAGACACGCCACTTGCCGTTCTTCTTTGGCACTACGACCGTGTTGGAGATCCATCTGGGGTAGTGCACCTCTCTGATTGCCCCAGCCTCCAACAGGTTTCCCACCTCTTCCTCCACTATCTCGGCGTGGTGGAGTGCCGACCTGCGGGTGCGCTGAGTGACTGGCCTGGCGGATGGGTGGAGATTGAGTTGATGGCAGATGAAACTTGGATCAATGCCTGGCATGTCGTATGGCGTCCAGGCAAACACTTCGATGTTAGAGGTCAAAAATTCCAAGACCTCTAACCTCTCAGCGCTGGATAACGACGAACCGAGCAAAAAGAACTTATCCGGGTTCTTTTCATCTATTTTTACCTCCACCAAGTCTTCCACCGCTTTCTGACTAGCCGCTTTGCCAACATCAGCGAATAGTTCATTGCTCTCAGGTTCTTCCATCGAATGAACATATCCTTTGGCAGCGCGGCTGCCATTCGTTGTGACGAAACACTGCTTTGACATGATCTGATCTCCATAGACTTCTTCTATTACTCCGGTGTCGTTTGGAAACCGCATCACTTGGTGGTAGGAGGACGCAACCGAGCGCATGGCATGCAGCCAAGTTCTGCCCAAGATAATGTTGTAAGTGGAGGGGACCTTCAACACCCAGAACTCCACTTGTTTTGTCACACTTCCTGCTCTGACTGGAAGGATGATTTTGCCGACTGGCCATTCCGGCATTGAGTTAAATCTAATCAGGGGTGACACTGCAGGTGCTAAGTCTTTGTCTTGCAATTTCAACTATTTGAATGTCTTATAGTACATTATTTCACACGAACTACCTTGGTCAATCAGAATCCGCTTGACGTCAAAATCCTTGACTCGGAGAGTGACGACCAAGGCATCATTGTGTGGGCAATATATTCTGTCCAAGTCTTTGTCTGAAAAAGACATGACGTTTGTAGCTTCTGTCCTCCCCTTTTTTACAACTGGTTGGGCACTCAGCACCTCTCTTAAGTGCTCAGCCTTTTTGATTGAACCTCTGAGCTCGCATACACGCTCAGGTTCAAAGACTCCATGTATTACGTTGATGATGCCTTGGGGTGGGGCGTCGACCGGCATGCCGTTGGGGTTATTATGGTCCTGGGGGGCTGGCTGCGCCCCACCTTCAATGTATTTGTCCAAGTGGCCTGCCGCCACCAACTCCTCCAAGTGCTGTCTCAGCGGGGTGCAGTTCTCAGTGCGGTGCCCCTTTTCTTTGTGGAAGGTGCACCGTGATCTGTCGTCGTAATCCTTCTGGGCCTCGCCTAGCTTGGCTGGCCACTTGACAAAAGGCTCATCTTGAATCTCGCTGAGTATTCTGTAGATCGGTTTCTTGAAGACCGTGGTTATGGCGGTGCGGACTCTCAACCATCTCTTATCTTGGTCCTCCCCGTTGTCCCTTTTGCCACGTCCATTTCTGTTCAGCCGGTCTACCGAATTGACCTTTGCTGAGGCCTTCTTTTCTGGTACTGCGGTTGTGCTAGTTTTTGCCTTAGCACGTGCGCCATCCTCTTCCACCCTGATGTGCTGATGCACTCTTTCCATCAGGGCCTCCATGGTGAGGGGTGGCGTCATGGTGATAGAATCCCTTAGTCTGTTCCCGACTGGGAGTCCTCTCTTATACTGCGCAATGGCAAGATTGGTGGGGCAGTCTCCAATCTGGTTAAATGTCACCCAATAGCGACTGTTGTAGGATCTTAGGGTCTCCTTGTCACCCATGTCGATGGAGAGTAACTGGTCGATCTCCACCGGAGTTTTGGTGTTTGTCCTGAATCTTGTGACAAACGCTTCTGCCAATTGCGCCCAGGAGGCTATACTGCCCTCTGGAAGTTTCTCAAACCAAGTCAAGCCTAAGTCGCCAAGGCTTGAAGGGAATAGAATGCACATCAAGGCCTCGTTCCGCCGGTATACAGCCATAACCTGGCGAAAGTGGCTCAGGTGTGAGTAGGGATCCGTCTTCCCTTCATATGTAGTGAATTTGGGCTGAAGGAAGCCTGATGGTAGGGGCGCGTTCTCGATTGCTGGGACAAATGGTGAGGCCTGCAGCCTCGCCAATGCCTTGTCCGTTGGTTCATAGGCTGGGCGTGGTATTGGCATTCCAACCTCGACGCTTCCGTGCGTCCGAGGAGCCAACCGCTGTAAAGTAGAAACTCTATGTGGATCGCGTGCCCTGGCGTCCTCTCTCCATCGTGCCTTCTCTTCAAGCATGGTCCGTAGGTCGGACGATCTGGGCAATTCTGTCTGTCTGGACCTCGTTTGGTGCGTATGTGAAGGCCAGTAACTACTTCCTTCCGTGTAAGACCTTTCAGATCTCGCCCTCTCAGACCTGGAGTGACGAGTCCTGGAAGATCTTGATTGCGTATCGCTTGTTCTGAGGCTTCTGTTCTCTACTTGAGAGGGTGTAGAATTCCTACTACGACCCTCTGAGTGGCGAGGGGGCGTTTTGTTGCGCCCCTCTCCTGTCGCCACTTCTTTTCCTTTTATCTGATGCTTTAGAGTCTCCATGTCCGCTGCCATCCGACGAATCAATTCGTCTTGTTCTCTGACGCGATCCTCCAAAGTTTGATCAATTCTGCGCCTTTGTCTTTCTGGGCTTTGCAAGTGAGAGTGATGAGGGCTGTTATTCCTCCTTCTACCCCTCGCATCCCTCCTGGAATTTTGCCTTTGTGGTTCCAGGTTCGCCATGGGAGGAACCAAGGGTAGACCTTCGCGCCTGGCACCTCCTTCTAGAGTCAGGCCGTCAAGGGCGGACTGTGGTAACTCTTCATTGTTCGCCGTTGATTTTTAAGAGAAAACACTTGATCAAGAGGTTGTTCTTGTCTGACTTCCCACAGACGGCGCCAATTGTACGGGAAAGAAATACACCTTCTCGTATAATCCTGTTGAACAAGCCTGCGTTCCTCTATACGATGTCGTTCTACCACCTGAAAACACAAACGTGAGCTAGCCGACGGGTGTGTGCCGGAAACCTCTCCGATGCCTAAGTCAGTCAGCAAGACAAATAGGCAAAAGCTCTATGTATTCAGGGAACAAAATTGCATTACCTCTTCATAGGTGGTGTGGGTGAGCTTTTATAGGTTTCGCGTGGCACAATCCTAGTAGGACTCTTACTCCTCCATGTAGAGTCCTCCTAGGATTCAAACTCCTGGAGGATAATGCTTATCCTCCAACACCCCCCTCACTGCTTAAACCAAGTGAGATGGTTATACTAAGGGGGACTCCAATGCAATCAAGTAATTGCTTGGCACATTACTTTCCTTTCTCTTACCTCGGCCTTCCCATGCTTAGACCGAGCTAACCACAAGAGAGTTAAACCGAACTACCGTCAGAACCGAGTCCTTTAGGACTTACCACATCTCGGTCTCCATACGCTACGACCGAAGTAATCACTGAAGACCGAACTACCCCACAACACATTGCTCAACCGAAGTAGAAATAAGGCCTCATGCGACCGGGCTAATCATCACGGTTGTGAGACCGGTCTACCTCCAAGGCTACTTATCCAAACCGGAGTAACTTATATGGCCATTCTACTCGGACCTTTGTACTGCGGCCCATAACGGCCCTATACGCAGCTCGGCCCAATTTAGCATATAAATTACCCTCTCATCTCACATTCTAATGTTATATTTGGTTTAAATTTTCAAAAATTCATTCTAACATCACATTTGAAAACACATGATGGTGTTTGGGAAGTGAGTTTTTATGTAGATTTTTTTAGTTGTAGGTTTTTATTAGATTAAATTTTTTTGGTGTTTGGAAAGATAGTTGAATTTTTATGTGGTTGGATGTGATGTTTGTGAGAGAAAAAGTGAAATGATTATGAGGTTGGATGTGATATTTTGTTTGGATGTGTTTTTTTTTGGTTTTGTAAAAAGTTTGTCTTTTAGTGGAAAAAATGAGAAAAAAATTTGGAACCTAGGTTCCCAAAAAAATTTGTCATTTAATGCATGTTTGCTAATGTGAGTTTTTGATTTTTGAATTTGCACTTTGGGTCGTCTGTCCGGATGTCCGGCCGGTTGACTAGAACAGTATATTTATTTATTTTTATTTTTTTTGCAATTGCGAATCGCTACTTGTTATTTAGGAATATATATATATATATATTTGTTTTTGATATTTTTTAAGTATATAAATTATTTTTTTAGACCAAAATGACAAATTATTTTTCTAAAAATAAATTTTAAAAAGAGTTTGGTTATGAATTTTGAATAAAATTTTTAATAGAATTTTGAGTTGGGTGTTTGGTTATGAATTATAAGTTTTTGAATTAAATTTTAAAAATTATTTTCAAAACTCATAACCAAACAACTTTTCTCATTTCATATGTTACATTAAAAATTCAAAACTTTCTTCAAAACTCATAACTAAATAAATTTTCTTTTTTCAAGTTATAATTTCAAAACTCACAAACTTAAAAAATAACTTTATTATCAAATCGTAATTTTAAAATTCTACCCAACGCCAACGCCGCGTAAAATTTTCTTAGCAGGTCATATAGTTTTAATGGGGAGGAGATTGTGAGGGATGGCTAAGGTGAAGGATGGCAAAGAAATAGGGGGGTGGCCAGCTGTAGACACCCCATTTTTTACCGTCCTCAAGACTTGGATGTCACCGCTCGAACACTCGGTGATTATCCATGTTTGTGTTTGTTTGGAGTTCCCGGAGTTCTCGGCTACGCGCCTTGCCTCAGGACCTCCGAACTTGACTGTTTTGTGTCTAGTTTTGCACCAAACACCTATGCTTTGCCTTTAAGGGGCAGAGAATGCCTTCTAAGGTATCCCCACATACCACCGGCTGTGGCTAGAGGCCACCGGCTGGCTGGTGTTGCCACCGGCACTATATTGTGCCGGTCGGCACTATTTTGTGCCGGTCGGCACCCTTTTTGGCAAAATGACCATTTTGCCCAGCCGACCACTTTACAGCTGCTTTCTGAGATATTTTTAGACAGCTGTTTAGCTCTTGTTTTCCCTCCATACACGTGTATGGAGGGATGAGCCCTTGGATGACTTAGTTTGTAAGTCTTTGTTGCCTATAAAAAGAAGGCTCTTCTCTTGGCTCAAGGGTTAGCAAAATTTTAGGGTTAGAAAGGAAAAAGAGAGAAGAACCTCTGGTTTAGGGTTTGATCTTTGTATCTATTGTATCTCTCTTCTTACCTCTCATTTTGTACACTAGGTGCTTTAGTTCACACTATTGCACACAAGCACCTAGTGTTTCACCTTCTCTAAGCAACTGAGGTTCTAAGGGTTGGTTCTTGGTGTTTTTGGTTGGATTGGAGCTCAAGGAAGCAACAACAACAACTTTTGTGAAGATAGTCATCAAGGGTAAGAAACTAACTTTATTTACCCCATTTTTGCATTCCATTTTTGTCTAGTTTAAAACAGTTTTTGTGCTTAGTCTATAACACATAAAAGTTCTGTTTTTAGGCCCTCTTTATTGTTCATTAAGAGTGTTTTGTGGTTTGGGTAAGTTTGACTACCCTTAAGCCTTGAAAAGGGCACTTTTTGTGCTATTTTGTGAGAGATCCGAAACTTTGGTCCTAGGATCTCTTCACCACTGAAATCTTGAGGGATTTCAGTGGTGAAGAGCATGCCTTAGAGTCTCAAGAAGGAGAGGGCCACCCCCTCTCCTTGATGTCCTTGAAAAGGGCAAGTTTTGCTTCCTTATGGAGCTCCATGCTTGAGTGTGTGTTGAGCATGTTTGGCTTGTTTTCCATGCTTATATTGCCATGATATAATATGTTCCTAAGTTGGTTTTGGTCTCCTATGCATGCTTAGTATAGTTGCCTTGTAATGCCTCTTATTGCCTTAATGTGCCTAGTTTGTGTGCCTTCATTTCTAGCATGATTTAGGCCTAGATCCATGAAGCTTATATGCTCATTTTGCCATGATCTAGCTCTGTCCATGGTCGTTTGGGTCAATCTTGGCATGTTTTGTATAGCCCCTTTGCATTGTAGCTTGTATGCTTCAAGTAGGTGCATGTGTAGGATGCATTGCCTCCATGATTTCAAGGGTTTGGAACCCTCTTACATGCTATTTCAGACCTTATAATGTGCGTATATGATTGCCTTAGTGGCTTCTTCAATGCTTTAAAAGCATGTGTTGAATACTCCATGTTTTGGTCATGTTTCATGCCTTTGTACTTGAGCCTCTTAGATGCCATCTAGGTGTCCCTTAGGCTTTGTTTAGGTCTGCTTGTGACCTGTTTTGAGTCCCCTTAGCCTTGTGAGGCTTGGTGGACTTGGCCTTGGTTTAAGCCTTCATGGCTTGTTTCAAGACTTGGGCCATTTGTTGCATATTTGGTTTGTTTTGTCGCATGATTTGGCATCATGTTTTGTGTGATTTTCAGAGCTTCTTATGCATGCTAGTAATCCATGCTTAACTTATTTCAAGTGTGCTTGAATGTTGTTTGTTATGCCTAAGTGTTGGTGCCTTAACATGTGTATGTGTGCATGTGTGTTTGGCCCTCACATTTTAGCAATTTGGCCACTGATTTTAGGCCCATTTTGAGTTGCCTAATTCATGTATAAGTCAATCCCTCTTGTGGTTTGCATGCTTGTATTATATGCTTGTTTGTATGCTTGCATAAATGCATTGCATAGTCCGTGTTGCATCCTAGATAACATGTTTAGGATTGCACCACATTGACATGCATGCCCTGCCTCTTGAAGTGGGTTTGATAGAGGTTTGGCACCTTTGTGCCTATGTGTTTTGCATGCATTTGAAAGTGAAGTTGCACTCTTGGTTCTTAGGGCCATCATGCATGGAAATCTTGCGATCGGTGGTCCGGGAACCGAGGCACATGCCCCCTTGAGTCAATAACATGATAGGAAATGTGTTTGGTGCATAAATAGCTTGGATTGTATTGCCATGCTTGTTGTTTCCCTCTGCTGCTGTGAGTTGCAGGTTCTACAGGAATTTTGTGCCGACCGGCACTAAAAAGTGCCGACCGGCATCCCTTTGGCAGCCGATAAGGGAATTCAGTGCCGATGGCCTCATCCTTCAGCCGGTGGTGTCCTACCATAGCCGGTGGTGATCCCCAGTGCCCTGGAAGGTAGTCCTAATATTTTGGCAATTTTTTTTGAGGAGGAGAGCAGAGGAAACAGAGGCACACTTACATGGCAGTGCGAT
Organism: Camellia lanceoleosa; assembly: GCA_025200525.1. Lineage (NCBI taxonomy): Eukaryota > Viridiplantae > Streptophyta > Magnoliopsida > Ericales > Theaceae > Camellia > Camellia lanceoleosa. Next base: position 161,486,149 of record CM045760.1, on the reverse strand, counting down.
TCCGAGCAAGTCCCGGGCACGCGCATGCATCGGACCCTCATCCCGAGGCCATTTACTGCTTAATTAGATTAATTAATTTAGTTGATTTGTAATATTTAATTAGCTAGAACAGTTAATTATTTATTTGGTTCTGTATTATTATTCGGTCCCCCCGAGTGAGGGCAAAATTGTAATAAGGGTGTGTGAGTGGGTGTATGTCTTCCAACCCCCATTTCTTTCTATCCCTTTTATTTACCCGCTTATGTTGGTAGATTAGGGCATTTCTATCTTAGCATACCTTATGCTACGCATGCGTGCATTCATGCATTTGTTTACATGCACCGGGCTCGGTACATCATACAAACTGCATTGCAATTCTCAATTCGAAATTGAATACGTGCTATTCGCGCATTCCACATGCCATGTTTAGGGTTAGCCGAGCCTACTCTAGATTGCATTTCTGCCTGTGTCGCATTAGCCACTTAACATGAACTAGGTAATGCATGTTTGCTAACCAGTTTACTGTTCTGGCACGGAGTACGATGTAAGTTTTTATGGCTTTAGCATACCGCATGCGTGTGAATGTTTACCATGACAGTATGATTACCATGTGGCTAAGTGCTTATGTGATAAACTGTGTGAATGCCTGTGGGTGGAGGTTGGATTGCCTAAAGTTGGAACAACTCGTTGAAATCCGTATTTTAGCCTACTTGCGAGTAGCAAAATCTAACACGTTTTTCGAAACAAAACGGATATGCAATGTTTATTTCCAAGTTAGGCAATCTAGTCTATACTTTTGTGTTGTGCGCATCACATAGTAATTCTAGGTTAATAACCGGAATAAGAACGCATAAAGTTTTCAAAAACGGATATCACGGTTAGTAGAGGCGGTCTTGGACGGGCGAAAGTGCTCATAATGACCTTCCCGATCGTACCCAAGCTCGAGCCAAGACCACTTTGGTGATAGCGGACATGTGGCCTTGACCGAGTCGTGGTTTCCTAAATTTCCCAATTTAAAAATATTTAGGTGGCGACTCATGTCAAAGCAGTCCATGTTTGGCACTACTTTTCAAAAATCTGTTTTCTCAAACGATTTGCCGGATTTGGACTCTTTGGTTCAGATTTAGAACCGCGACACAAATCGAGTCCGAACTGTAGCGTGAAGCCCCACGGGCGCGTCTACAGTTTCTGGCGATTCTGCTGGGGAGTTTAGAGAGCTTGACTCGAACTCTTGATATCCTATTTTTACTACACTTATGTGTTTCTTTGCATTGCATGTGCATTGGTGCGCCTAGGACACCGTGTTGGCCATCTGCTATTCCTGAGCGGTTTGCCGGAGGCTTGTCTTGTCAAGGCATGTCCATAAGGCTGACCGGTTGCGGGCTCTGCCAGTATGGGAACACAAACCCCGGTTTTACCGGGGCACCCTTTTGGACCATTCGACCTAGTGCATATTCGGAATCCATAGTGACCATTCCAAACTAGGACAGGTTGCTTACCCGATATTAGGTTGTTTGAAACCGCTGTGTGCGTAGTGAAACCCTAGCTCCTGACAAAATAGGACAGGGAAACCCTACCCCAATATAGGGGTGTTTTGGTTCTCATTTACTTGCTATGTGCTTTTAGAGTGTATCTCTACAGGGAATGCATATACCAGTTTGCAAGTCTGGGTATCAGGCCTGAGGGCACAAGTATCAGTATTCTGAGAATCAGTTATATCTGCGGGTATCAGATTCGGATTTGGGACAGTGATTTTGGAGAACAGTGTTCAGTAGTAGAGTGCAGTTGTTCGACCACACCCGTGTTTGATCTGTTTGGGGCTGAAATACTGCTTGTTTTCCGTTTCAGTTCAGAGATTCAGAGGGTCGATCCAGAACAGCTAGTGCCTTCTTCTTCTTGGCGAGGCCGAACATGACGCAGAACTCAGAAGAGATTGTGGTCATGACGGCCACACTAAGTCAAGAAACCACTTCATAGAATGATACTACTGTTGATATGCCGCACCGCCTAGGTCGCCTCCGCACACCCAACTGGACCCTCGGTTCTATCGGGCTCATGAGCCCACTACATTCGAGTTAATGGGGATGATAGGTGATCTCCAGAGGTCGTGGCGGATCTCGCTTACGGAATGTCAACCTCGCCACGGTTGCACCGTATCTTTGGAAATTTCGAACCCAGAGCCCCGCCATCGGGCGGATTGTGATCGAGCTCAATTAGTCGGATATGACCTCCACCCACAACAGTGATGTACCAGTACCAACCCAAACCTCTCATCAAGCTGAGGCTAGAGGCAAAGACAAAGTGAAGGCAGATGCCGACCCCGTGGAACGACTGTTGTGGGTAGTCCAGGCTTTGAAAGCCGGGGGAATGAGCAAACAACAGGTACCCGCGATTGTAACCAAAATTGTGGATGATGTTTTCCCCACTCTACCCGAGGGTAGTCCAAGTCGGTCAGAAAATCGGGACAGGCCCCGTCATGCCAGAGTAGCTCCTCTCATTCCCAATCCTGCACTAGGAAAGGATCAAAAATCCAAGCCCGCGCCTGCCGATCCGTTCGCCAGTGCGTCAAGCAAGAACATTCAGAATTCCAAATACCAACCTCGGGGGCATAGGGCCTTTCATGCTCTCTACATGCCACTGTCTAGGGCGCTTCTTATTTTGGCCAAGAAGGGGCATCTTACGCCTCTGGAGCCGCGACCTCTACCAAAGAATCTCCGGTGAGCCATGGCCTTCTACGATCTTGTCGTACCATCGCCAGAGCCATGCCACTGACAATTGTTTCCGCCTTCGGCATGAAGTACAAGATCTGATTGATAACAAGGTCATCCTCCCACCTACCTCGGCCAAATCAGTCACTACAGAGTTCTTGGATTGTGAGGACACAAACACCGAGGACACCGATACTGCGAGTATGTAATTGGGATTCAACTGCCTGCGGGCAATATCTGGTACATTTTTGGATATGGCGTTTGGCGCGCATTTTTGAGCACCCGCCGATGCTAGTTTTGTAAAACCTGACTTGGGTGTCGAGTCAGTCTTTTGTTTTCTCTTGAGTCTGTCTCATTGTTTTGAGTCAGTCCTTTTGTTTAAGGGTCTGTCTAATTGTAATGAGTCAGTCCCTCTTTTGTATAAGAATACCAGGTGACTTTGGGGTTGTTGCCTCAAGCACCGTTTTGCAATTACTTACTTTTGCTTTTTTTTTTCTTGGGGGTCCCCCTCCGCTGTGGAGCCAGTTTACACCCGGGGAAATCTGATTGAAACAACCGTGGCTACCGTGTTTCCATGATTATTGATTGTATTGGGCTAGTTGTGCCAGAGAATTAGAGTGGGGTGACAACACATTCCGCCTGCTCTTTTGTGCCTTAAAAATTATTGCAATGACCTAAGTTTTTCAAAACCTTTTTGAACACTGCGGTGATAAAAACAAAGAGGGAGAAATTCCTCGGGATTTGCAAAGTGTTGATCATTTTGAAAGAAAGAGAGGCGTGTTAAGCCCTTAATGAATGAAATCATGCTTGTCAGCGTGAGTACTGAGAAGGACCCTGGCTTGATCCAGATTGGTTCCACACTGTCTTCGGCACGAGCAAATCGTCGCCTTCTTAAAAACTTTCAAAAAGAAAATGTTTTGCGCAGTCTTGCAAAGACCTGTGTGGAATCGCTCTCGAGATTACGCAGCTTAGGATCGCTCTCAACCTCGAGGCTCGACCCCCTATTTTCAAACCTTGGACCAGCATCCAGAATGTTCAAAAGGTAGCTGTCAATGCGACGCCTGTGTGGCCCAATATGAAACAGCCCTCGAACAAGAGGCATCAAAGTCCGATCAGGAAGATCAGATCCCATCAAGCAAAGCTCGAGAAGTAGCCGTGATGGATCTTTTTGCAAATCAACACAATGGCCGTTCTCCTAGATACAGAGAGGCTTCAATCTCGAAACCATTGGGCATGGATTTGCTACACTTTTACCCTTTGAGAGGCTCGCTGGGCCGAAAACCCGGAAGGGCGGCCCAGGCAAAAGTTAGAGCAAAATACAAGAGAAAGCAAAAGAAAAAGAAAAATACAAAAGAAGCAAAAAAGATATACACAAAAAAAAAGAAGAAAGAAGAAAGAAGAAAAAGAAAAACATAGCTCGCAAGGTCGAAGACTTGCAACAGGCGCCTTGGCAAAAATTAGAGCCTAAAAACAGTGAAGGTTAAAATACCCGAGTGTACCTTTGCCTGAACTACGTAAGGCTTGATTCCCATGTTTGGGATACGTAGGCAACTTCATCTTGAAGTCCAGCCCCCAACGCTTCCATAGCGTCTCAGTCCATGTCATGGTTTTGATCACTTTTGCCCTCTCCGAATCCAATGTCCCGATTGCAGCAATCCGGAACTACGTGATTAACTTCCTCTTGAAGCCAAACCACCAACACCTTCCAGGTGACTGTGTCCACATATTGATTCAAACCGTCTTCGACTCCTCCGCGTTCGAGGGTCCGATTGTCGTCAACGAGGACTGACCCATAAAAATGCCGCGGCATCATCCAAACAAGGGGCAACTTTCCGTTGCCATCCATCACCATAAGTCGCCCTGAGTTACCGTCCAAACCAGGGGCAACTTTCCGTTGCCTTTCCCCCCTAAGCCAGGGGCAATTTTCCAAATTACCTCTGATCCGAGGTTGCGCATCTCGATGGTGAGTTCCGTGCTCGTTGCGCATCGACTGTATGCAAAAAAAAAAAAATAGTTTTTGAAAATTTTTACTGAGGTTGGCTAGTTTCTCGAAAACTATTTCATTCTCCAAAATTGGACCCTGTTTGGACCCAAAAGGAAAACTTTCAGTACTTGCAACTTGACTTGCATGATTTTCAAATCAAAAATTGCCCAAACACGCTAATCAGGCATTCATTTTGATCAAAACTGTTTAAAAAAAAAAAAAAAAACAAAGAATGGTTAGAGTAATGAACCAGGGGCACAGTTGAGCCGGGTATCCTATCTTCCCCCCACTGTCAGCACGCATTTGCCAGAAAGGCGCTCTATCTACCAGAAGGAATAATAGCGCTACCAGATCGGGCATGAATCCGCCGCTTCCTATTCATCTATCAACCACTCAGGGGAGGGATTGAAAATGAGAGAATAAAGAATAGAGAGGTGTAAGCCGAGAGAAAAGTGAGAAGAAGGTCTTGTGAGAAAAACCGAGCTCGAGGGCCGAGTGATGCGAGGATCACAAATCAGAGAGGATGGGAAACCTGCCCGGAAGAATTGGCTCCTCAAGATCTTTTGTTTTCAAACACGTCCGTGTCATGTCTTTTGGTTTGTTAGTCTCAACTTAGTTTCGAGTCTTTTCCGAGTATGTCTCGTTGTGTTTAGGTCGTGTGCCTTTTACTTTCCGTACTTGAGTTCTCCGGCGGTGTCCAGTTGTAGGCTCGATACCCAGGTCAAAAGCCTCTCTTTACCTCAAAATCGTCTGTGCTCAGAATGCCGTGCCATTCTCTACATCCGTGCAAAGCAAGAGAAGGGAAGGGAAAAATTTGGGACCTCCGAGTGTGTTTCAACTGTAACCCTATCAGTTTTGTGATCCGTCTTGTCAGATTGGGGCTATTTGTTCAGGGTTTGCTGTGTGCAGAATGAACCAAATGCTGTGTTATGCGCTAAATGCAGATCAATCCCCAGCAGATTAGTCCTCAGCAGAGTATGGGCTGTATGTTCGGATTGAGCAATGGTTTGTATGAACTGTTTTGCTGTTTGGTTGGTTGGTTATTTGATTATCACAATGCAAGTGTTCAATTGTCAGACAACAGACCAATGTCATTTACATTTGAGGTGTAATATGATGCAATGCAGTGCAAGATATGAAATATGCAGATATAGACAAATGTAACACTTTTTCAGACAAAAAGTTTGTCCCATTTCATATCATCTTTTTCAAGTACATAGTTTGAGAAAAGCAAAAACCTGCCTGCGGCAGTACATAGTACTCTATCTACCAAAAAGAGAAAAGTATAAGAAAAGAAATAAAGAAAAGAAGCAGCAAAATCATCATCATCAGCAGTAGGCCTCATGTTTAAGGATCAGTCCTCGCCCTCTTCCTGGGCAAAAGCACAAAAGCATCGTCGGAGCTATCGCTGTCGGAGCCCGAGCCCGAGCTATCTCCGGCCTCCTCCGCAAATGACTCCGTCCCCGCCTCCGACCTACCATCTCCTGGAACTGGAGCTCGTGAGCTACTCCCCACGTGACCACGTCCCCCTCTAGTACGAGGGAATATCCTGCCATCCCGAGTAGAGAGGGGAGGCCCAGCTGGAGCAATGCCGCCCACTGGAGGGATCGGGAAAGGAGGCTGAAAATATAAAGAACAAACACATCGAAAGCGTGAGCGGTTTATCGATAGAACGCAGCAGTATGAGTACAATGTGAATGCCGTGAGCGCTTTATCGATGTGAATGCACGATTATGCGATGTGAATGTGTGAATCTCGCCGTGAATCAGTATGAGCACATGTATGAAAGCCGTGAGCGCTTTATCGATTTTGTGCAAGATAGTAGATTGTGCGAAAGCAGTATGATTTGAGATGGTCGAGAACATACCGGCAGGCGGTAGACGGCCAAAGCGTCGAGAGTCCGCTGCAGCATCCCCATCAGGGAGGCATTCAGCTCCACAGACTGACGGGTATACTCGGAGGAAGCCTGCAAAAGTATTAAATACATCAGTATTCTGTGGGATATCTGAAAGAACTGAGATGAAATAACAATGCAAGATGCAGAAATAAAGTAATGCATACCGGAGGCAAGTCAGGAATACCGGCCAACTCGTGACCAGCCGGAGGAGGAGCAAACGGGATCCCAGGGTCTCCCCACTCGCCTCAGAAGTCAACATGGTAGGCGAGCGGGCCCGTCCCTCGTCCCTCTCAGACTTCTCCGCCATGAAGCTCGAGCCCTTCGCGACGACCCCACTCGCCTCCTCGCCTCGGCTGGCGCCGCAGTCTCATTGATCAACTCGAGAGCCCTCGCCAAAGGCGCATCAAGAAGGTCCGGACGTACTCTGAGTAATCGCCCTCGCCTCTGTAGCCGTCTGCCCCCCAGCTGATGGTGTAGTCCGCCATCTGCTCGGCGGTGAAACGCTCGGTGTCCCTCATATGCTCAGGGGGGTGCACCGAACTATTCGGCCAGTAACCCTGAGGTCTGACGCAAGAAGTGCTCGCCCAGGTACCAAGCCCGACAGACCGGGCCCTCCAGCAAAATCCGGTAACGCGAGGTCTCGATCGCGCCGGCATATCGATCTCGTATCACCGCTGGTAGTGGAGCCCACGGCTGCCAGGTGACCTGAAATGAAATACAGTTGATTATCTACTGATATAGAAATGTACGCTTGAAAGAAAAAAATTAACGGACTGTAAGTAAAACATACCTCGGTGGGGGTGATGGTGTCGAAGAAACGGCGGAAGAAGCTAAAAGTGTCCCGGGGCCTCCGGACGCATCGCCCGTCGTAACGGCGAGAGAAAGGGACGACCAGAGGAGTCTCCGTCTCGATCGCTCTAGCTCGAAAGTAGGCATAGACCCACAACTGCAAGACAGTGTCGAACATTTATCGAAGCGAATCACGTAATAAAGCGAAATAGCGAGCCGCAGGTTGTGTAAGATATTGAGCAGAGTGTAAACAAAGGTACAACAAGATAAAGGGGAGTATGTGTGTGCCGTGTGTACGATCACGGACTACAAGGTGTGCAGCAGTACAGAGTACGTAAAGTACGTAAGTGAAAAGCAGAGAAGAAGACATACCTCCCTGTGCTCGCCAAGAGCCTCCTAGCGGCCCATCGCCACGAGAGATCGAGCTCATATAACCGTAAAGGTGGCCAAAGCCGCGCCCCACCATATCAGACAATCCTCTCGACGTCCACCAAAGCGCCGAAAGGCAGAGGGCACTGTTCGCCGCCGGCAAACAGGTGGTCCCCAAAGAAGAACATGAGGAAGCCGCGTGCATATCTCTCGGTCTCTGGGTCATCGGAGTCGCCCACTAGCACGGCCGCACTGAATCGCACCTCGAACCAGGAGTAGCGGACGAACCCTGGGCGAGCAAGTGGCGGCGCCTCGAGCAAGTGAACTCGAGCGCAATCCACTCATCCATGTCCGCTCGAAGGATCGGATCACCCCAACCCCGATGCCGATGAGCACCGAGAAGTCATAAGGGGTCATCGTCATGTCCCCGCCGATAGGTGGAATGAATCGATGGTGTCCCACCACCTCTCGCCAGTATGCAAGAAGAGGTCTGCAAGCAGAGCCCGAGAGTCCCTCAGAAGGTGCCAAAGCCCGATCTACAATGCGGCTAACGGTCTGGCGCAGGCGTACCAATCGCGAAGCGTAACGCTCCCATACCCGGAGAGTATGGGAGTCTCCCGTAGTCAAGAAATTGCAAAGCCATATGAAGATATGCAATCGGTATAAATCTGTATGCGGCAGATTTTAAAATTCAAACAAAAAAGCCGGGGTCTTGGGTGTTAAACAAAAAGTACAAGCGCGTGATGCGTCAAGATGTTTTAGATGCTCCAGTGTAAACTTGGTGCACACGCATGCATTTGATTCAAACGGAACCGGTGCGCCGGCTTAAAAGGTGTGCTAAACTACAATATGCAATGCATCGATTGTGTTTTTGAGTGGTGCGGGTAAATATGGTGCATGTGTACGCTTTCAGATGCAAGCAAATGTCGGGTTTCATGCTGCGGTGGACTACTGTGATGTGTCGAGATGTTTGTGAGGACAAAGATACGCACATGGTGCATGTGCGCACATTTTTCGATTCAAGCAGATGTCGGGTTATAGTGCCTCATGGAATTACAACGTATGATGTTACAGTGTGTCTATGTGATCCAGTATAAATCTAGCATGTGTGCAGGTTTTCAGATTCAAACAAATACCGGGTATTGGTGAGTTTGCAGTGAAATGCGGTGTGCCGTGTGTTTGGGTAATTCAGGATAGTGCAGTGTGTGTGCATGTGTGTCGGTCCTAAGCAGATATTAGTTGTGAAGTTGTCTACAATCAACTACAGTACAGTACATCAGAACTAAGCAGTTAATGGGTTCAGTTAGCTACGGCAGTTGACAGGAAATCCTACATTGCAGAAAATAAAAGACGAGAATGTTACCTCGGCGACGCCAAAAGACAAGTGGGAGGCCGGCTCGCGCAGCAGAAGCTCCGGGTCCAAAGCCCTGTCAAAGCCGCGGAAGTGGCGGAGTCCGTCGGGCGGTAGCACGTGGATGGCCGGCTGGTAGGTCGCCGGGTCGAAGGGGCGCTCGCTCAGTGGCAGGAGCTCGACCCCGGGATCCATCTCGTGGTCCGGGGGAGTCCCGACATGTGGAACATCATCGGCCATAGCGATGGAGATGAGAAAATAGCCGAAAAAGGAAAAAAATGGGCCGGAATGCGAAAAGTCAACCGACAAAGTCAACCCCGAGAGGGTCGGAAATGGCCGGGAAAGTCGGAAGATGAGAATACACGGAAATGTAGAGAATATCAAGGGGAACAAGTCCCGAAAAGGGGGAAATGGCGAAAAATGCACCGAAACGAAGTTTTGTTCGGTCGAAAATGTCCGAAACGCGAAGAATATCGCGAATCCGACGAGAAAATGGGCGTGAAACGCGGAGAAATCGGCGAAAAATCGAAGGGAAAACACTCTAGAGAGAGAGAGGAAGAGTTTTCGGCGGAGGTAAAGTGAGGAAAATAGGGTTTCAAACCCTATTTTATAAAGCCCGGAGCAAAATGGCAAAACTGCCCCCGATCAGCAACTTTTGGCCGGTCGGCCCCTTTTTGTGCTGGTCGGCACTTTTTTGTGCCGATGGATGAGTTTAGGCAGCCGGTGGCAGCCGGTGACCACCCCACCCAGCCGGTGGTGTTCCCAAGGATGTTTTTAGGCAATATGAGGGGTCTTGGGTCTCCATAGATCAATAAAGTACAAGAAAATGCATCCCCGATGCTCAACCGGCCTCCGTTTTGACTTCGGACCGTCTCTACTGTGCGTGACGCTCAAATTCAAGCGAAGATTGTATCCTTTTTGTATCCTTTTGTCTTTTATAAAGATTCAAAAGTTACCCCGTGTGCGTTGCATACATCCATCACTTTGTCTAGTGCGGCACGGCGCGTCGTTTTGCACGTCCTCTGCGACTTGCATCTTTTTGTATTTTGTGCGGCATGCGTATCACACTTGCATCATTTTGTACTTTGTGTTGCAAGCATGTCGCACTTAGTATTCATTTCTATTCGCGTGAGATGTGCCACCTCTCGTGCTTCATTTTCATTTCTATGCACGCGAGGTGTGCCACCTCACGTGTCTCGTTTGCATTGCATTTCATATTCGTGTGAGGTGTGCCACCTCACGTACTTCATTTTCATTTCATATTCGCGTGAGGTGTGCCACCTCACGTGTTTCATTTCCATTTGCATTTCATATTCGCGTGAGGTGTGCCACCTCACGTGTTTCATTTCCATTTGCATTTCAATTCACGCAAGGTGTGCCACCTCACGTGTTTCATTTCCATTTGCATTTCAATTCGCGTGAGGTGTGCCATCTCACGTGTTTCATTTCATCTCAAATCGCGTAAGGTGTGCCACCTCACACGTTTCATTTGCATGCATTTCAATTCGCGCGAGGTGTGCCACCTCACGTGTTTCATTTACATTCTTGTGGATGCTATGAGGCATTTAGGCCTCATTTGCATTGTTTTTCAAATCCTGTGAGGTGTGTGCGCCTCATTTGCCTCATTTGCATTGTTCGCTATTTTTGCGCCTCATTCTGCATTGCTGTGCATTTTCAATTAGTCCGTCCAATGACCTTAAACACGCCCGTCCGGGGACCTTAAACACGCCTTGCCCGACGAGACCTTTAACACATACGGCCTAGGATACCTTAAATCCTCGGGAGGTGCAAGACCTTCGGTGCACTAAAGTTGCCCCTCATTGCATTTGGCATGCATTTCATCGCGCCGTTTGGCGCACCCCCATTGCACTTCATTTTCCATCCTTTGAGGCACGCGTACCTCATTGCCCTTCATTTCCCACCCTTTGAGGCACGTGCACCTGCTTGCACGCGCGCCTCGTTTGCCCCATTTGCATCCGCATGCGCATCTCATTGTTGCCCCGTCTGGTCTGGCGAGACCTTAAACACGCACGGTCTAGGAGACCTTAAATCCTCCTCTGAAGGTGCAATTCTTCGGTGTTTGTCGTGTCTTAACGACTTTCGTGGTCCGTAAAGCCACCCGTCTGTGTTTCGGTGAGTTCCTAGGAGACCAATGGGGACGGTGAAAACTAGAGTTCGAGCGGCTTATGCCTAGAACACAAAGGTTCGAATTTCCGAGACTAAAGTCTGGTTTAAATACCCGTGGGTGTACCTCGCTTGAAATCAGATGGAAGCCCCATAGGTTGAGGCAGTGTGTTTACACCTCAATTCTGGATACTGAACCGACCTAGTATATCGCCTTGTTGGTAAGATAGGGAAAACTGCAATCGCAGTCATTGCATTATAGTGCATTGTCATGCATCATGTGCATTTCAAAAAACCAAAAACCAAAAAAAAAACATGCATTTGTCATGCATCATCGTTAAATACTGCATATGTCATGCATTTTCAAAAATTCAAAAACATTCAAAACACAAAAAAAAAAAACCCATGCATATGTCATGCATTCCATTGTAGTATAGTGCATATGTCATGCATTTTCTGTAAATATCCATTTCTATTGCATTGTAGTTGCATGCATCCATTGCATCACTTCCATCTATGGCTTGCGCCTTCCCAGGTTGAGCTTGGTCCGGTATGTGCCCCTACTTTTCACGTCGAAGCACAATTTTTGTGTACGCGCCTATTCCTTGATGAGCTTGGTTTGAGGGTTGCGGCACATTTTCTGTGTTAGACGCGGTTTGTATGCGTACACGCCTTTCCTAGGCAACATTTGGTTTGGCCCGCGTGCCATATTCTTTGTATCCATTTCTATTGCATTGTAGTTGCATGCATCCATTGCATCACTTCCATTTATGGCTTGCGCCCTTCTAGGTTGAGCTTGGTCTGGTATATGCCCCTACTTTTCACGTCGAAGCGCAATTTTTGTGTACGCGCCTATTCCTTGATGAGCTTGGTTTGAGGGTTGTGGCACATTTTCTGTGTTAGACATGGCTTGTATGCGTACATGCCTTTCCTAGGCAAGATTTGGTTTGATCCGCGCGCCATAATCGCATATTACATTATAGTATAATTGTTGCATCCAGCTTTAGGATCATTATTCTCTCTCCAGCGGGTCGTTTCCCCACTTATGTCATTCCACCCAATACTTATTCTTGTGTCCGTGCGAAGTACTCATAGATCAGACATCGTTCTATGGGAGACGGACCTGTCACCTCCATCAATCCATTTGACATTTGTGCGGTTTCGAACCGCTCATGATTGAATCATGATTCAATTGCCCTGCATGTAGTTCGCATTAGTTTTAATTGCACTACATTTTCATTTGCATTATTTATACATAGTTTTGTATATATTGCATATCATTCATCATTCGCATTGCATATGTCATGCATGTTGCTAATCATATTATACCTGTTAAGTTTGCTTTCTTTTCAGGCACGATATTGTATGTACGGTTCATTTACCGCTGGTGGAACCAGGCGAGCCGCACAGGTATTGTATCCTCCGAGTGAGACGTTTTGAGAATTTCATAATTCTCTTACAACCTTTCTGCATTGTGGTGTAGATTGGCGCATGTTAGCTTATAACTGTTGCATGTGTGCTTCATTACAGCTTTCTTTGCATGATCATAAGTTATGCTCGGCTTCTTGCATTTTCAGTTGCTTTTTGCCCCTGCCTACGGGCGCATATCTTATCCTTGGCATGTATGCCTCCTGCATGAACTACGCTGGTTTGATTCCTTAGGGGATACGTAGGCAGCTTGCGAGTTCAACCATTTGCGCTTTGTATGTTTGTCCAAGTCTTCGGCCTTGTCAAAAATGGGTCGTCTCTGGGCTTTGACATTCACTCCCGTCATTGTTATGACTTTCGAGTTCTGTCAAAGAGGGGCAACTGTAGACACCCCATTTTTGACCGTCCTCAAGACTTGGATGTCACCGCTCGAACACTCGGTGATTATCCATGTTTGTGTTTGTTTGGAGTTCCCGGAGTTCTCGGCTACGCGCCTTGCCTCAGGACCTCCGAACTTGACTGTTTTGTGTCTGGTTTTGCACCAAACACCTGTGCTTTGCCTTTGAGGGGCAGGGAATGCCTTCTGAGGTATCCCCACATACCACCGGCTGTGGCTAGAGGCCACCGGCTGGCTGGTGTTGCCACCGGCACTATATTGTGCCGGTCGGCACCCTTTTTGGCAAAATGACCATTTTGCCCAGCCGACCACTTTACAGCTGCTTTCTGAGATATTTTTAGACAGCTGTTTAGCTCTTGTTTTCCCTCCATACACGTGTATGGAGGGATGAGCCCTTGGATGACTTAGTTTGTAAGTCTTTGTTGCCTATAAAGAGAAGGCTCTTCTCTTGGCTCAAGGGTTAGCAAAATTTTAGGGTTAGAAAGGAAAAAGAGAGAAGAACCTCTGGTTTAGGGTTTGATCTTTGTATCTATTGTATCTCTCTTCTTACCTCTCATTTTGTACACTAGGTGCTTTAGTTCACACTATTGCACACAAGCACCTAGTGTTTCACCTTCTAAGCAACCGAGGTTCTAAGGGTTGGTTCTTGGTGTTTTGGTTGGATTGGAGCTCAAGGAAGCAACAACAACAACTTTTGTGAAGATAGTCATCAAGGGTAAGAAACTAACTTTATTTACCCCATTTTTGCATTCCATTTTTGTCTAGTTTAAAACAGTTTTTGTGCTTAGTCTATAACACATAAAAGTTCTGTTTTTAGGCCCTCTTCATTGTTCATTAAGAGTGCTCTGTGGTTTGGGTAATGTTTACTACGCTTAAGCCTTGAAAAGGGCACTTTTGTGCTATTTTGTGAGAGATCCGAGACTTTGGTCTTAGATCTCTTCACCACTGAAATCTTGAGGGATTTCAGTGGTGAAGAGCATGCCTTAGAGTCTCAAGAAGGAGAGGGCCACCCCCTCTCCTTGATGTCCTTGAAAAGGGCAAGTTTTGCTTCCTTATGGAGCTCCATGCTTGAGTGTGTGTTGAGCATGTTTGGCTTGTTTTCCATGCTTATATTGCCATGATATAATATGTTCCTAAGTTGGTTTTGGTCTCCTATGCATGCTTAGTATAGTTGCCTTGTAATGCCTCTTATTGCCTTAATGTGCCTAGTTTGTGTGCCTTCATTTCTAGCATGATTTAGGCCTAGATCCATGAAGCTTATATGCTCATTTTGCCATGATCTAGCTCTGTCCATGGTCGTTTGGGTCAATCTTGGCATGTTTTGTATAGCCCCTTTGCATTGTAGCTTGTATGCTTCAAGTAGGTGCATGTGTAGGATGCATTGCCTCCATGATTTCAAGGGTTTGGAACCCTCTTACATGCTATTTCAGACCTTATAATGTGCGTATATGATTGCCTTAGTGGCTTCTTCAATGCTTTAAAAGCATGTGTTGAATACTCCATGTTTTGGTCATGTTTCATGCCTTTGTACTTGAGCCTCTTAGATGCCATCTAGGTGCCCCTTAGGCTTTGTTTAGGTCTGCTTGTGACCTGTTTTGAGTCCCCTTAGCCTTGTGAGGCTTGGTGGACTTGGCCTTGGTTTAAGCCTTCATGGCTTGTTTCAAGACTTGGGCCATTTGTTGCATATTTGGTTTGTTTTGTCGCATGATTTGGCATCATGTTTTGTGTGATTTTCAGAGCTTCTTATGCATGCTAGTAATCCATGCTTAACTTATTTCAAGTGTGCTTGAATGTTGTTTGTTATGCCTAAGTGTTGGTGCCTTAACATGTGTATGTGTGCATGTGTGTTTGGCCCTCACATTTTAGCAATTTGGCCACTGATTTTAGGCCCATTTTGAGTTGCCTAATTCATGTATAAGTCAATCCCTCTTGTGGTTTGCATGCTTGTATTATATGCTTGTTTGTATGCTTGCATAAATGCATTGCATAGTCCGTGTTGCATCCTAGATAACATGTTTAGGATTGCACCACATTGACATGCATGCCAAGCCTCTTGAAGTGAGTTTGATAGAGGTTTGGCACCCCTTTGTGCCTATGTGTTTTGCATGCATTTGAAAGTGAAGTTGCACTCTTGGTTCTTAGGGCCATCATGCATGGAAATGCGCGATTGGTGGTCCGGGAACCGAGGCACATGCCCCCTTGAGTCAATAACATGATAGGAAATGTGTTTGGTGCATAAATAGCTTGGATTGTATTGCCATGCTTGTTGTTTCCCTCTGCTGCTGTGAGTTGCAGGTTCCACAGGAATTTTGTGCCGACCGGCACTAAAAAGTGCCGACCGGCATCCCTTTGGCAGCCGATAAGGGAATTCAGTGCCGATGGCCTCATCCTTCAGCCGGTGGTGTCCTACCACAGCCGGTGGTGATCCCCAGTGCCCTGGAAGGTAGTCCTAATATTTTGGCAATTTTTTTTGAGGAGGAGAGCAGAGGAAACAGAGGCACACTTGCATGGCAGTGCGATTCCGAGCAAGTCCCGGGCACGCGCATGCATCGGACCCTCATCCCGAGGCCATTTACTGCTTAATTAGATTAATTAATTTAGTTGATTTGTAATATTTAATTAACTAGAACAGTTAATTATTTATTTGGTTCTGTATTATTATTCGGTCCCCCCGAGTGAGGGCAAAATTGTAATAAGGGTGTGTGAGTGGGTGTATGTCTTCCAACCCCCATTTCTTTCTATCCCTTTTATTTACCCGCTTATGTTGGTAGATTAGGGCATTTCTATCTTAGCATACCTTATGCTACGCATGCGTGCATTCATGCATTTGTTTACATGCACCGGGCTCGGTACATCATACAAACTGCATTGCAATTCTCAATTCGAAATTGAATACGTGCTATTCGCGCATTCCACATGCCATGTTTAGGGTTAGCCGAGCCTACTCTAGATTGCATTTCTGCCTGTGTCGCATTAGCCACTTAACATGAACTAGGTAATGCATGTTTGCTAACCAGTTTACTGTTCTGGCACGGAGTACGATGTAAGTTTTTATGGCTTTAGCATACCGCATGCGTGTGAATGTTTACCATGACAGTATGATTACCATGTGGCTAAGTGCTTATGTGATAAACTGTCTGAATGCCTATGGGTGGAGGTTGGATTGTCTAAAGTTGGAACAACTCGTTGAAATCCGTATTTTAGCCTACTTGCGAGTAGCAAAATCTAACACGTTTTTCGAAACAAAACGGATATGCAATGTTTATTTCCAAGTTAGGCAATCTAGTCTATACTTTTGTGTTGTGCGCATCACATAGTAATTCTAGGTTAATAACCGGAATAAGAACGCATAAAGTTTTCAAAAACGGATATCACGGTTAGTAGAGGACGGTCTTCGGACCGGGCGAAGGGGTGCTCATAGTGACCTTCCCGATCGTATCCAAGCTCCGAGCCAAGACCACTTTGGTGATGACGGACATGTGGCCTTCTGACCTCGAGTCGTGGTTTCTAAATTTCCCAATTTAAAAAATATTTAGGTGGCGACTCTGTAATCTGGCAAAGCAGTCCATGTTTGGCACTACTTTTCAAAAATCTGTTTTCTCAAACGATTTGCCGAATTTGGACTCTTTGGTTCAGATTTAGAACCGCGACACAAATCGAGTCCGAACTGTAGCGTGAAGCCCCACGGGCGCGTCTACACCAGCAATCAGGGCAAGGAAGTAAGAGAAAAGAAGAAAAAATGAGGGGAGGGAAAAATCATAATTTTATGTTTTTGAACTTTTCATTTAATTTTGGGCAATTGCTCAAGCGGTTGTAGAGAGCGTTAAATGTCAAATTGAGTAAGATTTCAACTTTGAATCCGTGAAGAGATATTGACATGCATTCTAATATAACTATTACGCCATGTTTGTTTGAGCGGACTGGATTAGGTTGGATTAACATTCCCATGACTAGTAGTCTTAGGACTACGAATCTTTTGGATTATGTTTCACATCTTATGTTTGGATTGAGTTAGGATTATAAGGAGGACTAATAGTCTAGACTTCGGCTTAATCTTCCAATTTATATCCCACCCCCTCTATGAGATTGAATAGTCCATCATATGTGGGATATCATATCTAGATGGATTGTTAGTTCATACTTCAATTATTTAACCAAACATTGGATTAATAATTTTATTGGACTATTAGTTCAATCCCAAGCTCATGTCCACCTAAACAAACATGACCTTAATATACTAATCGTTATTTTGTGAAAAAATAAATAAAATAAAATATCTTTCATGATTTAATTAAAAATATATATTTTAAATGTTTTTATAATTATTTATACACCAAATTCATTTTTCCAGGGCATTTCTAAAAATATATAAAATACAATGTCTTAAAATAAATATTAAATAACACTAAAAAATAATATTTTGCAGTAAGAAGCTTAACGAAATTGAAAAAACCTTACATAAGATTTTTGGAATAACAAACATCTCCCTAGTGCTATCAAACTAATGAGTTGACAAAATGTAATAATTTTTTATTTTTTTTATAATTTTAATCTTAATTTTGTACTCCTAACATGCACTTCACCACACCCAAACCGCCCCTCTTCTCTCAACTATATAGTTTTACCTTCTTATTGATAGTATAATATAATTAAAATAACACCAATTTATATATTTTTGATAATTTTTAAATATAATTGTCACCTTGTGATATGGAGACAATCGTTAAAAAAATACTAGAGATACAAAAAAAAAAATTATAAAATCGCTCACGTGAATGTGAGACCATGTCAACGTGAGTGTTTATTAAATCTTTGTAATAAAAAATTTAGTGTCTCTAATATTGTTGATATTTAAATTGTTGTAGAGAGGTTTAATTTATTCAAGATATAAAAATTGAAAAAACGATTAAATTGGCAGCAGAGAAAAAATTTACAAAATTATAAAAAAAATTAATATTTTAATTATTAAAATTTATAAACTTAATCACTAACTTGTAATTTTTTTTACTTTTTTGTTTAGTGATACACAAGCTGTTATTCCCCCTTTAAAAATAGTGTAATTGATCATAATTTCAAAGCCGAACACATGGTATTGTTTGGGAAGTTGGTTAGGTTATTTTAATTTTTGACTATTTTAATAGATTAAAGTTTTTATGTTTGTAAAGATGATTTGATTTTTTTTTATATATAGTTAAATGAAATATTTGTAAAAGAAAAAGTAAAATAATTATAAATTTAATATGACATTTTGTCTTATTAATTATTTTATTTTATTATTATTATTATTATTATTTTGTAAATTTTTAATTTTGACCTAAAATACCAAATTTTAGGTTTTACCAAACAAGGCGATGGTGGTCATGAAAACACCCAAGTGATAAGTGGTTCCTCAGGCGGTTTCAGCTGTTCCCAATCTCTCGCGACTCGAAGACTCCTCCACCCCTCCCTCACTCCCTCTCCATATTCATATTGGCCCATCATCAATCAGCAATGGCGGCCATCTCAGCTCGCAAATCTCTCTTCGCTCTCGTCACCTTGTAAGCCTCTCTCTCTCTCTCTCTCTCTCTCTCTCTCTCTCTTGTTTGCACGCGTGTATATGTCTATATAATGTTCTGGGTAATTTTCACGTGATATACTGAAATGGAGTTTGATTCGTCTTGATTTGGGGAAGTATTGTTAAATCGGTTAATATAGAGTCTAGTTAGATTCTCTAGGGCTCGAATGTTTTAATCAAGATTGAGGTTTCACAATTGGCTATGTCATTTCAATCATAAGTTTAATTTCTGACTTGATTTGGTATTTGGACTGCTAATTTCCCACAAACACGAATTATTGTTCATTAACTAATTTTTTGAGGGATTCTAGAAATGGACCGAAGATACTGAAATCTCGCAGAATCCACCTATGGTCTAGATAATATGAACCCTAATTACGAAATGAAGGGGAAGAGGAAAAAATTACACATGCATAGAGGTTTGGGGTAATTCCCCCAAGCGGGAATTGGTTATTTTAGTTGACATTTTGGCATTTTATGAAAATATGTGTAAAAAAAGTAGAGAGTGATATCACACCTTATAGTGACTTTTTGGCTAAAGACCCAAGTCCGCAAACCGAGAGGGGTGTGTGTGTGTGTGGAATATTTTGCTGATTAAACAAGGCATGTGGAGGGAAGTAATACTGAGTGGAATCCTTACCATGATGGTTGTTGCTTCTAATACTGTTACATTCATCTTAATTATTATTATCACCATCATTACAAATGGGCAATGGATGCTAAAATTGTATTGTGTGAATTGGTATGTAGGCCTTGGCGGGACAAACATTGCATAACCCGAACCATTATGGTATGGCATTGGCTACACGTTCATTTGCCACAAAACAGTCATTTTCTACTGATAAAGGTTTGCACTCTGTTCCCACATTTGTTCAATCTCCCATCTTGTACATGTACATTCATGCAGTACATTCTTGTGAGGGTTATCTTAATCAGCATATT
This sequence comes from Camellia lanceoleosa, assembly GCA_025200525.1. NCBI lineage: Eukaryota > Viridiplantae > Streptophyta > Magnoliopsida > Ericales > Theaceae > Camellia > Camellia lanceoleosa. Next base: position 161,466,627 of record CM045760.1, on the reverse strand, counting down.
ATATTTTAGAGAGAATTAGCCAAAATTTGTTCACATATTGTGCTTTCATGATGTGTTTAAGGATGGAAAAATCTTTATTTGAGTCCAGAAAGAGATTGTGAAAGCACATATGCCTTATACACTGACTGATCTTCATTATGTTACTTGTATTGCATGAATCAACTTGCAGTTTTTGGGTTAGGATTTTTTTAAATTATAGAGAGACTTGCCACATCAGATGATACTCTTGTGATAGTGTGAGATCCATTATGCAATTATTTGACAACTTACTTGGATTGAGAACAACATATTTGTAGTTTTACCATTGGTTAAAAGATTTGGCTATTGCTTGATAACCGTATTATTAACTTGCCAAGCCTGTGCAAAATTTCATGCAAAGTTTAATGGAGCGGTCATATCATAAAATGTTTTGGTTTCATAGTTGTTGTTCCAAGTAATGAGGATGCTTGTTATTGTAGAAGGCATCTGTTGAATATCATTTCGTAAATTTAGTAGTCGATAAGTAAAACATGTGCAGCTAGTTGTTAGTATCGTACTATACATGATATATCATATACTTTGTTCTAGAAGTATGCTGATAAACATCTTTTATAAAGAAGTTATATTTTATCGCTTTTACTAGTATGTCAAGATTAAGAGTTGTGTTTTTTTTCTCTCATTATATTGTTAGAATTTGAAGGAATTGTGCTTTTTTCTTCTTCTTCTTCTTCTTCTTCTTCTTCTTCTCTCCTTACATTTTCCATTAGAATCTATGCATCACACAGCTCCTATTATCCAAATACATACATGTGCACTTGCCTAAAACATTTGGTATATGGAAATTAGTCATCATAGGAACAATTTTAAAACTCAAAATTTGTAAATCAAAACTTGAAATCTAAATAAGTTGGAAGCTCAATCAATACATGTATATATTGAATATTAATTATCAACAATAACATTAGGGTGATTACATTTAAGTACCATATGATGTGGTGCCTTGCATGACTCTCGCATCGCATCATTTGATGAACTCCACATTTTATCTAGTAAGCATCAACACTAATATTTTGTGGGGCCTATCAAACGACGGGTTAGCGCCATGTAAGTTTTGGCTTCAAAATACATGATAGAAGACACAATACAAGCAGTTTGCTTCATGGTTTGCTAGAGATGTTTTGATTGAGCCCCTCCCGCTATGAACCTTCTCTTAAGATCTCGGCTGTACCCAAGGTTTTGAAAAGCGGTTGCGGTGGCGCGGTTGCAGTTGCTGGGTGTAAAAAAATTATTGTGCAGGAAGAGATCTCCTCAGCAAGAAAAAACCTTTGGATTCGCTTTCCTTAATGCTATAAAACATACATATAGAGAATGACTACCAGTTCAAAATTCTACACTTCAAACAGCTTTGGCTTACAGATGAACATAAAAAGGGTTGAACAAGTCAATACCCCAATAAGTGGCGTTGTGAGTGGTTGAAGGAAAGACAAATAGAATCATATCTTTAATTCATAATGATAGATAAAATAAGCATTGTCTTAAATCACTCAAAAAGCATGTCATTAAATCCAAATGTTTAATCATTGCATGCATAATACAGGTCTCCAAGAAATATCCATCGATATCTGGATTACCTTTGCAGATTATCTCGAGTCAAATCGGTGGCAAATTTTTTCCTTTTTGGAGCATAGTTAGGACCTTTCCTTACCGAGTAGCCCTTCCACGTCCTAAAAAGAAAAGTAGATAAAGAATTATCAACAATAAACAGAATATGAGACATGTCAGAAGCAGAATTAACAAATGAAAATTTTCTCTGGTTTCACAAGTAACAACCCCAGCAGAAAGAATGGCTAACTCTTTCCGGAAAAGTTTTCAGTTTCCACAACTGAAACAGAAATTACAAGCAAGCAGATAAAATAAAATAAAATTAAAAAAAATTGAAAAACTGGAAAGTAATTACTGTGAAGCAATGAGCTTTCGCCGTTTAAGAGCATCAATTTCTTTTGGGTCAATGACCTGTGGAATCACAACAATTTACGATAAACATGAGGGAAACAAATATACACAAAGTAGATAAAGCAGGAAGACATAACTTATCAAAGTAGCTTAAGTTGTTTGGCCATGCTCATCATATGTAAAGTTTTGGTTTTTCCTTTTTTTCTTTTTCTTTGAGTGAAATAAGTTCAATAGTGAACAATTACAAGAATCTTGGGTATAAAGCACTAGATATAAAAATGCTATGAGATAGTTCTCAAATATACACCAGTAATTTATTGTTATAACCCATTCTTGCATAATTATTCTACTATAGAAATATGGTTCTTGTTTTAAGAAACAACAAGAATACCTTATATCAAACAATGAACACAACTTTATATTATCAGCAGTTTGTCACTGACTCTGGATGATTCTTGTGTATCAGGTAATAATAAAATTAAACGATATTCATGTGAAATAAATAATATTAACGCAAGTAATAATATCAATTTAAGTTATCTCAAGGAAAGGAAAGTTGGAACTTTCAGTCCTGAAACTCACAGCTGAAGAAAGTGGTAACTAATAAACTGAAATGATGAAAAAGTCAGTTAAAGATATATTTACCTCTCCATTTTGTACCCGTGTAATCATATCTTTAACGTTATCTTGCACATTTTGAACCTGCAGCAATTGACCAGCATTAGAAAATTGATAAGTAATGAATTGGTACAATAGACATGACGTATAAGTGGAAAAACACATCAATGCCAACCATATGTACTTTTCTATATGCACCATCATGTAATTGACCGCGCAGATGAATTTAAGAGAACCAACTCTCACAAAAGAAAACTAGACACCTGAAATGGAGCTATCAAAACTATATGTTCACAACCTATAACAAAGCAGTTGGTGATCAAGTGCAACCTAACTCAGATTTTGAATCCAAGAATCAATCAAAAGAATGGGCAAATTTTACGTAGTCAACTGAAAAAATTACATGAACAAAGAAAAACAATAGAGATGTATATACACTTCATTCACATGACTTCTGCTACACAAATTTTTCAGAGTCCATGATCTTTGACTGAATTTTAGGTGATCCAGTATATAGGGTGTTAAATCCTCACTTAACATTTACATGCAGCATATTATTCCTAAGAAGAGCAGGCTTAAGGGTAAAATCATTTCAATTTTGATCGCTCTCCTGAACAATTGGACCAAGACGCGGCACCAACCATGTTCCCAGCTCAATGTTTTAAAAGGCTCTAGGCGTACCAAGGCGATAAGATCTCCTATAGCCTAAGCGCGAGGTGCGAGGCGCGCGCCTCACCAAAGCGAAGCACAAGTAGTAGAAGAAAAACAAAATTATAAAATAGACAAACTCTTCAACATAATAAATATATATATAATTTCAAAAATCATAACCATATCCGATAATCTTTAAACATAACATTCAATCTTCTAAAACTTAGAATATAATATCCAACAAAAGATCAAGCATAACATTCAATCTTTTATCACTTTCTGCTCTCTTTTGATCACGTTTGGTCATTTTATATTGAATCTCTGTGGATATGCCCACAAAAAAAAACACTTAATCAACAATTGGAGTAGAAAAATAGGTAAAACCCATAAAGCCGACGCCTTGCGTATTGCGCCTCGCCTCGACCTATTCGAAGCGCAAGGCTGCGCCTCACGCTTAGGCGCGCACCTTTAAAACACTGCCCCAGCTCGCAAGGCAAGGCAAACGTTAACTGTCGTGCAAACTCATCGGACTTCCAAGTCAGTTCAGGCTCACTTTTCACACCAAGAAACTAAGTTTCAACACGCAAAAGACGAAAGACAAGATTCGTCGAATCAAGGGTATCAACATCCTTTAAAATCTCAAAATTTAAGAAATCTTAATAGAACATAAGTAGCTCTTCCAGATCTATGTAATCTAAAATTTTTCTTGATGTTTACCTTTTTGGTCACTAATTGCTTTCCCATCTCCAACCATTGATTCTTTATCGCTTGTGAGCGACCTATTTTGAAAACCGCTGGGTCCATTTTCCTCTGCATGCACAAAGATCAACTTCAACAATACATCTTTGGATAATCTAACTGTTGATCATAAATAAATCTTCTAGGAGCATAAATCAAATTTCAATTAGAAAACCAAATAAATATTTAACAAAAAAGCTCATATCTACACTAGTCTCTCGGTTGTGTTTGTTTGCAAGAAATTGGAAGCAAATGTTTTTTAAACAAGTCAAATGAATGTTACAGTCAATGCAAGAATTTTCAACTCCCAAGGACTGCATTCTATATCAAACCAATGCAGCACTCCCTACATCCAAAGTATGAAAATTGAAAATAAAATGGAATTACAGAATAGCTCATGATTGTTCCTACATGAGAAATCCCATTATTACTTTATGTATTAGACTACAATTTCTAATTGCATGTAACCTAATATACAGATGCATAACCTGCAATTCTTCCAGTGAAATACCCTCTCGTGGTATGGCCGAGAAAACTTGCACTTCAGGTGATCCAGCAGCAGCATATGTTCTCCCTTCCTCAGTAAGTACCCATCTCTCCCTCTTAATGTCCTGCACAAGTAGCATGAAGCATATGTAATCCACATAAATAATATCTACAATTATATGACGTGATATGACCCAATAAAGGTGTCTCTTTGTCATTCTATTATACTAATGCAGTATTACCATGTGTACGGGAAAGAAATACACCTTCTCGTATAATCCTGTTGATCAAGTCTGCGTTCCTCCGTACGATGTCGTTCTACCACCTGAAAACACAAACGTGAGCTAGCCGGCGGGTGTGTGCCGGAAACCTCTCTGATGCCTAAGTCAGTATGCAAGACAACTAGGCAAAAGCTTTATGTATTCAGGGAGCAAAGTTGCATTACCTCTCCAAAGGTGATACGGGTGAGCTTTTATAGGTTTCGCGTGGCACAATCCTGGTAGGACTCTTACTCCTCAATGCAGAGTCCTCCTAGGATTCAAACTCCCGAGATAATGCTTCTCAACACCCCTCACTGCTTAAACCAAGTGAGATGGTTCTTCTTATGGCCGAACTACTACAGGACCGAAATAACATTGTCCTGCCGAACTAACAAATAACGACCGATCTAACCGTTACCTCGGTCCTCCTTTCCTTTCTTCTACATCGGCTTCACAAGCAAGGCCGAGCTATCCATAGAAGAACTAAGCCGAGCTATCCCTCCAAAGTCTTAGAACGGACTTTGTACCTCGATTCCGAACAGTGCGACCGAGCTAACCTTCCAAGAACGGAGACCGAACTAAACCCACTTACTTCATCCGGTGGCAACTCTTACTCCGGACCGGACTACCACTTGTCCACGGCCCGTCTTCTAAGCCTCTTCACTACGGTCCATAGAACGGCCCATAATCCTAGCTCGGCCCAATTTATAAATTATAAATTACCCTCTTAATTGCCCCTTAATTCCATCTGCAAAGCATGATTGGGATTACCTGTCTATCGGCCGATCTACAGTTTCAATCACTCCAGCCGAGCTAAAACTCTAAGCTTCTTCAGCCGAGCTAAAACCCATTTAACTTATCCAGCCGAGCTAAAACCCATTTAGCTTATCCAAATGAAACTAAACTTGGGCCGTCTTCAGACGTCCGGTCAAACGTCTCTTCAAACCCAAAGAATCGAATCGCTCAAGATTCCGGTGACACATGGCGACCTCGATTGACCTCCACAAATTTGCCAGACGTACTCGCAATTTTTGAGCAGCTTCCGCTTTACTCCTCCTACACAAAACAATTCCCTCATTTTGCTCGATCTACCTTTACACTTTTCACTCTCTCTCTCTCTTCCTCGTTTCTGAGCTTCCTCAATCTTGGGTTTGTTTGCTGTTCTTCATTCTCGCGTTTTTGAAGCTTGCGTTCTTACTGCCGTTGCTTTCATCCTCAAGCTTTCCTCCTTTCCTGGTAAGTTGTGCTAACATTTTGCTTTTGTACAATCCAGTATAATGTGTTTTTGCAAAACATTTTTTGTATTGTTTCTGAAAAACTTAGCCATAGAACACATGAATGCACATAATAACCTGTAGAACACTGATTTTGATCCAAAATCATGAAGCAACCGAACTAGGATACTGTTTGCATTTATACACATATAGAAAAACTGGAACCGGACTGGTACTTGTGCACATCTCAGTAGATTCAATAGGCCACCACATGATTCACATTAGCCGAAATAAAAATGCACCGAACTAGAAAATTTTGGCCCTCGACCGAGGTAAGCCTAGGGGCTAAGCCAGCTTTCTCAGTTTCTAAACCGAACTAGAAGCTGCCCCTTGATGCCCAACCGGAGTAACAAACGCCTAGTTAGAACCGAGGTAACCAAAAACCTGCCGAGCCGAAATAACAAGCACCTTTTAGGAACCGAAGTAAATCCTGTAGCACCCTTTGCAGCCGCAATAAGTCTTCTTTTCTTGCTTTGTTTTTGTAGCACGGTCGATGATCTGTGCTTAACACCTTGTTTTTCCACTTTGCAGACTTAGGCTGCCAGGCACTCCACTGCGCTCAACCGAGCTACTGAGCACACTTTTTCGACCGAGATAAATTATTCTTAACTTATATAATAAATGGGGAAATATAGGTTCTTAGTTGAAACCCCAGGAGGCCTTGCCGATTTTCGAGAGGATTACAATATTCCAGCCGATGTAAACCTTACCTTGGCCGAACGGGGCGTTGACCCATGGGACAACGAAGGCTTCGTCCCTTTCACCCTCCAATCAATAATAGAAACCGGACTTAGATTCCCGGTCCAACCCTTAATATGTGAATTCTTAAGACAAACCAGACTATGCCCCACCCAGCTATCCACCAATACATACCGAATAATAATGGGTATAGCCACACTGAACCAACAAACCGGTCTCAACCTAGGTTTGGCCGAGATACTTCACCAATACTCTATAGGATCAAAAAACGAAGGCTGGTGTTATTACTTGAGAGTACGCCGTGGCTGAGAGAAAATAATAAAACACACACCGGACAAAGACTTAAACGACGACGACTTCTTTTGGGTCTCTGGGAATTTTGAGGACCTTCAGGCCCAGATTCCTGGCCGAAGAATAAACTGGAAAAAAGGAGAGCCTGGTATACATACTTCGGTTGCATTTCACATTTTTTTTCTTTTCTTTATTTCGGCTTTCTACTCTGAACCGAACTAACACTTGTTTTCTCTTTGCAAATAAAGCCCATCTCCTTTCAAACTACGGCTATCCCAACCTCGGTCTTCATACAGCCGACTAAGAGTAAAGGAGAGAAGTTGGGCAAAGCTTCTAAACTTCGAACCGATTACTCAGCCGAAAAGCAAGGGTGACCGATTTCCTCCTCGAAGACGCACCAGAACCGGACCCAAACTTGCCTCAAGTCAGCTTGGTGCCACTTACTGCCGAACAGGAGATGGCAAAAAGAAACCGACTGAAGGCAATGCCGAGAACCAACCCACCAAGTACCACAACTGCTGCACCACTGAGACCGTGGTGGCCCTTCCATCCCAACAGCCCTCTTCCTCTCGCCGAAACAAGCGTGCTCGGACTAGCCAAACCGGGCCACGACTTGTCGATGAGGACGAGAACGTTCTTCCACCAAGCCCTCCTCCAAGCCCTCAACAAAGCCTCCAGCTGGAGGAGACTGACCGAACTGCCACTTCTTCCAAATGGGCTCCCACCCTCACCTTTAACGACCGAGATATCACCGCTTCTGATTCGGTGGTTTCAGAGAAGGACCACTTGATGGCTTTCAACCTGGCCAGAAGTGTGTGCCTTCCCAAGGACATGGAGCACCATTACAAGCAGCTCAACACCGAGCTAAAGTCAATTCGGTCCTCCACTAAGTCCATGATCCTGGTAAGCAGTTTTCCTTTCTATGTAAGATTTTTTCCAACTTGGAGTCCGGCTAACGCATTTCTCCTTGGCAGCCATCCAGAAAAACCAAGTCACTCACAGAGGGTCATGGAGCTTAGGAGGAGTACAAGGAGGCCATGGAGGCCGAATCAAAAGGGCCGAGCTAGAGGCCAAAAACAATGGCCGAACTCCGTGAGAACGATCGGTGACCGAGTAGCTAATTCGGTCGGGTTAAAAGAAGAAGGTTGTCAAGCGAAGACAAATACTTGCGCCATGGCCAAGATCGAAAAGAAGAAGGACACCGAGATAAACCAGCTGAAGAAGGACGTCAAAGCCGCTGAAAAGCGAGGGTTTAAGGAGGCAGAGGACGCATACACCCTCCAATGCAACGCAGCGAAGGACCTGTTCTTCAAGTGCGGTTAGAGGAGTGCTGTGGAGAAGCTCGGCTGCGGGGCCGAGACCGAGGTTTACAATGCTCCAGCTTATTCTATTCCCGCCTCGCTCTCCCAATATGCTGCCGATCTGCAGAAGCAATTTCTCGAAGGCCAAGGCTCTGATGAAGATGATGATGAAGATTCTAGTGAAGATGAGCAAACTCTTACCCCGGCCGTCAACGAACAACCAATCAATCAGACAGTTCGGTTGGAGCCGGTCATAGAGGACTTAACTGACGAGCTGCTGGTTGACAACACACAGCCAACAGAAACCGAGGTTCAAGCCGAAACCGAGCTCCCGGATCAAACCGTGCTCCCAACTGACACCGGACTCCAAACAAATGCTGAGGATGAATTTGATGCCGAACTGGATGCACTTCTTGGTTGATTTTTTTTCTTCTTTTGTTCTGAACTTTGTAACCGGGCTACGGCCCCCCAATTGTACTATCTTGCACTTTAATGAAATGATCTTCAACTCTTATTTCGGTTTTGTTCATGTATGCTTGCATTTGTAATGAACTCATTTGCTCAACTGTGATCTCGGTTTTAGCTATCTAACTTATTAGCCAACCACTCTTCAGCCGATATACTTACTTCGGCTGAAGAGTACAGAGTTGGTTTAATCCAGCCAACCATTCTTCAGCCGATATAACTTACTTCGGCTGAGGAGTACAAAGAGTTGGTTTAATCCAGCCAACCACTCTTTAGCCGATATAACTTACTTCGGCTGAAGAGTACAAAGAGTTGGTTTAATCTAGCCAACCACTCTTCAGCCGATATAACTTACTTCGGCTAAAGAGTACAAAGAGTTGGTTTAATCCAGCCAACCACTCTTCAGCCGATATAACTTACTTCGGCTGAAGAGTACAAAGAGTTTGTGTAATCCAGCCAACCACTCTTCAGTCATACCCATACTTCGGCTGAAGAGTAACAAGTGTTGGTTTAATCCAGCCAACCTCTAAGTTGGTTTTTCCATCCAACTTAGAATAAAATGTTTGGTTATTCCGACCAAACGTCCTGCAGCCTGGATCCTAATCTTGGGCTTAGGAAGGGTGTTGGTTTAATCCAGCCAACCTTGAAGTTGATTTTTCCAGCCAACTTAGAATAAAATGTTTGGTTATTCAGACCAAACGTCCTGCAGCCTGGATCCTAATCCTGGGCTTAGGAAGGTCCATAGTTGGTTATTCCGGCCAACTATGTGTACAATGCTCCTAACTTGCTAAAGCTACTTTCTACGGAAAACAAATATACTGAAAAAGAATAGACTTGTTTTATTGAGAAAGTAAAAAATTACACATACTTTAAAAAAGAAAAAAGCTAAAAGTAAAATAACTTAAGATTGGCAGTGTTCCATGGCCTAGAAATTGCTTTGCCGTCCCCATTTTCCAAGTGGTATGCCCCTTTGCCTGCTAATCCGACCACTTTGTAAGGACCTTCCCAATTGGGCCCTAGCTCGCCATCTCCTGGTATCAATGTGTTTCCCATAACTTTGCGAAGTACCCAATCGCCGATCTTGAACTGCCTTGGATGCACCGTTTTGTTATACTTCCTGGATAGTTCTTGTTGATAGGAGGCGATGTGAACCAATGCTCTGTCTCTTCTTTCTTCCGCAAGGTCAAGCTCCAGTGCTATGGCTTCGCCATTTAGGTCTGGATCAAAGTTTTCGCTCCGAATTGTGGGGAGACCAACTTCTAATGGGATGACTGCCTCCATGCCATAAGCTAAGGAGAATGGTGTTTCTCCTGTTGATCGGCGAGGCGTGGTGCGGTAAGCCCATAAAACATGAGGGAGCTCTTCTGCCCACTTGCCTTTTGCTCTTTCTAACCTTTTCTTCAACCCATCCAAGACTACCTTGTTTGAAGCCTCTGCCTGACCATTTGCTTGGGGATATGCTGGTGTAGAATTGTAGAACTCTATCTTGTACTCTTCACAAAAGCCTCTGAAAATTCTGCCATCAAACTGAGTGCCGTTGTCTGAGATCAGTGCTTTTGGTATGCCAAAGCGAGTAATGATGTTCTGCCAGACAAACTTTTTCACATCTTTTTCTTTGATTGATGCCAAGGCTTCTGCTTCTACCCACTTTGTGAAGTAGTCGGTTGCCGCAAGAAAGAACTTCCTGTTGCCTGGTGCTGTTGGGAGTGGTCCCACTATGTCTAAGCCCCACATTGCGAAAGGCCAGGGGCTAGTCAATGGTAGTAGCTCTCTGGCAGGTTGGTGTATTTGGTGCGCAAACTTCTGACACTTTTCGCATTTTTTGACATACTTCTCAGAATCCGCCTGCATGTATGGCCACCAGTATCCTTGTGATATAGCTCGGTATGCAAGTGATCTTCCTCCTTGATGGCTGCCACATACCCCTTCATGTATTTCGAACAGAAACGCTTCTACCTTGCTGGGGTGAACACACTTTAAGTAAGGTCCTGAGAACGACTTCTTGTATAATGCCAAGGATGGAGAGAGCCAAAATCGCTGCGACTTTGCTCTTATTCTGTTGGCTTCTTTCTTTTCTTCCGGTAAGGTGCCGTCTTTCAGGAACAATATGATGGGATCCATCCACGAAGGGCCTAACTCTGCACAACATACCTCTTCAGCTTCTGGGTCTTCAATACTTGGTCTAGGCAGATAGTCGATCAGCAGTGGATGAGGGATGGAGGTGTCTGCCATTGAGGCGAAGCCTGCTAGTTCGTCTGCTCTGCTGTTTTCCTCCCTGCCGATCTGTTCTATCCTCACCACTTCAAACTTCTTGATTTCGGTTCTGACTAGCTCTTGGTACTTAGCCATTCTGTCATCCTTTGCTTCATAGTCGCCAGATATTTGGTTTACCACCAGTTGCGAGTCGCTGTAAACCATCAGTTCGGTGGCCTTCATGTAGAATGCTGACTTAAGACCTGCAAGAAGCGCTTCGTACTCCGCTTCGTTGTTTGATGCTGGGAAGCCAAGGTTGACTGCCTGCTCCACTACAAGGCCGTTTGGAGAGATGAGGACTATACCAAGTCCTGCTCCATGTCGGTTGGATGCACCATCCACAAAGAGCTTCCACATCTCCCCAACGAACAACTTCCAGCAAGTGGAGGGATCGGATGATGCCTTGGGATCTCCCATGTTGCTAGTGTCTTCTTCACGGTTCATGCTTGCTGTCTGCCCCTGGTTATTTGGTTGTATCAGGTCTTGTTTCGTTGGAGAGTCTTGACTTGGCATAGCGTGGTTCGCTTCGTCCTTCCTTTCTCTACTCCGGTCTGCCTTGGGGCCTGACTGAGTAACCAGTACTAGGGGTTGCGTTATTCCGACGTCAACTTCCATCCCTAATTCGATTGTTTCAGTCAGGTCGACTGGGCAGATGTGATGACTTCCAAGAGTGAACTCTGCGACAAAATCCGCTAGTGCTTGAGCTTTTATTGCAGTTCTGGGTTGGAACTTGATGTCGTATTGTCCCAATTCTACTGCCCACTTCAGAATTCGCCCAGAAAAGTTCGCCCTTTCAAATAAAGCCTTAAGTGGGAAGGCTGTGAGAACAACTATGGTGTGGGCGTGAAAGTAATGCGACAACTTCCTTGAGGCCATCATTAAGGCCAATGCTAGTTTCTCCAGTGGCAAATACCTCGTTTCGGCGCCTAGCAATGTCTTGCTGACATAGTAGATGGGCAGATGTTGGATTCCTTCTGCACGGACCAACACTGCGCTGATTGCGTGCTGCGAGACTGCCAGGTATAAGAGGAGCTCTTCTCCAGGAATTGGGGTTACAAGGAGTGGTGGAGAAGACATGTATTCCTTCAAGCTTGCCAGAGCTTGGTCGCATTCTTCGTCCCACTCAAACTTGGCCTTCAGCGCATGGAAGAATGGTCGTAGTCTGTCTGACGACCGGCTTATGAACCGATTGAGTGCGGCCGCCATGCCGGTGAGATGCTGCACTTCCTTTACTAAATTTGGTCTCTCCAGATCTTGTATTGCCTTGATCTGAGAAGGGTCTGCTTCTATACCTCGGTTGGTCACCAAGAAGCCTAGGAATTTGCTAGATCCTACTCCGAATGCACACTTCGACGCGTTGAGGCGTAACTTGTGCTTCTTCAGGATCTCAAACATCTCACTTAGGTCCTTGAGGTGGTCATTCTCATCCTTGCTCTTGACTACCATATCGTCGATGTAAGCCTCTATTGTTCTGCCTAACAACGGCTCAAACATCTTGGTGACCATTCTCTGGAATGTTGCCCCTGGGTTCTTTAGGCCAAAGGGCATGACCTTGTAGCAGTATAGTCCCCTTGGAGTTGTGAAGGATGTCACCTCCTGATCTGGTTCATGCATGGCGATTTAGTGGTAGCCTCTGTATGCATCCAGAAAGCTAAGTCGGTTGTGCCCCACCGTCAGGTCTACCAGTTGATCTATCCTTGGTAGAGGGAAGCTATCCTTTGGGCACGCCTTGTTAACTGTTTTGTAGTCGACGCAGACGCGCCACTTGCCATTCTTCTTTGGCACTACGACTGTGTTGGAGATCCATCTGGGGTAGTGCACCTCTCTAATTGCCCCAGTCTCCAATAAGTTTCCCACTTCTTCCGCCACTATCTCGGCGTGGTAGAGTGCCGATCTGCGGATGCGCTGAATGATTGGTCTGGCGGATGGGTGGACGTTGAGTTGATGGCAGATGAAGCTTGGATCAATGCCTGGCATGTCGTATGGCGTCCAGGCAAACACTTCGATGTTAGAGGTCAAAAATTCCAAGACCTCTAACCTCTCAATACTGGACAACGACGAACCAAGTAAAAAGAACTTATCCGGGTTCTTTTCATCTATTCTTACCTCTACCAAGTCTTCCACCGCTTTCTGGCTAGCCGCTTTGCCAACATCTGCGAACAGTTCATTACTCTCTGGTTCTTCCACCGAATGAACGTATCCTCTGGCAGCGCAGCTACCATTCACCGTGACAAAACACTGCTTCGACATGATTTGATCTCCATAAACTTCTTCTATTAGTCCGGTGTCGTTGGGGAATCGCATCACTTGGTGGTAGGAGGACGCCACCGAGCGCATGGCATGCAGCCATGTTCTGCCCAAGATGATGTTGTAAGTTGAGGGGACCTTCAACACCCAGAACTCCACTTGTTTTGTCACACTCCCTGCTCTGACTGGGAGGATTATTTTGCCGACAGGCCATTGTGGCATGGAGTTGAATCCAATTAGGGGAGAAACGGCAGGCGCCAAGTCCTTGTCTTGTAACTTCAATTGTTTGAATGTCTCATAGTACATAATTTCACATGAACTACCTTGGTCAATCAGAATCCGCTTGACGTCAAAATCCTTGACTCGGAGAGTGACGACCAAGGCATCATTGTGTGGGCAATATATCCTGTCCAAGTCTTTATCTGAGAAAGACATGACGTTCGTGGCTTATGTTCTCCCCTTTTTAATGACTGGTTGGGCACTTAGCACCTCCCTTAAGTGCTCAGCCTTTTTGATTGATCCTCTGAGCTCACATACACGCTCAGGTTCAAAGACTCCATGTATCACATTAATTACGCCTTGAGGTGGGGCGTCGATCGGCATCCCGTTGGGGTTATTATGGTCCTGGGGGGCTGGCTGTGCCCCTCCTTCAATGTATTTGTCCAAGTGGCCTGCTGCCACCAACTCCTCCAGATGTTGCCTTAATGGCGTGCAATTCTCAGTGCGGTGCCCCTTTTCTTTATGGAAGGTGCACCGCGACCTGTCGTCGTAGTCCTTCTGGGCCTCGCCAAGCTTGGCTGGCCACTTGACGAAAGGCTCGTCTCGAATCTCACTAAGTATACGGTAGATCGGTTTCTTGAATACCGTGGTTATGGCAGTGCGGACTCTCAACCATCTTTTGTCTTGGTCTTCTCCGTTGTCTCGCCTGCCACGTCCATTTCTGTTCGGCCGGTCTACCGTATTGACCTTTGCTGAGGCCTTCTTTTCTGGTACCGCAGTCGCGCCTGTTTTTGCTTTGGCACGAGCGCCGTCCTCTTCCACCCTAATGTGCTGGTGCACTCTTTCCATCAAGGCTTCCATGGTGAGAGGTGGCGTCATGGTGATGGAGTCCCTTAGTCTGTTCCCGACTGGAAGGCCTCTTTTATATTGCGCAATGGCGAGATTGGTGGGGCAATCCCCAATCTGGTTGAATGTCTCCCAATAGCGACTGTTGTAGGATCTTAGAGTCTCCTTGTCACCCATGTCGATGGAGAGTAACTGATCAATCTCCACAGGAGTTTTGGTGTTTGTCCTGAATCTTGTGACAAACGCTTCTGCCAATTGCGCCCAAGAGGCTATGCTGCCTTCTGGGAGCTTTTCAAACCAGGTCAAGCCCAGGTCGCCAAGGCTTGATGGGAAGAGGATGCACATTAACGCCTCGTTCCGCCGGTATACATCCATAACCTGGCGAAAGTGGCGAAAGTGTGAGTAAGGGTCCGTTTTCCCTTCGTATGTTGTGAATTTGGGCTGAAGGAAGCCTGATGGTAGGGGCGCATTCTCAATTGCTGGAACAAACGGTGAGGTCTGCAACCTTGCCAATGCTTTATCCGTTGGTTCGTAGGCAGGGTGCAGAATTGGCATTCCAACCTCGACGCTTCCATGCGTCCGAGGAGCCAACCGCTGTAAAGCAGAAACTCTATGCGGATCCTGTGCCCTGGCGTCTTCCCTCCATCATGCCTTCTCTTCAAGCACAGTCCGTAAGTCGGATGATCTGGGCAATTCCGTCTGTCTGGACCTTGTTTGGTGCGTATGTGAAGGCCAATAAGTGCTTCCTTCCGTGCAAGACCTTTCAGATCTCGTCCTCTCAGACCTGGAGTGACGAGTCCTGGAAGATCTAGATTGCGTATCGCCTGTCCTGAGGCTTTTGTTTTCCGCTTGGGAGGGTGTAGAATTCCTACTACGACCCTCTGAGTGGCGAGGGGGCGTCTTGTTGTTGCACCCCTCTCCTGTCGCCACTTCTCTTCCTTTCACCTGGCGCTTTAGAGATTCCATGTCTTCCGCCATTCGACGAATCAATTCGTCTTGTTCCCTGACGCGATCCTCTAGTGTTTGAGGATCAATCTTGCGCCTTTGTCTTTCTGGGCTTTGCGAACGAGAGGGATGAGGGCTGTTATTCCTCCTTCTACCCCTTGCATCCCTCCTGGAATTTTGTCGTGGCTCCAAGTCCGCCATGGGAGGGATTAAAGGTAAACCTTCGCGCCTCGCACCTCCCTCTGGTGTTAGTCCGTCGATGGCGGACTGAGGTAATTCTTCGTTGTTCGCCATTGATTGTTGAGAGGAAAAGCTTGATCAAGAGGTTGTTCTTGTCTGTTATTCCCACAGACGGCGCCAATTGTATGGGAAAGAAATACACCTTCTCGTATAATCCTGTTGATCAAGTCTGCGTTCCTCCGTACGATGTCGTTCTACCACCTGAAAACACAAACGTGAGCTAGCCGGCGGGTGTGTGCCGGAAACCTCTCTGATGCCTAAGTCAGTATGCAAGACAACTAGGCAAAAGCTTTATGTATTCATGGAGCAAAGTTGCATTACCTCTCCAAAGGTGATATGGGTGAGCTTTTATAGGTTTCGCGTGGCACAATCCTGGTAGGACTCTTACTCCTCAATGCAGAGTCCTCCTAGGATTCAAACTCCCGAGAGATAATGCTTCTCTCAACACCCCCCTCACTGCTTAAACCAAGTGAGATGGTTCTTCTTATGGCCGAACTACTACAAGACCGAAATAACATTGTCCTGCCGGACTAACAAATAATGACCGATCTAACCGTTACCTCGATCCTCCTTTCCTTTCTTCTACATCAGCTTCACAAGCAAGGCCGAGCTATCCATAGAAGAACTAAGCCGAGCTATCCCTCCAAAGTCTTAGAACGGACTTTGTACCTCGATTCCGAACAAAGGCGACGAGCTAACCTTCCAAGAACGGAGACCTAACTAAACCCACTTACTTCATCCGTGGCAACTCTTACTCGGACCGACTACCACTTGTCACGTCTGCCTTTCTAAGCCTCTTCACTACGGTCCATAGAACGCCCATAATCCTAGCTCGCCCAATTTATAAATTATAAATTACCCTCTCAAAGAATCTGAACTCAAGATCCAAATATGAATTATTATCATAAGAGATAGGATAGGACGCAGAATAAACATGCTGAACTTGTTTTCTCATTAATCCCAATAAAAATGAACCTCAAAGAAGTTCAGAGATAAACACGAGACATAAGAGACCTGTACATGTACATATTTGCTCTTTATCTTTTAGGCATGGAAGTCTCGCAAAAACAATGCAGGCAACAATGTTGAATTTCTCCTTTCTACACTTTGATATTCACAGAAATTAATTCAGAAGTATAAAGATAAAGCAAGTTACAGAGCATGAAAGGGTACTATTTCCCACTTTCCACACCTGAAAAACAAATGTGTTTCCAACCCAATCATCCGGGACATCCTACATACAACCATTTAAGGAAAAACAATTGAAACAAAAGAAAAAATTGACAGAGAGTGTGTGTCTAATTCCTTCTAGTCTTCCAAAACAATCAATTGGGTTATTCATCAATCATTTGCTTTCTCTTCATATATATAAGAATGCAACCACGCAAACTATTCACCAACATATTTAACCCAGATCCACACAAAAATGGAATGAATTTTTGAGCTAAAATTTGGGCATTCAATTTCGGAGCTTGGCCAATTAGAACATCTAAATTCAAAGACAATAGCGACTCAAGTTAAAAATCTATCTATTCCATCAATAGAATGTAAACACTTATGCATATTTAAATCAACTAAGTATCATTATTTTTCGCACGATTGTTAAAAAGGTTCATGTGCAATCAATTACATATGAGATTTTGATCAACTCAACACAATTGCAAAAGATATACATATATATATACATATTAGAGAGAAATGTGGACCCGAGCATCATTTAATCAAACCATGAAGGCTCTTGATGATGTTGGCGAGTTCTTGATGATCAATTCCACGTTCGAAAGCAAAGTCACCTGAGTCTAAGATCTCATCATTCTTCTCGAGGAAGCCCAGTATGACTTCCACCGCCATCTCTCTCTCTCTCTCTTCCTCCCTCCAAACCCTCTTATCTCCTTTCCACTCGGGTTTTGTAGTCTTAGATCAAAGCCCAAACACGCCGTTGATGAGTCTATTTGGTTTGGGTTGAAACCTATAAACAGGGTTTGATGAGAACACTAAAACCGTAAGTATCAACACAATATAGGCCGCGTTTGGTAGAGTTGTGAGAAAGTGATTATAAATTATAACTTAACAGATTATAGCTTATAGCTATGAATATAAGCTGGTAACCTGTTTGGTGTAGCTGTGGAATTATAGATTTAAGCAGCGGAGTAGTGTTTGGTAAATAAGCTGTAAAATAGCTTTTTGTTGTGTAATTGTCATTTTTGCCCTTATTGGATTAAAAATTGAAGACCACTTGATTTCATAAAGTAGCTAGTAAGTATATATATATATATAAAGAGGGGCTATATTTACAACAAAATCAAAACTATATCTTATTCACATGTTTTGATATAGCTTTCCAAGGCAAACATTGGTGCTTAGAGCAAGGCTCAACCCATGTAGTTTTGCATTCTTCTCCAGGTCCATCACAACACTTGCATACCAATCCTAGAGTTCCAAGCATCTTTAAAACTTCTCCAGGTTCATCAAAGTTTTATAACATTAATCATAAAAATGTAATATTATCATAAATAAGTATAATAAAAAAATATCGTAACTAAATTTTTAGACATTTGGACATTAAACAAAAAATGAAATGATTCCAGGTTTTGCACACGCAGTGAGCCAATACCTACATGTCCTCCTAAACAACTCAACAAGCAAAGAGGTCATAATCATTTGGCACCAACAGATTAGAATATGACAAGAAGATTAGAATATTATAATCATTTGGCACCAAATCAGCTAGAGTGACTTCAAAATTCTAATGATTTTTCCCCAAACAGATTTCTATACAAAGTTCAATGGCAAGTACTTACACAGCTTAAAAGTGTGAATTGATAATTTTTTTTTTTTTTATCTTGTCTACACAGCTTAAAAGTGTGGCTATCTAGTTATCAGATAAATTAGAAAAGAAAACCAAACTAAACAATAGATAGATAAATCCCAAACTTTCACGCGTACATACATGCACATACACAAATATATACATGTATGGCCTTTGGATTTTTCTTGAACTTGAGTTCACACTTAAGATACAGACACACACAAATTTCAGAGAAAATAAGGGGAGGGGGGAATAAGAAGAAGTTCCACATCTATATGGAGAGGCCGCCTTCAACTCGAAACCAAAGGGTGAATCGAAGCAAGAAGAGAGAGTGTGATCTGATTTTGGTCTGTGTAAACCCTAGCTCAATGTGTGTGTATGTATATATATCACAAACAAAAGGCATGAACTCTTACCTTTTTGTGCAGATCTTGGAGAAATCTTCGACTTCGATCGGCTGATCTTGGAGAGATGTAGAGGATCGTCTTCGGTCGCCAAGGAAAAATGAGAAGAGGAGTGTGAGGAGATGAGTGGGTTAGGGCAACGAAAGAGAGCATATAGAGTGGCATAACTGTAATTGTTGAAGTTTTGGAGGGGCATTTAAGTTATTTCATGCCCCTCCAAACAGCTGCGCGCTTAAGCTATAATCTGCAAGCATATCTAAGTAGGGATGGCAATTTAAACCTGATCCCACGGAGACCGATCCCTCGACCCCGATTAGAAGGAATTTTTCCTGAAAATTATCCCCATAAGATCGGAAATGATATTAAAAATTTAATTCCGATAATTTTCAAGCCGGAAACGGTGATAGCTCCCAGACCTGACCCCAAACATCCCCGAAGTCCCATATATATATATATATATATAAATTTAGACTGCTTTATATTATTATATATATATGTTAGCCTTATAATATATTATATATATTATTTAGGCTCTAGGTTCTCAACTCAAGACTTGGTCAATGGTTAAGAATCAAAACTCTCTCTCTCTTTCTTTTTTCTTCCTTTAGTCTCTGTGAGAGACGAATGGAACCTTCCAGATTTAAGCCATGGAGAGCTGCTTCCAGATTTGAGCCGCGACGGAGATCTACCGCCACTGGTTGCCCTCTGGCCCTCTCTCATCTGTTCTTCCGATTTGATATATATATATATATATATGTATACATATAGATATAGTTGTTGATGTTAATGATGATGATTTTGTAGACTATAGTTGTTGTTGTTGTTGATGTTGATGACGATGTGAGCCACTTTTTTTTTTTTTTTGTCGGGGATTTTCAGGGACGGGGACGGGGACGGGGAGGATGATAGGTTCTCCATCGGGGATCGGGGCCGGGACCGGAGAAATTTTCACCATCGGGGAGTGTGATCCTGCCTACCGCCCGCCTCGGCCTCACGCTATTCCTATCTCCAAGCAGCTTCTCCAATTCAGCTCAAAATAGCTTTTTTTAAGCTATAATTTGGTGTTTTAAGTTGTACCAAACACAACATTCTAACTTAAATTAAGTCAAAAGCTGAAATAAGCAGTTTATAAGTCTTACCAAACAGGTTAATAATTATAAAACAATTTAGGTCTCTTAGACAATATTCAATTTTAATTTAAAAATTCAAAATGTCAATAATTTATATAAAAAGGCTAAAGATTTTTTTCTCTCTATTTTTTTTTTGTTGTATATTTTTAAAGTTAAAATATCATATCAAATATATTTTTTTTTTCCTCATATTTTAGTTAAAAAATTATTAAATAATCTATCTTAAAACAAGGCCTTATAAATATACCTTTTGATATTTACATAAAACAGATATGTCTCTTGTAATTCTAAAAATTATATCCGTCCCTTTAAATTTTTAATTGTATAATAAATTATCGTTATTAATATATTATAAAGTTAATTAATTATTTTAATAATATCATAAATATATTTTAATTAATAATATATATAAATTTATTATTATATAGTAGAATAATTATGAATTTCATTTTCCTATTAGTTCTATTAAATAAAAATTCTGACGAAGGCAAATTTGTAATTTTTTGAATTACAAGGGTAGCCTATATTTTAAATAAATTTCAAAAAGTATATTCGTAATTTCCCCAACAATTTTATATGACTTGTTTGTACTTTTATCATTTCATAATTATTTTTTGGGTAAATTACAAGTACACTTCCCGTGATTTATTTAAAATATGAATTACTTCTATACAATAATAAAATTATCCCTTTTGTAAGAATTTTTTATTTAATAGAATTAAATGAAAAAATAAATTTCTAACTAATTTTCTATACAATAATAAAATCACTTAGATTATTAATTAAAATATATTTCTTATATTGTTAAAAACTGTTAATTGATTTGATAATTTATTGATAAAATGAATCATTTGTTATGAAGTTAAAAACTTTAGAAGGCATGATGTAATTTTCAAAACCACAGAGACAATTTATATTTTAAGCAAATCTCAGAAAATATAATCATAATTTACCCTTATTTTTTTTTTACTTTTCACTTTTTATATTCCCCCTCTTTTTCTCATTATTTGTTTCTTCTTATTCTTTATTCTTTACTCTTCCCCAGTAGCTAGTATTTTTTCGGCTAGTTTACAGCTTCATTGAGATATTTTGTGCTGGCTATGAACATAATGACAAATTCAATTTATTTAGAAAAATATCAGTAACATTTAAAAATATATATATAAAAGAGACAAAGAGAGAGAGATTGATTAATTAATAATATAGGGCAATTTGGGAAGTTAGTTTTTAATTTTTAACCCATTTTAAGTCACATCATCTCTCACATTTTTTACATACAAAAGAACAAAAAAAATCAAAAAAAGCTAAAAAATCAAATTTTTACTAACTTCCCAAATATATGTACGAAAAACATAAAAATTTGAGTGCTCATCCTGTAATTGTCATGAATGATTTGGAAAGAATACAGAAAATTAATCATATCCTACAAATTTGCAAAGAGTCTAACAATCTGACAATTATTGAAATACATAACATAAATTTGGAATTCAATTGCACGATGAAAGTTATCATGTTCAATTTCAAAGACATTTACAAAAAGTACAACAACTTTTCTAATATATATGTACTTTTTAAAATCAGTCTTGGATCAATGACAATATTTGATGTTCCAAAAAACATATTGCAAACTCTACTCAAAAAAATAAAAAATAAAAAAATTATTGCAAGTTTTATTTAATATCACAAACAAAAGCTTCAGATTTCACTTGATAGTCAACATTAACCCATGACATCATGAAATGTTGGGTAGAGAAATTTAACAAAAAGAGTTTAACTACATCAAAATCCAATAGCCAAACAAACGATTGAGGCATGGATGTGTCTATTTATCTATCACATTTATCAAAATTCAGAAAAATTCAAGTACAAGATAGGTAGGAACCGGAGAGTTCCAATCATCAAAGTTGATAGAGAGTTCAATCATCAGAGTAATCAACGGTAAAGGCTCTCCGATCTGAGATTCTCTGCAATTTCAATTTCCCATCGGTCTCCATTCTCAAGCAACTTCTCTTTATCATATAGAAGCTCCTACAACAAGAAGGTGTACATGAGTAGCTTAAAATTACAAGACAAGGCCTGTTTGGTACAAATTTTCTCCCTAGTTGAAAGTCAATAATAAGAAAACAAAAGTTTAAAACACTTTTGTCTCATTCTCATAAGCTATAAGTATAGGCTGCATCAAATGCATAGACTCCAAACGCAGCTCTAACAAGATGCACCAAAAAAAAAACATATATATAGAAGCTGGCGATCTAATAAGACGTGTTCACAAACCTCGTGAGTCTCAAGGCAAATTCAAAATTGGGTCCTTCAACAATGGCATCAACAGGGCATGCCTCTTGGCAGAATCCACAGTAGATGCACTTTGTCATGTCAATATCATACCTATGAAAAACAACTTAATAAGAGAGAGAGAGAGAGAGAGAGAGAGAGAGAGTAGAACTACTGAGCAAGATCATTTACTTGGTCGTTCTACGGCTTCTATCTTCACGCTCCTCAGCCTCAATTGTGATAGCTTGAGCTGGGCAAATCTGTCGCAAAACCAACATTTCATAAGAAAATGCTAACTAGCAAAGCCATATTAAACTAGAAAAGATGTGGGAATAACATAGGTTTGCACGTGTGTAAAGGGCTCCGGCTGTTTTACCTTGAGCCAAAACAATTTAAAACCAACAAATATAATAAATTTTAAATTTTTATTAAAAGCTGAACACCTAAAATAAATTTCAATTTAGCAAGCTCGAATTAGAAAGTGGCATAGTGTAGAATCCAAGCTTCTGATTATCATATTATTTCATGTAAAATGTGGATAATTAAATTGAACTCTTACAGCTTCGCAGAGTTTACAGGCAATGCACCGCTCCTCTCCAGTGGGATAACGTCGGAGTGCATGTTCACCACGAAAACAAGGGCTCAAAGGGCCTTTCTCAAATGGATAATTGATCTGTGCAACAAAAGAAAATTCTAGATTCTTAGGCCACAGCAACTTATACAGGTCATCAATAATTGAAAAAAGGATGTTGTGCTTATAGAATTAGAGCAATGTTACATGCATTAAAATTCTTACTAACAATCTTACTAAAACACGTGTCTAACTATCATTGAATGTTCATTGATTGTCATTAGGGGTGTGCACGGTGCAGTTCAGACGGTTTAAAAGTAAAATTACAAACCAAATGGCGGATTGACAAATTGCGATTTGAGCGGTTTTGAGGGAATTGGTAGATTGATAATATTCTAATCAATTATCAAATATTTGCATAATATATAATACTAATTTGCATAATATTTTTCATATATACAACACAAACTAATTTTACATATATGTTTCATATATATAACTACTAATTTGTAACAAATTTCATATCTTAAATCTTTCTCACACTCATTTTTACTTTGATATTTCATTAGAAGTAAAAAAAATATATATGCATTAAATATAACGGAACGGAGCAGTTTCGAAAGCGAATTATAAATTTTAAAATTTAATTCGTGGTTAGCAGATAAAGCAAGGCGGATTAATGCGGATCAGTGCGATTTTAACGAATTTGGCGGTATTTTGCACAACTCTAATTGTCATCATTGCTTTTTTGACAACCAATCATATTTAGCCATTGTACTTTTAGTAAGAGTGATATTGTCTATAGAATTATTCACAGAATTTTTAAATAGAATTCATGACAAGAAGGATGTGGCAGTGGCAGTGGCAGTGGCAGTGGCAGTGGCATTTGTGCACATGTAAGTCATCTTCATGGGTCTCTTTCTTTAAAGTGATATAATCAAAACTTGCCACATCATTCTCTATTAATTTTCTATATAGGCTTCTTCTTCTTCTTCTTTTTGTATAGAATTACTATTAGAAAAAACTTATAGTAACTTTCGGGTCGAAGAAATACTTGAGCGTGAGCATCAGACCACGAACCATTTCAGTGAGAAACAAAGTATTTATGCTTCGTTCAAACACTGGAATTAGTAGGAGATCATTAGGAATTTTAAACTGCATATTGAAGTAAACGAACTAGATTCAAATTGCTAAGTGAAGTGGTCAAATCACTCCTAAAAGAGTATTACCAGAACTCCAATCCGTAGAAATCTCCTTAGCGAGTTTCTCCCTTTCTTCATCATCTGGAGTTTGTGGACAAAGGGAAAAGAAAAAAAAAGAAAAATAAAATCATTTGATCATCCATAATATCATCAAACAAATAAAGGCATTCCAATCAGGACTCTGCAAGCATGCAACAATCCATTTAAGGAATTACATGCCTGAGAACTATGTGACAGAGCAATAAAGCCACATAAAAACCAAAGTACCAGAGAAGACCTAGATACGTAGCCCCACCCCGACAAGGAAGTGGAAAAGGTATGGGTTTTCCTTCCCCAAACCCGTCCTACACCATCCTCATTCTGATTATATTTATTAAATCTCTTTCTTTGAATATAATATATATATATATAATTTAATTTTCTTAAATAAAGTAATACTAAAACATCAAAATATTACACACAAAACTAAATTTTACTTCTTTATCTCTCATCATACATTTGTTAACTCTTATCAGTCATTATCCATAATTGATCATATCATCTCTTACTTTTGTTATTCCTAAGGTTACAAAATTAAGCCATCCCCAAACTAACCCCCCCCCAAAAAAAAAATATGATTGAAGGCGGGGGTGAGCCACTACAAATCCATCACCACACTGCCCCATTGGCATCCACCTAGGTGCAACTTCTGTCTGGGGGTTAATCTCAGGATAACTTTAAAACATGGACATATTTTGAAGTCATTACAAAAATGGCATATGGATCAGAAGGAAACATTTGAAACATGTTATCTTTGGTTAGATAGATAAGCACAATTTTATTTTATTTTTAATTTATAAACTGGGTACAATAGCCAATACACTGACCTACCTACATGTCAAGACAGAAACACAGAATCAAAGAAAAAGCAGCCTGTGTATTGAACATAAAACTGCATACCAAACATGTTTTTGTTTTTGTTTTTACCAATAATCAACTATAAACGTTACCAAATGACACCCAATACATGTTATAATGAAAGTGGAGTGAACATCAATGAACTGATTAGAAAAGCTGAAATACAGCAAGCCGTCATTTTCCAAACACCTAGCATAATATGATATAGAAAGGACCTAAGTAACCATCAGCACGTGACTTGATACCATAGTATTTTTCTGATACTCATCAAAGTTGTCAAAAAATGATATCACATCACAAATCAAACTCTACGCTGTTCGAACAAATACTAAAAGGAAATACAGAATAATAAGCAAAATTCCCTAAATAAATTGCAAATATGATACACCGGGAGTCATATTCATTTACAACTCACAAGACAAATCAACTTCCAAATATTCATTTGCTTAAATCTAACATAAAATTATATTGGCAAAATATTTTGGGGAAAAAATTTACAGGATTGCGATATGACATGCTATGATGTATGGTGCAAGATGTTGCGAAGTTAAGAAACATCCTTCTTTTCTTGTCCTTCTTTTACTATAACAAATATAAATTATATCTAATATCCTTCACAAATTAAGCACACTAAAAAAAAAATTTATTATATATAAAATCATATAAAATTATAATATAATTAAATCGACGAACAAAATAAAATAATTCGGTACTAATTACCCGCTATCCCACTTCGTAAATGTGCATGTGTCCTATGCTCCAATAATTTTTTTTTTTTTTTTTTTTTTATAAACCATTGCTCTGACACCATTTGTCACGACCCGCTCTCCGTACCCAAGGGTTGGGCATCGTGATGGCCAGTAACCGAGGTTACCTCCGGCCAAATCTTTAAACAAACCAATAAACGCAAGCGGAAGAAATATTTAAATAAGGGTACTAAAATAATCATTGGAGCGTCTATTTTTATTACAAAATGTATTGACCAAAAAGGCGGATATTTACATAAAAAAAATACATCAATAAAAGTGCTTTGTGCCTACCCCACACGCTGGTCCCGACATGTCACCTGAAAGTGGAAAAAAAAAAACTATAAGCTCATGGCAGAGTGAGAAATATTATACCAAGAGTATAAAGCATAAAATTCACCATGGATCATTAGTTAGGCCAAAAAGAGTTGATACATATAATACATAATACAGAAATCACTATACAACCATAACCACGGTACATCACTAAGTGCCAAGCACTACACTGGTCAATGGATCCACGACAATCACTGGACCACAGAGTGGTCAATCACTAAGCCAATGGTTATTTAAGTCCCCCAAGGCATGGGACAATCACTAAGCCAATGGTTATTTAAGTTCCCCAAGGCATGGGACTCCCGTTGTGGTACTTACAAAACATATTTTCATATAAGGTCATAGCCAAATATTCTTTAAAATATAAAAAAACGTATCCATGGGTTTCCTTTTAAGCAAATAGGGTTCATAAAATAATTCACGTAACTGAAACCTTTATAAAACATAACTTTTATTAAAAACATAACTTATGTAGAGCAGATTTTGGTAAGTCAAAACATACATAAAATACATTTTGGTGACTCAAGGTATAATATAACTCACCTTAATTTTAATACCTTACTCTTTCTTTTCACTATCAAAAATCCTTTTAGCTTTCACCCTTCTTTCCTTTGTTTCTCTCTCTCTTTTCTTCTTTCCTTTCTTCTTTCTTTTCTTTCCTTTCTTTTTCTTTCTTCTTTCCTTTCTCTCCAGGCGCCTCCGTATTTATAGGGGAAAAACGGGATACGTGGCAGATTTCAATAATAATTACAAAGATTCATTCTTACCCTTAATAGATATTTAAGATAATTACCTTTCGACCCAACTTTTTAATATAATTATATAAATAATTTAATTCTTAAGTAAATTACATTTTATCGCATACTAACATAAAATTAATTATTTATTTTAATACCACACTCATTATTATTATTATTATTATCTATGTTATTATTATTTATATTTTGACCCGTAAACTTTTAATAATTATATTATTTTATAAAATTAGGCATAATAATATATAATAAATCATATATTTTCTTAACCGAGATTAAATAATATTAGTATAAATTCTATAGCATAATTAAAAATCTGGGTTGTTACAACTTGGCCGCTCGACCGGACTAATCTCCTGTCCGCTTGACCGACCGAGCTCCTTGGCTAGCCTTACGACCGAGGTGATTTGGCACAAACCAGGACCGAGCTAAAGTCAAGCTCGTTTTGCGCGACCGCGCTCCCACTTACAATTACCCTCCTCCAGATCCAACTTTACCGAACATGCCGTTAATCTGGCTGACCGAAGAACAAGAGATGGCTAAACGAAGCCGCATCAAGAACCTCCTCACAGCCACCTCAGCCAAGATACCGAGCATCATCACCCACTCTCCAGCTGCCGGTCAATCCAACGGCCCCGTGGTTGCCTTGGCATCTCCAGTTGCTGGGCAATCCAGGCAAGAAGCTTGCCAGGCTGGCAAAAGGCCCCGCGCAGACCCATCTGTCGAGCTGGTTGCCGAGCTAACCGCCGAGCAACCCACCGAAACCGTCGAACCGACACCACTATGGCGACCACAACTAAAGCATCGGGGTAAAGACATCCCGGCAACCGCTTCCGTCAAGGGCGATAAGGAGCATCTGCTCGCTTTTGACCTTTCAAAAGCCCTTTTCTTGCCAAGCGACGTGGTTGGAAGCGAGCACGTCCCTGAAACCCGGTTGGTGAAATCAACAGTGAAGTCCATGACCAGGGTAAGAGTCCAACTTCTACTGAAATTTTTACAAGTGTTTGCATGGTTTCTTCATTGATCAAATTTGCTTATTGTAGGCCATCCAAAAGCAACACTTGGTCATGGAGCGCATCCATCGACTGCGGCAAAAGGCAAATGACACTGCCAGCCAAGTCTTGAGCCTTCAAACCAAGCTGGGCCGAGCAAAATCATTGCTCCAAATTGCTAATGCTGACAACAACAAGTTGCTAGGCCAGCTGAACGAAGCCGAGAAAAAGAGAGATGAGCTCCAGGCCGAGCTGGATGCTTTCAAACAATCAAGGGAGAAAGAACTTGAGGATGCCAATAACGATGGCTTTAAAGAGGCTGAAGACAGCTACAAAAAGCAGGTCTTCGCAACCCAAGACATCTACTTTAAAGCCGTTGAAAGTCAGTACCTCGAGAGCTATATGTTAACGACGTCTTCGGCGTCTTGCAGTCAAGCGAGGAAAACCTCGCCAAGGAAACCGAGGCAAATGCCGAGGTAGAGAGTAGCCAGGAGCAGCCCCGTGAAACGGAGGCCGGTGTCTAGGAGCAAGCACCATCGGTCAATCTGGAGACAGCTGATGATGAATTCACCAACTTATCCCCCTTAGCTTAGTTTTCTTTTCCTATGCTTTTTTGCTTTGCATATGTAACCGGGATGTTTGCTCCAGCTTCTGTACTTCTATTTACATCAATGAAAAAGATCTAATTTCATCAAGTGTTTGCACGGTCTTTAATTGAGATGTCTTCAATCAAACAAAAGACCACGGCTAAACGGTCCATCTGGCTTAACTTAAACAGCAGAAACATCTCGGATGTAAGCATATAATTGACCAAAACATCAACCCTTTCAACCGGAATAGGCATCTCGGTTGAGATCTATAAGTGGAACAAAACATCAACTCCTTCAACCGGAGTAAGTCATCTCGGTCGGAATACGTGAGTTGAACAAGACCTCAACTCCATCAATTCCTTTAACCGAAGTAAGTCACCTCGGTTGGAATTCGTGAGTTGAACAAAACATCAACTCCTTCAACCGGAGTAAGTCATCTCGGTCGGAATACGTGAGTTGAACAAAACATCAACTCCTTCAACCGGAGTAAGTCATCTCGGTTGGAATTCGTGAGTTGAACAAAACATCAACTCCTTCAACCGGAGTAAGTCATCTCGGTTGAGAATCCGTGAGTTGAACAAAACATCAACTCCTTCAACTGGAGTAAGTCATCTCGGTTGGAGTCTGTGAGTTGAACAAGACCTCAACTCCATCAATTCCTTCAACCGGAGTAAGTCATCTCGGTCGAGAATCCGTGAGTTGAACAAAACATCAACTCCTTCAACCGGAGTAAGTCATCTCGGTTGAGAAAAAAGTAATAACCAGAATGCTTAAGGCAAAGAAGAGTCACTTCTATATATTGACAAAAAGAATTACATTCTGCAAGGCAAAAAATTCCTTTGCACAAAAAGAAAGCAAAAGCTAGAAATAATACAATTTGAGGTTGGCCGCATTCCATGGCCGGGGTATTGCTCTACCATCCAAGTCCTCCAAGTGGTATGCCCCCTTGCCCGCCAAACCGGTTATCTTGTAGGGTCCTTCCCAATTTGCCCCTAGCTTGCCTTCGCCTGGCACCAGGGTATTGCCCATGACTCTCCTTAAGACCCAATCACCTACTTTGAACGGTCTGGGGTGCACCGTTTTGTTGTACTTCCTAGAAAGCTCTTGTTGATAGGCGGCCACGTGGATGAGAGCCTTTTCCCGACGTTCTTCCACTAGATCAAGTTCTAGGGCAATGGCTTCGACGTTCAGGTCGGGCTCAAAACTTTCGCTTCTGAGGGTGGGCAAGCCAACTTCCAAAGGTATGACCGCCTCCATGCCATAAGCCAAAGCAAATGGAGTTTCCCTAGTAGAACGCCGAGGGGTTGTTTGGTATGCCCAAAGGACGCCTGGGAGTTCTCAAATTTCACTTTTTCCTTTGCCTTCTCTAGCCGTTTCTGCAACCCATCAAGTATGGTCTTGTTTGACGCCTCGGCTTGACCATTATACTGCGGGTAAGCCGGAGTAGAGTTGTAGAATTCAATCTTCAAATCGTCATAAAACCCTCTGAATAGGCGCATCACAAACCGGTGCCGTTATCAAAGATCGAATTTTGGGGACGCCGAACCGTGTTACCACATTCTCGCTGCATAAACCGCTTCACATCTTTCTCTTGATTGTTGCCAAAGGCTAAGCTTCAACCCATTTGATGAAGTAGTCTGGGAGCGGCCCCACTATATCCAAATTTCACATCGCAGCGGCCAAGGGCTTGTGAGGCGAAGGAGTTCCCTGGCCGGCTGGTGGATCTGGTGGGCGAATTTCTGGCACTTCTCACACTTGTGAACATATCATGCCTGGCTTGCATGCACGTACCACCAAGAGCCTTATGAATAGCTCGGTAGGCCAAGGACCTACCCCCTATGTGACTGCCACAAATGCCTTCGTGAACTTCGTACAGGAAGGCTTCCACGCTGCTCGGGTGCACACACTTCAGGTAGGGACCGGTGAAAGACTTCTTGTATAGAGCGCCTGAAGGAGAGAGCCAAACCCGCTCTGACTTCACCCGCACTTTGTGTGCTTACTTCTTGTCGGCTGGAAGAGTCCGTTCTTTGAGAAAGAGGATAATAGGGTCCACCCAAGAGGGACTTAGCTCGGCGCAGAGTACTTCTTCGCCCGCTTCCTCGACATCGGGCCTCAAGGAATTCTATCAAAAGAAGGTTGGGAAATGTACGTCGACCATCGAAGCAAGACCGCCAACTCATCCGCTTCTACCGCTTTTCTCGCCAATCATTGGATCCCGATCGCTCAAATCGCTTGATGTGATTCTTGACCGTAGCTTGATACTTTGCCATTCTATCATCCTTAGCTTCAGATACCCCGAAACTTGGTTAACCACAAGTCGAATCATCAGAACCATCAACTCGGATGCTTGCATCTGAAGAGCGCTCTTGAGCCCGGCCAAAAGCGCCTCGTACTCGGCCTCATTGTTGGATGCTGGGAAGCCAAGGGTGATTGAGTGTTCGATAATCAGCCCGTCTGGCGAAATCAAAACTATACCTAGCCCGGCACCGTGACGGTTCGAGGCTCCATCAACAAAAAGTTTCCACATCTCCCCCACAAAGAGCTTCCAACATTCAAAGGGCTCCTGAGAGGTTTGAAGGTTGATAGGATCACGGCTGCTTGGCTGTTCAGCTTCAAGTTCTATGCTGACTGGTTCCACTTCAGCCCCCCTTGGTGATTCGGCGCCGGACTCAGTAGGTTGATCTATAATGCCTAAGTCCGTAGGCGAATCACC
Organism: Camellia lanceoleosa; assembly: GCA_025200525.1. Classification (NCBI taxonomy): domain Eukaryota; kingdom Viridiplantae; phylum Streptophyta; class Magnoliopsida; order Ericales; family Theaceae; genus Camellia; species Camellia lanceoleosa. The sequence continues at coordinate 161,435,746 of CM045760.1, read as the reverse complement.
AGGGTGCGGTATGATACCGACCGCAAGCTCTGTGCCGAGAGGTTCCACTTCTTTCCCCCGTGGTGATGCGGTGCCGGACAGAGCAGGTTGGTCAATGATACCCCACTCCGTCATCGCATCGCCGGGTGGTGGGATCGTACTAACTGAAAGTGCTTCGATGGGTCGCACAAGTTCCGCGTCGCCGACAACGCCGAGCTGTTGTACTTCGGTCGGGCTTGCATTCATCTCTTCATCTGCCTCGGCAATATCGACCGGGCATACCGGATAAGTTCCATGTGAGAATTCAGCAACGAAGTCGGCCAAAGTCTGGGCTTTGATGGCAGTGCGTGGCTGGAACTTCACATCAAACTGTCCCAACTCGACCGCCCACTTAAGAATTCGACCGGAGAAGTCCGCCCGTTCGAACAAAGCTTTGAGGGAGAACTCGGTCAAGACGATGATGGTATGGGCATGGAAATAGTGCGCCAACTTTCTTGAAGCCATCATCAATGCCAACACAAGCTTTTCCAGCGGCAAGTATCTCGACTCTGCCGGTAGCAAGGTTTTGCAGACGTAGAAGATGGGGAGGTGCTTGATTCCTTTAGCCCGGACAAGCACCGCACTGACTGCATGCTGCGATACGGCCAGATAAAGGTAGAGTTCTTCTCCGGGCACCGGTGTGACCAATAATGGCGAGGAAGACAAATACTCCTTGAGCTCTGCCAAAGCCTGGTCACACTCTTCATCCCACGAGAACTTTGATTTCAAGGCTTGAAAGAAAGGGCGGCAGCGATTTGATGACCGGCTTATAAATCGATTAAGCGCGGCGGCCATACCGGCCAGATGCTGCACGTCCTTGGCCGAGCTAGGCTATTTTAACTCTTGCACGGCTCAGATTTGTGTAGGGTCTGCTTCGATACCTCGGTTCGTGACTAGGAAACCCAAAAAATTTTCGGATCCCACGCCGAAGGCACACTTGGATGCATTCAGGCGTAGCTTGTGCTTTTTGAGAATGGCGAACATCTCGGCTAAGTCGGACAAATGGTCTACTTGGTGCCGGCTCTTTACCACCATATCATCAATATAAGCCTCCATCGTCCGGCCTAGAAGATGAGCGAACATCTTGGTCACCATCCTTTGAAAAGTTGCCCCGACGTTCTTCAAACCAAAAGGCATGACTCGATAGCAGAAGAGTCCCTTTGGTGTAGTAAATGAGGTGATCTCTCGGTCGGGCCCATGCATGGCAATCTGATGGTAGCCGCAGTAAGCGTCCAAGAAACTGAGCCTGTTATGTCCAGCCGTTAAGTCCACAAGCTGGTCTATTCTAGGCTGAGGGAAGCTGTCTTTCGGACAAGCCCGGTTGACGGTTTTGTAGTCGACGCAAACTCGCCACTTCCCATTCTTCTTGGGCACTACGACTGTGTTTGAAATCCACCGAGGATAGTGCACTTCCTGAATTGCTCGCGCCTCAAGCAAATTCTTTACTTCCTCCACAACTACCTCGGCGTGATGTAGCGCCGATCTCCTTGTTCGTTGAATGACCGGTTTGGCTCCAGGGAAGACATTGAGATGATGACATATAAAACTCGGGTCAAGGCCGGGCATGTCATAAGGCGACCATGCCAAGAGCTCGATGTTGGCCATCAAAAACTCAACCATCTCGTTCCTTTCTAGGGCGGTAAGGCTTGAGCCTAGCAAGAAGAACTTGTCCGGATGCTCTGTATCAATTCGCACTTCCACTAATTCCTCGACAGCTTTGTCTTCGGCCTTGGTGCCCACATCGTCGAGGACTCCCGGGTCCTTCGGTCCCTCAATCATTTGAACGAAGCCTTTGGCGGCCATCTGGTTGATCGCCACGAAGCATTGCTTCGACATGACTTGATCGCCCCAAATCTCCTCGATTGCCCCCATAGCCGAGGGGAATCTCATCACCTGATGATAGGTCGATGCTATGGCTTGCATAGCGTGAAGCCATCCTCTTCCAAGGATCAAATTATAAGTAGAGGGAACTTACAACACCCAGAATTCCACTTGTTTGACCACGGATCCCACTTTGACCGGCAGGATAATCTTTCCTAAAGGCCACTTTACCGTGAGTTAAAACCAACCAAAGGCGGTTGTTTGAGCCAAATCAGATCTCGGAGCTTGAGCTGTTTGAAAGCATCGTAGTATATGATCTCGACCGAGCTTCCCTGATCGATCAAGATCCGTTTGACATCAAATTCCTTGACGCGGAGTGTAACCACCAGTATGCTGCGGCATCTGAATGCGCTCTAGGTCCCTTGAGGAGAAACTGATCACATCTTTTACTTCGGTCTTCCCCCTCTTGAGCGCAGGCTGAACCGACAAAACTTCCCTCATGTGTTCTGCCTTCTTGATCATACCTCGGAGCTTGCAGACGCGCGCCGGCTCACTATGCCGTGGATGACATTAACAACCCCTTGTGGAGGCGCATCTCGATCATCCGGTCCCCACGGGTCAATTGAAGCTTGATTCACCTTCACGCCCCCATCAATGTAAAGGTCCAGGTGTCTGGCCGCGACTAGCTCTTCCAAGTGTTGCCTCAAAGGTAAACAGTCCTCTGTCCGGTGGCCTCGCTCCTGGTGAAAGGTGCAATGGTACCTCGGATTGAAACCCTTCTGTCCGTCGCCTAACTTAGCAGGAAACCGGACATACTCCTCGTCACGGATTTCACTAAGTATGCGATAGATTGGAATTTTAAAGACCGTGGTGATGCCTGTCCTTGCTTTCAACCTTCTGTTTGCATCGACTACGTCATCCCGGGGTAGTCATCCCGGTCATTCCGACGTCCTTTACCCCGATTTTTGCGATTTGAGCCACGGTCCGACTCCTCAGCGCGCTCACTTGATCGTCTGGACTCTTGTCCGACCGCGTGTACTTTTCCAGCCGATCTTTTGTCTGTTGCTACTAGAGTCGCCTTTACGGTAGATGCTGACGCATCGTCCTCTACTCGGATGTGCTCATTGATGCGTTGCATGAGCTGGCCCATGGATGTCGGCTGGTGCATGGTAAGCGAGTCCCGTAGTCTATGTCCGACCGGGAGACCACGCTTGTATTGTGTGATTGCAAGGTTGACCGGGCAATCCAAGATCTCGTTGAAGGTCTCCCAATATCTGGAGTTGTATGCCTTCAATGTGTCGTTCGGTTCCATCCTTACACTCAATAGGTGGTCAACTTCCTTTGGTGTTTTGGTGTTGGTTTTGAAGCGCGTCACAAATGCTTCGGCCAACTGATGCCATCTTTCAATGCTCCCCTCCGGCAGCCTCTCGAACCATTTCAAGCCTAGTTCACCTAAACTCGACGGGAAGATAAGGCACATAAGCGCGTCATTCCGCCTATGTCTGGCCATGACCTGTCAGAAGTGGCTTACATGCATGTAGGGATCGATTTTTCCATCGTAGAGTGTGACCTTAGGCTGGTGGAAGCCTGCCGGAAACGGTGTTGTTTCTATCTCTAGGAAGAATGGGGTGGCGCTCAGCCTGGCCAAGTCTGTATCTAGAAGGAGTGGCGCCACTTGGCGGGGTGGAGGCATTCTGACCTCCTCGTTGGCGTGAACCCCATAAGATTGCCCCCAGAACGCCGCACCTCTCGAGCCTCCGGCGAGCTCGTTCTTCAAAATCGCCCGCAAATCCTCCGAACGAATCGAATAGAGTACTCGACGCCGTCACCGGACGCGAGGGCTAGTAGGGTCCGCTCTTGCGCCGACTTCTCTACACGCATATCGGAATCACCGACCTTGTAACTTCTGGTAATAGGAATGGACGGAGGCCATCGACTCGATCGCCTCAACGGCGGGTTGCGCGCCACCGTGGTCTCCCACTCCAGCTACATCCTTCCCTTTGACATGCCGCTTCAGCTTCTCCAACTTCGTCGCCATCCGCCGGATGACCACGTCTTGGTCCCTTAACTTATGTTCCAGACGTCGGGCGTGTGATTCTCCGCCGATGACCGCTCGACTCGCGTGAATGACCATAACTTCTTCCGCTTATCTCGCTGCCTCTCGACCGTCTCCGGGATGTCTCCAAGTCCGCCATTGGAAGGATGGTGGATGTCCTTCTCCGCGGGTTGCAAACTCGGTAGTTTCTATCGACGGCGGACAACGGAATCTCGTTGTTTTTCGCCATGGGCGGCGATCAGATGAGCCTGGAAGACAAGGTTTTATCTGTCAAGTGTTCCCACAGACGGCGCCAATTGTACGGGGAGCAAATATTCCGACAAGCTCGCACTCCTTTCTTCCAAGCTCCTGTCTGTCTGATTGACCTACGAGCACAACGACAGTGAGCTACCTGGCGGTGTGTGGCCGTAAAACCCCTCCGACGATCAAGTTAAACACACACAGGGAGAGAGAGAGAGAGAGAGAGAGAGAGAGAAAGAGAGAGAGGGGGGATTGAGTGTTTAGTGTAAATCTCACCAAATGTCCATCTTCCCAGCATGGGGGACGCAGACATGCTTTTATACCTTCTGCACCCCCAATCTGCTCCCATTAGTCTATCGACACGTGGATCTGTCAGCACAAATCCAGTTGAACATCACCTACCCAATCGCCAAATTTCACTCTCGAGCTCTAAGAAATGGGCATAAGATCTCTTGCCGCTTACCATGCTACACTTCACATCCGAGTGCCCTAAGTACCAAGCCCCTGTGAAGCCGAGCTAAGTTGCATTCCAGCAAAGCTGAGCTCGAAATTGGTCGTGCCGGTTAACCTAAGGCCTTCATGCAAGCCACGCAAGGCTTCCGATCGAAAGCAACCAAAGAACTGGAACCCCGTGAGGTCATAGACATCCCAAATGAAGCTCCCACATGACCGGCTTCCGTGATAACAAGCCAAGTAGCTCGATTCCACACACCCTTTGCCATTACCGAGCAAGAATCCCTTCTGGATAAGTCCAAGCTACCTCGGCCCAAATATGTTCTAAGATTACCATGGCCCTACCCATATCATAAATCTCCCTCTCAGATATAATATAATTTCTTTATAAAAGTATATTTATCAACATACTTCTAGAACAAAGTATATGATATATCATGTATAGTCCGATACTAACAACTAGCTGCACATGTTTTACTTATCGACTACTAAATTTCTGAAATGATATTCAACAGACGCCAACAGATGCCTTCGACAATAACAAGCATCCTCATTACTTGGAACAACAACTATGAAACCAAAACATTTTATGATATGACCGCTCCATTAAACTTTGCATGAAATTTTGCACAGGCTTGGCAAGTTAAGAACACTGTTATCAAGCAATAGCCAAATCTTTTAACCAATGGTAAAACTACAAATATGTTGTTCTTAATCCAAGTAAGTTGTCAAATAGTTGCACAATGGATCTCACACTATCACAAGAGTATCATCCGATGGCAAGTCTCTATAATTAAAAAATCCTAACCCAAAACCGCAAGTTGATTCATGCAATACAAGTAACATAATGAAGATCGGCAATAGAGAAGGCATATGTGCTTTCACTATCTCTTCTCGACTCAAATAAAGATTTTTCTATCCTTAAACACATCATGAAAGCACAATATGTGAACAAATTTTGGCTAATTCTCTAAAATATAATATCCGATTAAGATAACCCTTGCAAGAATATACTGCATGCATGTACATGTACAAGATGGGAGATTGAACAAATGTGGGAACAGAGTGCAAACCTTCATCAGTAGAAAATGACTGTTTCGTGGCAAATGAACGTGTATCCAATGCCATACCATAATGGTTTGGGTTATGCAATGTTTGTCCGGCCAAGGCCTACATACCAATTCACACAATACAATTTTAGCATCCAATGCCCATTTGTAATGATGGTGATAATAATAATTAAGATGAATGTAACAGTATTAGAAGCAACAACCATCATGTTAAGGATTCCACTCAATATTACTTCCCTCCACATGCCTTGTTTAATCAGCAAAATATTTTTTTCCCCCCTGTTTGGGGACTTGGGTCTTTAGCCAAAAAGTCACTATAAGGTGTGACATCACTCTCTACTTTTCTACACATATTTTCATAAAATGCCAAAACGTCAACTAAAACAAGTGGGAATTACCCAAACCTCTATGCATGTGTAGTTTTTTCCTTTTCCCCTTTCATTTCGTAATCTTTTGTACTTTATCAACCAGTTTCTAGGGTCCATATTATCTAGACCATAGGTGGATTCTGCAAGATTTCAGTATCTTCGGTCCATTTCTAGAATCCCTCAAAAAATTAGTTAATGAACAATAATTCATGTTTGTGGGAAATTAGCAGTCCAAATACCATATCAAGTCAGAAATTAAACTTATGATTAAAATGACATAGCCAATTGTGAAACCTCAATCTTGATTAAAACATTCCAGCCCTAGAGAATCTAACTAGACTCTATATTAACCGATTTAACAATACTTTCCCAAATCAAGACGAATCAAACTCCATTTCAGTGTATCACATGAAAATTACCCAGAACAATATATATACATATACACACATGCAAACACAAGAGAGAGAGAGAGAGAGAGAGAGAGAGAGAGAGAGAGGCTTACAAGGTGACGAGAGCGAAGAGCGAAGAGAGATTTGCGAGCTAAGATGGCCGCCATTGCTGATTGATGATGGGCCAATATGAATATGGGGGGGGAGGGAGGGGTGAAGGGGTCTTCGCGTCGCGAGAGATTGGGAAGAGCTGAACCCGCCTAAGGAACCACTCACTACCACTTGGGTGTTTTCACGGCCACCATCTCCTTGTTTGGTAAACCCTAAAATTTGGTCGGCCCGGAGTTTACCTAAAAAAAAAATCCAAAAATCTGGCATTTTAGGTTAAGATTTACAAAAACAAAATAAATAAAATAAGTTAAAATATTTAGGGTTGGTTTGGCATAACCTAAAAAAGTCAAAAAGTCATTATCCTATTTAAGTCACATTATCTTATTTGAATCACATTACCTCTCTAACACATCACATCAAACCCAACTCATATAAGCCAATAAGTCAAAAAATGCACTTTTTTAGAACATTTCAAACCAACCCTTAATAACAAAATGTCATATTAAGTTTATAATTTTTTATTTTTTATTTTTTACAAACATTTCATTGAACTATAAGTATCTTTCCAAACGTAAAAATTTTAGCCTAATCAAATAGTCAAAAAATAAAATAACCTACTAAAATAGTCAACTTCCCAAACAAGGCCACGTGTTTGTCTTTGGAATTATGATAAATTACAGTATGTCCAAGTTTGGCATACCTCAAATAATCTATCTTTTTATCTTTTTTCTATCACATCACCTCTCTACTTTTCTGCATATCTTTTCGTAAAAAGATAAAAAGTACACTTATTTATGTCATCCCAAACAACCCCTATTTTTTAAAGGGGGAATAGCAAATTGCGGTATCACCAAAAAAGTAAAAAAATAACAAGTTAGTGATTAAGATTATAAATTTTAATAATTAAAATATTAATTTTTTTAATAATTTTGTAAATTTTTTTCTCTGCTGCCAATTTAATCGTTTTTTCAATTTTTATATCTTGAATAAATTAAACCTCTCCACAACAATTTAAATATCAACAATATTAAAGACACTAAATTTTTTATTAAATTTTTTTTATAAACACCCACATCTCACATTCATGTGAGTGATTTGATATATTTTTTTTTATATCTTTTGTATTTTTTTAACCATTGTCTATATATCGCTAAGTGATGATTATATTTAAAATTTATCAAAAATATATAAATTGTGTCACGACTCGCTCCCAGTACCTAAGGGTTAAGCATCGTGATGGCCAATAACTGAAGTTACCTACGGCCAATTCTTAAACAAATCAATAAACGCAAGCGGAAGTAATATTTAAATGAAGGTACCAAAATAATCATTAGAGTTTCTATTTTTATTATAAAATATATTGACCAAAAATGCCGATATTTACATAGAAAAATATCATAAAAGTACTATGTGTGTCTATTCCGCAGCTTCGTATCTAAGACTTGCCAAAAGTTATTTCCGAATTGCATTGCTTCTTAAAAATTAGTAAACAACTATAAGCACTTGGCAAAGTGAGAAATATTATACCAATAGTATAAGGGACACGAAATAACCATGGATAGTTAGTTAGGGCAAAATATTTAAGATAACTTAGTCGGAACAAATAATCCTTTAAGTAGAATCAAATACGTAAATGAAGTAAGTAAATGACCATAACCACTAGATTTAATGTATCAGTAATGTAGGTCATGTAAGTGACAATATAACAGATGTACGAATTCAAGAGGTGGCTCATATGGATTCTAGAGGTAGCTCCCACAATAGTGTAGTACTTAGCTCCGCACATAACAGAGGTACGGATTCTAGAGGTGGTCCCCACAATAGTGTAGCATTTAGTTCCGCACAACACTTTGGTCCGCACAGAACAGAGGTCAATGGATCAGAGGGCCACAAAGTAATCAAACAAAGGCCAATGGTTATTTAAGTCCCCCACGGCGTGGAACTCTCGTGATGGTACTTACAAAACATAACTGTATATAAGGTCATAATCAAATATTCTTTAAAAGTAAAACAAACATATCTATGTGTTTCCTTTTAAGCAAATAAGGTTTAGAAAATAATCCATGTAACTGAAACATTTATAAAACAAAACTTTTATTAATATACTAATAAAACATAACTTGTATAAAATATATTTTGGTAAGTCAAAACATACGTAAAATACATTTTGATGACTCAAAATATAATATAACTCACCTTAACTTTAATACCTCACTTTTTTTTCTATTATCAAAAATTCTCATAGCTTCCATTATTTTTTCTTCCTTTTCTTTTCTTTCTTCATTTTCTTTCTTTCCTTTACTTCCTTCTCCAGGTGAACTGTCTCCCTTAAATAGAGAGGAGAAACCACTCTCTAGCCAACACGTGGCCGAGCCCCAAACTATTTCACGGATTCTATAATTAATTATATAAATTCATTTTTATCCTTAATAGATCTTTAAGATAATTATCCTTTAACCCAACTTTTTAATATAATTATATATATAAATTAATTCCTAATTAAATTACACTTGATCATATATTCACAGAAAATTAATTATTTATTTTAGTACCACACCAATTATTATTATTATTTATATTATCTATATTATTATTATTTATATTTTGACCCCTAAACTTTTAATAATTATATTATTTTACAAAATTACGCATAATAATATATAATAAATTATATATTTTTCTAACTGAGATTAAATAATATTAGCATAAATTCTACAGAATAATTAAAAATCTAGATTGATACAAATTGGTGTTTTAAAAAAAAAACTTACTATATATATATTTTAATTATATTATACTATCAATAAAAAGGTAAAACAATATTATAATAAGAGGGGCGGTTTGGGTGTAGTGAAGTGCATGTTAGGAGTACAAATTATTACATTTTGTCAACTCAGATAACACTAGGGCGATACTTGTTATTCCAAAAATCTTATGTAAGGTCTTTGCAATTTCGTTAAGCTTCTTACTATAATATATATTATTTTTTAGTGTTGTCTAATCTTTATTTTAACACTTTGTATTTTATATATTCTTAGAAATGCCCTGGAAAAATGAAATTGGTGTAAAAATAATTATAAAAACATTTAAAATATATTTTTAAATTAAATTATGAAAGATATTTTATTTTATTTATTCTTTCACAAAATAGCGATTAGTATACTAATAATTATATTACAACACATGTTAACATCTCTTTAGTATTTTTAACCATTTTCTCTATATCGCTAAGCTATAATTATATTTAAAATTTATCAAAAATATATAAATTGGTGTTTAAAAAAAAAAACTTACTATATATATATTTTAATTATATTATACTATCGATAAGAAGGTAAAACTATATTATTATAAGAGGGGCGGTTTGGGTGTAGTGAAGTGCATGTTAGGAGTACAAAATTAAGATTAAAATTATAAAAAAATTATTACATTTTGTCAACTCAGATAACACTAGGGAGATACTTGTTATTCCAAAAATCTTATGTAAGGTCTTTGCAATTTCGTTAAGCTTCTTACTGTAATATATATTGTTTTTTAGTGTTATTAATCTTTATTTTAACACTTTGTATTTTATATATTCTTAGAAATGCCCTGGAAAAATGAAATTGGTGTAAAAATAATTATAAAAACATTTAAAATATATTTTTAAATTAAATTATGAAAGATATTTTATTTTATTTATTTATTCACAAAATAGCGATTAGTATATTAATAATTATATTACAACACATGTTAACATCTCTTTGTGAATTCAAACTTAAAACTTTACTCAACTTAGTATTTAACGCCCTTTCTACGACCACTTAGGCAATTGCCCAGGATTAAATGAAAAGTTCAAAAACAAAATTATGATTTTTCCCTCTCCTCATTTTTGCCTATTTTTTTCTTGAGAAATGATTTTTCCCTCGAAAAATCATTCTCTCGAATCCCCCGAATCTGAAGAAATCGAAGGCGAGAGAGAGAGAAAAAGAGAGAGAGAGAGAGAGAGAGAAGAGGGAATGGAGACAGAGAGAGGCCCCTGCATTCCGCCGATCGTCGTAGCTCGGTCGATCGTCGCAGCCCGGTCGATCGTTGTAGCTCGTCCGCCTCTGCCTCTGCCTCCGTCTAGCCGCCGTTGCCTCCGCCTCTCTCTTCTTCTTATCTTCTTCTTCTTCTTTCTTTCTTCTTCTTCATTCTTCTTCTTCTTCATTTCTGATTGAACAAAAAAAAAAATGCAAAAACGATGTCGTTTTTCAAATTCGGGCGATTCGGGGTCATTGAGCTACCAATCACAGTTGTTTTTTCTTCTTTTCTCTTACTTCCTTGCCCGATTGCTGGCCACCCCCCTTATTTCACATTGTTTTGCCATCCTTCACCTTAGCCATCCATCACAATCCCCTCGCCATTAAAACTATATGACCCACTAAGAAAAATCTAAGGAGCGTTTGGTAAAGTTTTAAAATTATGATTTGATAATATAGTTATATTTTAAGTTTATGAGTTCTGAAATTATGATTTAAAAAGATAAAATTTGTTTGATTATAAGTTTTGAAAAAAGTTTTGAATTGAGTTTTAAATTTTTAATGCGACATATGAAATGAGAAAAGTTGTTTGGTTATGAGTTTTGAAAACTTAATTCAAAAACTTATAACTTATGACTAAACATACAATTCAAAACTCTATTGAAAATTCTATTCAAAATTCATAATCAAACTCTTTTTAAAATTTAATTCAAAAAATAATTTGTTGTTCTGATCTAAAAAAATAATTTCTATATTTAAAAAATATAAAAAATAAGGGCAAATTACATATACCTCCCTTGAGGTTTGGCTAAATTACAGATACCCCCTGAGGTTTCGAAAATTACATCCCGCCCCCTAAGGTTTGTATTTTCATAACAATTTGCCCCCTGAGGTTTAAATTTCATAATAAATTACCCTCTAATTTGTTATGCAAATATAGCTTTCAGGGAGGAATTTATAATTTTTCAAACCTCAGGGGGGTATATGTAATTTGCCCAAAAAATAAATATAATTTTTTTTTCAAAATAACAGGTGGTGATTGACAATTGCAAAAAAAAAAAAAAAGAATACTATTTCAGTCAGTCGACCGGACATCCGGAGGAATGTTCAGGGGACGACCCAAAGCGCAAATTCAAAAATCAAAAACTCACACTGGTAAACATGCATTGGAATGTGTTTTCAAATGTGGCGTTAGAATGAATTTTTAAAAACTTAGACCAAATATAAAATTAAAATGTAGGGATAAAATTATAATTTAAAAATTATACCAAACACAACACTAATCAATTCATCTAATCTTGTTGTCATCACTAGCCATAGAGTGTATTTGATTGGACGGACTCGATAAAGGAGGATTAGAATCTATAGAACTTGAGTCCTGACCGAATCTGCACTATTTGGCTGGATTAGATATGTATCCTGTGTTTGTTTTTTTATGGGATTAGATGTCTAGAAATGACTATTTTTAGTGAATCCAACGTTTGGTTGGACGGATTGGATATGATAAATGAACAAAAGACTATTTTACCATTTTTCAATTATTTACTAAGTAATAGCAATATTAAACATATCTTAATATTTTAATTATTTTTAGCTAGATTAAATAAAAATTTATTTTATTTTATTTTTTACACAATTAAATAAATTTATTTTAAAAAATTAAATAAAAAAATATCAATAAAAATATATGTTATTTTTTTAATTAAAATTTTAGATGAATTTGTTTTTAAAAATAATAATAATTAAACAATGAAATTAAATAAAAATCTATTAACATTTAAATTAGGGCTAGGCATAGGGTTATCCGAACTGCACGCATGTGGGCGGTTTCGCAAACACATTAAGATAAGGTACGGTTTGAATTTTATATAAATTTCGGATTGTGAGCGGGTTGCGGATTTGGCCTGCACCTGCCCAACCCCGTCCGTATTAAATTAATTATTATTATTATTATTATTATTTTTTCCTCTATCAGATCTAACCGTCCATCTCATGATCTCACCATCTCACACACTCACCTCATCTATAGACAACAAAACAAAAAACCCTAATCTAATCGCTGTCCTCACTCTCTGAGTTTCATCTCATCTCATCTCATCACTGTCTCTCTCACTCTTTCGTTTCGTTGTTCATTTATCTTCATCTTCTGCACCGATCGGCGATCACTCTCATCTCATCGCTGTCTCTCTCACTCTCTCGTTGTTCATCTCATCGCACCGATCGTCTCACTCTCTTATCGCACCGATCTACTCACAGGTAAGCCTCTCTGTCTCTCAATCTCTGTCTCTCTCTCTCTCTCTCTCTCTCTCGCCTCGATCGTTGATTTTTTTACAACATATATATATATATCAGAGATCGTTGAATCTGTGTGTGTTTCTTTGGAAATTTGTGTGTTTGTTTGTTTTGGACCGATCTAATCTGTTTCTTTGGAAATCATAATAAAATGCCCGACTTCTCATCACTGAGCAAGAAAAACAATGATCTCTATAGATTTGAGAAAAATCTAATGAAATTTCCAGATCTAACCAGGTGGAAATTTGTGATGAGAAAAATTTATACCTCTAAAAGGGGATGTATTATACTGCAAAATAGATTTATCTCATCACAAATTTAACAAAATAAAATTGATTTAATCTATTTTGTTAAATTTTTGGTTAGATAGATTACATAAAGATCTTGTATTTTGGTGAACAGAAATTCTCTGGAGGTGAATCTAATCTGTTTTAACAGAAATTCTATTTTGACTAAAGATCCTGTATTTTGGTTATTTATCTCTGTTTCTTTGGAATTTATCTCTGGAGGTGAATCTAATCTGTTATTAATATGAATCTGTTACTAAATCTAAATCTGAAATTGAATATGAATGATATTTGATTTTGGAATAAACAGATTAAATTTGAAATTGATATTTAATATGAAATTGAATATGTTATATAATCTGAAATTGAATTTGAAATTTTGGAATAAACAGATTAAATCTGTATGATATTTAATCTGAAATTGAATCTGTTATTAATATGTTTCTTTGGATTTAATTTGATTCAATTAGTTAACTTTTGGAATTAAATCGGTTGAATTAAATCTGTCTGTTATTTAAATCTGTTATTCAATCCGCAAACCGTCCGCACATCCGCAAACCCTATCCGCACAAACTGCAAACCGCATTGCGAGCGGTTGCGAGTTGACTTTTTCCCAAACCGCATAGATGCGGGCGGGTCCAAACCGAACCGCAAACCGTCCCAAATCGAACCACGGACACCCCTAATTTAAATAATGAAACTAAATAAACTATAAACAAAATTTTAAAATAAAAAATCAATAAAAAATCTATAAAAAATTAAATAAATAAAACATCAATAAAAAAGTTAAATAAAATTATTTTATTTTTAAAGGGCTGTGCTACATCCCCGAAAATGGGGGACCCCTAATCCCCCAAATTTTCAAACCAAGGCAAAAAAAAAAAAAGTTTCCCAAAACGACGTCGTTTTGGGGATTAGGGGGGGCTGTTTTAGGGCTCCAAATCATTTTCCATTTTTAAATTGAGACATTTAAATTTTATTGAATTTTACTAAATATAATACATAATTAAATAGTAGATGGTCAAAATGGTCATTTTATCACCTAATCCCAACAGTGAATAATCCCTCCAAAACTGTCCCACACCCCCCCTCCCCGGATAGTATAATCCTCCATATGGGGGATAAGGAGTCCGGCGAACTAAAAAAAAAACAAACGATGGACTACTCACTCCTTCGGATAAACAATCCGAATAGTGAATAGTCCCCCCCTTAATCCCCCAATCAAACACAACCTATGTTCACTAATAATGGCTTTACTGTGAATACATTAGTTCTATCAAATCTTATTAGCTCATCGCGGTTGCAAATCCTATCTTTGGCAATGTTGGTGTCGTCAACAAAGAGATTTTTTTGTCAACTCTGGTCATTTTTCTCTTAAGTTTGTTTGAGTTTAAGTTAAGAAGCATAGATACGGATACGGATACGGATACGGATACGGATACGAGATACGGATACGATACGATACAGATATAGATACAGATACAGCGATACGACAAAACTTAAAAAAATAGAATATCGATATGACTAGGATACGTTTGTGAAAAATATATTTTTTAAAATTATTAATAGTGAGTTACATATAAGTTAAAGAACGTTGAGAAACAACAATGTAATTTTATAATACAAAATACTAACTTTTAAGAATTTTGTATTAATTTAAGTTAGTAGCTTATTTACTTTTTAAATTTTTAGTAAGTCTTGCAAATATTTCATTTCAATATCAAGTTTAATATATTTATATTACAATAATAGAATAATTCACAACTTGTCCCTATGCTTTTTCTTTGACACTGGTGAAAAATATTGTATTCAAGTTTACTTGCTTATTTATTTATTGATATTTAATTTTACCATTGTTATATTCTCTTGTTAATTCTTATTTTCTATGTAGTTATAGAGGACATGCATGAAATAATTAGGATATATTAATTTGATAAATTCTATTATTTAACTCATTACACTTTTCTTATCGAAGAACTTGATAAAGTATTAGAAAAATATTATTATATTTATACTTGCAATTATGTTATATTACTATGCTAGAAATGTTACAATTATAATTTCATAAAACAAGTAAACATGACTTGGAGTATCCGATATTTCAAAACTAAGTATCTGATACTCCAAAATTATTAAAAAAATAATTAAGAAGTATTTGATACTTTTAATAAGCATCCGATACGTATTCGTGAGTATCCAAAAAATATCGATATCTGATACAGATACGATAGAGATATATTATCCTATTCAAAGTATCCGTGCCTCATAGAGCCTAAGAAAACGGACTGGAATGGATGGTCAGGGTAAGAAGGTAATGGTAATGAAGGGGCTAAGAAGGATTATGAAGAGTTTGGCAATGATAGAAAAATGTACGAGGGAAATGATTGACGATATGGATAAAATACAAAAATGAAACTATTACACTTTTTATCCATAGTGTAACTAAACAAATATGGTCCATTATATTTTGTAATTTTTTGACATCAAACTCCATTTCTTAAATTTTTTAATATGTATTTTAAAATTAATTATTAAATATTGTAAAATATATAATGAATAAGAAAGAAAGAACAAGGTTAGAGATTTAAAAAATAAATAAATTTTTTTAGACAATATTCACATCCATGCGCACTCATTTAATTATTTTGTAAATTTTTTTAGTATATATAGTGTATGCCCGTGTCTGAAGGCACGGTGTAAATAATGTTACGATTAGAAAATAATTATAATCCCAACACTATTTAAATTTATTTTTTAATTTGATAAAATCATAAATTCATTATAAAATTTTAGAGTTCTTACAAAACTCCTCACGAAAACTCGCTTTTGCTTATATAATATATAGCTAGATAGATAGATGTGTCTGGCATACATATAATTTCCACGGGCATACATATAATATTACTTTTTCTTATATAATTATATGAAAATTGTATGTATGTCCATAATGTCCTAGTGTATTACGGGCATATATACATTGTATGAAAATTGTAGGAGCCTGCATATGCTGGCAAGCATGATTAACAGCCAAAGCAAGATCGGGCCGTGTGATAGTCAAATACTGAAGACCACCAACTAAACTTCTGTAGAAAGCAGGTTGAGAAAAGGGTAAGGCATCTGAAGCCGAAAGAGAAGATGAAACAGCCATAGGTGTAGAGCATGGTTTACAGTCCACCAAACCAGCCTTATGCAGCAATTCAGTAGCATACTTTTGCTGGGAAAGAAAATAACCCTGTGAGGTGGAGTGAACTGAGATGCCAAGAAAATAGGATATAGAGCCTAATTCTTTCATAGAAAAGGCAACATGCATGTGAGTAATCAAGGACTCAATGGCAGAAGAGTCACTACCAGTAACCAAAATGTCATCCACATAAATGAGTAAGATGGGCAGAGGTTTGTCTAATGAACAAAGAGGAGTCAGAATGACTATGATGAAAACCTTGACTGAGTAAGAAAGTAGAAAAGGTGGAATACCAAGCTCGAGGAGCTTGTTTGAGGCCATACAAGGCTTTGTGAAGTTTGCAAACATGAGTAGGAGAAGCAGCATTAATAAACCCGGGAGGCTGAACCATGTAGACTTCTTCCTCTAAGTGCCCATGGAGAAAGGCATTAGAAATGTCCAATTGCTTGAGAACCCAATTCTGCTGGAGCACAAGACATAACAAGATCGGAATAGTTGGCTGTTTAGCAACGGGACTAAAGGTTTCTTGATAGTCTACGCCTTCTTGTTGGTGAAACCCTTTAGCCACCAATCTAGCTTTATAGCGAGCAATTGTACCATCAGAATTCTTTTTAATCCGAAAAACCCACTTGCATCCAATAGCAGTTTTATGAGGTGGCAAGGAGACCAAAGTCCAAGTACCCTGCTGATGAAGAGCCTGAAATTCAGCATTCATGGCTGCAGTCCATAGAGGAGAAGAGAGAGCCTGAGCAACAGAAGTAGGCTCAGTAGTGGAAAGATCAAGAGGAGAGGAAGTAGTAAGATGACAAGCTTTGGATCGAGTGAGCATAGGATGTGTGTTAAGGGAAGGAACAGAAGGAAGCTTAGGAAGATGAATAGCAATGGATTGAATAGGAATAGAAGAACTAGGAATAGAGGGAACAATAGGAGTAGTAAGAGACACGGCAGGTACAGCAGGAGGAGAAGAGCTAGGAGAGGAACCAGAAATGCTAGTAGGCAAAGCAGGTGAAGGCACAGATGTAGAGGGAACTGGTACGGATGGAAAGGAAACAGAAGAAGGAAAAGAAGGAATAGGAGAAGAGCTAGGAGGAGGAGGATCAGGCAAAGCGAAGGGAGCTGAAAGAAAGAATGAATAGTAGACAAACTAGAAGAGTGGGATGAAGCGGAAGATAGGAAAACAAGTTTCATTGAAGTTAACATGTCGAGAGAGGAAAATCTTTCCTGAAGAAGGGTCCAAACACCTATAGCCTTTGACAGTAGAGTGATAACCGATGAACACACATGGGACAGATCGGGGAGCCAATTTGTGAGTTGCATAAGGTCTAAGCCATGGAAAACACTGACAACCGAAGACTTTAAGGAAAGTGTAATCAGGTAAGGTGTTAAAAAGCAACTCAAAAGGAGACTTATGACCAAGAGACAAACTAGGCAATCTATTAATGAGAAAGACTGCTGTAGCCATAGCCTCAAACCAAAATTGAAGAGGAACTGAGGATTGATGCAACAAGGCAATGGCAGTCTCAGTGATGTGTTGATGTTTCCTCTCAGCCACTCCATTTTGCTCAGGAGTATATGGACAAGTAAGATGATGAAGAATACCATTAGCAACAAGATAATCATGCATTTGATTATTAACAAATTCAGTCCCATTATCGGTGCGTAAAACTTGTAGTGAAGTTAAAAACTGAGTAAGAGCTTAAGAATTGAATTTTACGAAAGTAGAAATCACTGCACTCTTAACATGAAGAGGATAGATCCATGTAAATTTTGTAAAATCATCAACAAACAACAAGTAGTATTTATAACCAGAAGTAGAAGAAGTAAAAGGTCCCCACACATCACTGTGAACAAGGGAAAAAGGTTGTTTAACAGTAGTACTTGACAATTTGAAAGGCAATCTGTGGATCTTAGCAACACTACATGGAGTACAAACAAAGTTCTGGTACTCTTTATTTCTAAAAACAGTAGGAAGATGTTTGGCAACATGATGAAATTTTAAAGGAGATGGATGACCGAGCCGTTGATGCCAAACAGGTAAAGAAACGTGTGATTGAGTGAGATGAGCTTGAGGTGAAGATGTAGGAGTGGAGACATCAAAATGATACAGACCATTCACATTAGAACCCTTATGCAGTATTTGGCTCGTATGGTTGTCCTGAATAAAAAATGAATTAGCATCAAAAGTAACTGAACAATTGTTATCTTTGGCTAATTGATGAACAGAAAGCAGATTTGAAGCAATATGTGGAGTATGAAGAAGATGATTAAGTTTAAAGAAATAGTGAGGAGTTGGTAACAAACCCTTACCAATGTGCTGTATAGGAACAGTTTGGCCATTACCTACAGTGACTTGATCTTGACCTTGATATGGTTGATAGAGTTGAAGATTGGTAAGATCATTGGTAATGTGATTTGTGGCTGCGGAATCAATGTACCAAGGAGTAGGTGAAGCAGATCCAGAGGAGGATGGTGCACTTGTGACTGAATAAGCTCTTGGTTGAGACACAACATTCGGAGAGGAAGGTGAGGAAGGACTTGAATGCAGAGGTTGAAAATTAGGATCCATTCGCCACCAACACTCAAAAGCACTATGGTTATAGCCTCCACAGATCTGACAACCATTACTGTTTGAATGATAGTTATTTCCTCCATATCTGCCTCTGTTTGAATGATAGCTATTTCCTCCATAGTCGCCTCGTAGGCTGATTAAGAAACCAGCCACCTCTGTTTCGGCCTCCTCTATAACCACGAGATTGACCACGACCTCTGGAACCTGGAGAAGATGTGAAATGTGCTCTTGAAGCTTGCGGATAAGACTGAAAATTTTCAGAACCTTTGGTTGCAGAATATGCAACTGGAGAGTTACGAACAACACTTTTAGCTTTATTCTCAATATGAATTTCTTCAGAACTTAAGAGTGAACACAGATCATCCATTGTAATGGATTCCGCTCGAGCACGGATAGTTGTTTTGAGAGCATCATACTCCTCTGGTAAGCCATTCAGAGTTAAAAGCACAAGATCTTCATCATCAATCATTGATGAAGCAAGTCGAAGCTGATTTGAGATCTCTTTGATTTGAGTCAGATATTCACTCATGGTGAGACCTGTTTTTGTAACAGACTGCAACTTATTCTTCAATTGATGAATATGTGAACGAGATAGAGAAGTGTATCTCTTTTCCAAAGCAAGCCAAACTTCAAAACAATGTTGATATTGAAGCACTGAAGCATATACAGGAGATGACAGTGTAGCATTAAGGAAACTAAGTAGATGTGCATCCATCATCTTCCATTGGAGAAATTCTGGATTGACTGTAGCTTTTCCAGATGAATCAAGGAGTTCAGAGACTGGACAAGAGATCAATCCAAGAACGAATTCAAGAAGATCAGTTGCTCGTAAGACAGTCTGAACCTGATTCTTCCAAATCAGAAAATTTGTAGAATCTAACTTTACAGTTACCAACGAATTGAAGTTTGAAAGAAGAAGGTTTAGGTTCTGTGGAATGGATGGAGAAACAGAGGTAGAAGAAAGAGAATTGGCCATTGAATCACTTTGGTGCTCGTGAGAGCTCAAATGCTCTGATACCATGAAAAGAAACTGAATAGTTTGTTTTTCTTATTCCAAATGATCTGAATTACAAGTATTTATACAAGAGGTTAAGAGTTTGTTATAACAAACTCTTAACTAACTAACTAACTAACTGAATCTGCTACAGTTCTCTCAGTGCATCTATCCCACGCCTATAGCTCTCTCAAACGTATTATTCCTTATGTCATGCACTGGTATACACTTATGTTGAGAGTGTTGAGAGTGCTGCATCTGTTGCTGCAGCTGTGACCTTGGCAGCTGGTTTTCATCATTGGAACTGGGTGAACTGGGTGAACTGCTACTCTTATCAAAAACCAACAATATTACGTATTTAAGCAAATCCCAGATCATAGATAAGTGATTGAATCTAAACGTTTGACAAAGAGGGAGAGAATTGATCCAAATATATTCTCGATCAAAGTTAGAAAACATGTTTGTTTTGGTTACATATAGGTAATCAAATATGAGTAAAAAATATGAACTCTTTGCTACCAAAAAATGTATATATATATTTGGCATGCCCCAAAATGATTATGTGAACTTTGCATTCTTGTAACAAGTTCACTATCTTCGCAATGTTCAACTAACAGTAGCTAATTTGTGAACAATTAAAATCAATATATGCACATAATTTAGAATTATAAATTCACTATATTCGCAATCTTCGTTTTGCCTGAGGTTTCAATTAGATCAAATGATACAGCTACTCATTGCATTCATCGTGACATAGTTAGAAAGGTAATGAAATAGCTTTATTTGGTTCAAGTGGTGGTTGACTTGGGGGTTGACCTCTCAGTGTAAATTTTTCACAAAATTTTGCTTGAAGTGGTCATCCGAGAGGATGTTTGGTAGGTCCAGACTCAACGACTATACACATTAAATTGCTGAAAGGTACTAGACATCTTTAGTCTGGTGAAAATTTTGGAGCGTTCTCAATTTAATACCATTTTGATAAAATTATTGGAGCACAAAAAGTACATCTTTTTCACCAAATTTTAATTTGGTAATGCATCTGATGAACTGTTAGAGATGGCTTAATAATTTCATTTTTGCATTTTATACATCAACAGTGCTAGAGATACTTACAATCTTACTATCGATTTTACTTACACACTCATAAGGCGCACAAGTTTCGATAAGATCAACCATCGCTTGATATGAGACCCATATCAACTTATGAATGTGTTAGTAAGATTGTAAGTATCCCTAACATTTTTCTTTTATACATATCATCGATCATTTCTCTTGCACATTTTTCTATCATTGCCAGACTCTTCATATTCATTCTTTGCACATTTTTCTATCATTGCCAAACTCTTCATATTCCTTCTTTGACCCTTCATTACCAATACCCTTTTACCCAACCGCCCATTCCAACTGTTTTCTTAAACTCAAACAAACGCTCGAGGAAAATGACAAGAGTTGACAAAAATTTATTTGTTGATGACACCAACATTGCCAAAGATAGGATTTGCAACGGCGATGAGGTAATAAGATTTGATAGGACTAATGCATTCACAAGAAGGCCGTTATTAGATGTCGCTTGGGAACAATTTTTTTAATAATTTTTAATTTTTAATTAAAATATAATATAAAAAATTAGTATGTTTGAGATATTTTTGATTTTTTACAAAATATATGCAAAAGTAGAAAGAAAATAATTTCTTTGACTTTTGGTATAGATTGTTGGTTTTTAATTTTTTAGTAACTTTTGACTTTTTAACTAAAAAAACTACTTGCCAAACGAGGCCTTAGTGAATATAAGGTTAGTGATGGCAACAAGAATAGATGAATTGATTAGTATTGTGTTTGGTATAACTTTCAAATTATAATTTTACTCTTACATTCTAATGTTATATTTGGTTTAAATTTTCAAAAATTCATTCTAACACCACATTTGAAAACACATGATGGTGTTTGGGAAGTGAGTTTTTATGTAGATTTTTTTAGTTGTAGGTTTTTATTAGATAAAATTTTTTTGGTGTTTGGGAAGATAGTTGAATTTTTATGTGGTTGGATGTGATGTTTGTGAGAGAAAAAGTGAAATGATTATGAGGTTGGATGTGATATTTTGTTTGGTTGTGTTTTTTTTGGTTTTGTAAAAAGTTTGTCTTTTAGTGGAAAAAATGAGAAAAAAATTTGGAACCTAGGTTCCCAAAAAAATTTGTCTTTTAATGCATGTTTGCTAATGTGAGTTTTTGATTTTTGAATTTGCACTTTGGGTCGTCTGTCCGGATGTCCGGCCGGTTGACCAGAACAGTATATTTATTTATTTATTTTTTTGCAATTGCCAATCGCTACTTGTTATTTGGGAATATATATATATATATTTGTTTTTGAAATTTTTTAAGTATATAAATTATTTTTTTAGACCAAAATGACAAATTATTTTTCTAAAAATAAATTTTAAAAAGAGTTTGGTTATGAATTTTGAATAAAATTTTTAATAGAATTTTGAGTTGTGTGTTTGGTTATGAATTATAAGTTTTTGAATTAAATTTTGAAAATTATTTTCAAAACTCATAACCAAACAACTTTTCTCATTTCATATGTTACATTAAAAATTCAAAACTTTCTTCAAAACTCATAACTAAATAAATTTTCTTTTTTCAAGTCATAATTTCAAAACTCACAAACTTAAAATATAACTTTATTATCAAATCGTAATTTTAAAATTCTACCCAACGCCAACGCCGCCTAAAATTTTCTTAGCAGGTCATATAGTTTTAATGGGGAGGGGATTGTGAGGGATGGCTAAGGTGAAGGATGGCAAAGAAATAGGGGGGTGGCCAGCAATCGGGGCAAGGAAGTAAGAGAAAAGAAGAAAAAATGAGGGGAGGGAAAAATCATAATTTTATGTTTTTGAACTTTTCATTTAATTTTGGGCAATTGCTCAAGCGGTTGTAGAGAGCGTTAAATGTCAAATTGAGTAAGATTTCAACTTTGAATCCGTGAAGAGATATTGACATGCATTCTAATATAACTATTAGGCCATGTTTGTTTGAGCGGACTGGATTAGGTTGGATTAACATTCCCATGACTAGTAGTCTTAGGACTACGAATCTTTTGGATTATGTATCACATCTTATGTTTGGATTGAGTTAAGATTATAAGAAGGACTAATAGTCTAGACTTCGGCTTAATCTTCCAATTTATATCCCACCCCCTCTATGAGATTGAATAGGCCATCATATGTGGGATATCATATCTAGATGGATTGTTAGTTCGTACTTCAATTATTTAACCAAACATTGGATTAATAATTTTATTGGACTATTAGTTCAATCCCAAGCTCATGTCCACCTAAACAAACATGACCTTAATATACTAATCTTTATTTTGTGAAAAAATAAATAAAATAAAATATCTTTCATGATTTAATTAAAAATATATATTTTAAATGTTTTTATAATTATTTGTACACCAAATTCATTTTTCCAGGGCATTTCTAAAAATATATAAAATACAAAGTCTTAAAATAAATATTAAATAACACTAAAAAATAATATATTGCAGTAAGAAGCTTAATCTAAATTGAAAAACCTTACATAAGATTTTTGGAATAACAAACATCTCCCTAGTGCTATCAAACTAATGAGTTGACAAAATGTAATAATTTTTTATTTTTTTTATAATTTTAATCTTAATTTTGTACTCCTAACATGCACTTCACCACACCTAAACCGCCCCTCTTCTCTCAATTATATAGTTTTACCTTCTTATTGATAGTATAATATAATTAAAATAACACCAATTTATATATTTTTGATAATTTTAAAATATAACTGTCACCTTGTGATTTGGGGACAATCGTTAAAAAAATACTAGAGATACAAAAAAAAAAAATTATAAAATCGCTCACATGAATGTGAGACCATGTCAACGTGAATGTTTATTAAATCTTTTTAATAAAAAATTTAGTCTCTAATATTGTTGATATTTAAATTGTTGTAGAGAGGTTTAATTTATTCAAGATATAAAAATCGAAAAAACGATTAAATTGGCAGCAGAGAAAAAATTTACAAAATTATAAAAAAAATTAATATTTTAATTATTAAAATTTATAAACTTAATCACTAACTTGTAATTTTTTTTTACTTTTTTTTTTAGTGATACACAAGCTGTTATTCCCCCTTTAAAAATAGTGTAATTGATCATAATTTCAAAGCCGAACACATGGTATTGTTTGGGAAGTTGGTTAGGTTATTTTAATTTTTGACTATTTTAATAGATTAAAGTTTTTATGTTTGTAAAGATGATTTGATTTTTTTTTATAGTTAAATGAAATATTTGTAAGAGAAAAAGTAAAATAATTATAAATTTAATATGACATTTTGTCTTATTAATTATTTTATTTTATTATTATTATTATTTTTTTTTTGTAAATTTTTAATTTTGACCTTAAATACCAAATTTTAGGTTTTACCAATCAAGGCGATGGTGGTCGTGAAAACACCCAAGTGATAAGTGGTTCCTCAAGTGTTTCAAATTGCTCCCAATCTCTCGCGACTCAAGACCTCCACCCTCCCTCACTCCTCCCCATATTCATAATGGCCCATCATCATTTAGCAATGGCCGTCATCTTAGCTCGCAAATCTCTCTTCGCTTCGCCTCGCCACCTTGTAAGCCTCTCTCTCTCTCTTGTTTGCACGCGTGTATATGTCTATATAATGTTCTGGGTAATTTTCACGTGATACACTGAAATGGAGTTTGATTCGTCTTGATTTGTGGAAGTATTGTTAAATCGGTTAATATAGAGTCTAGTTAGATTCTCTAGGGCTCGAATGTTTTAATCAAGATTGAGATTTCACAATTGGCTATGTCATTTCAATCATAAGTTTAATTTCTGACTTGATTTGGTATTTGGACTGCTAATTTTCCACAAACACGAATTATTGTTCATTAACTAATTTTTTGAGGGATTCTAGAAATGGACCGAAGATACTGAAATCTCGCAGAATCCACCTATGCTCTAGATAAAATGAACGGTAATTACGAAATGAAGGGGAACACGAAAAAATTACACATGGATAGACGTTTCCGGTAATTCCCCCAACCGGGAATTGGTTATTTTAGTTGACATTTTGGCATTTTATGAAAATATGTGTAAAAAAGTAGAGAGTGATATCACACCTTATAGTGACTTTTTGGCTAAAGACCCAAGTCCGCAAACCGGGGTGGTGTGTGTGGAATATTTTGCTGATTAAACAAGGCATGTGGAGGCAAGTAATACTGTGTGGAATCCTTACCATGATGGTTGTTGCTTCTAATACTGTTACATTCATCTTAATTATTATTATCACCATCATTACAAATGGGCAATGGATGCTAAAATTGTATTGTGTGAACTGTATGTAGGCCTTGGCGGACAAACATTGCATAACCCGAACCATGGTGGTATGGCATTGGCTACACGCTCATTTGCCACAAAACAGTCATTTTCATCGATAAAGGTTTGCACTCTGTTCCCACATTTGTTCAATCTCCCATCTTGTACATGTACATGCATGCAGTACATTCTTGTGAGGGTTATCTTAATCAGCATATTATATTTTAGAGAGAATTAGCCAAAATTTGTTCACATATTGTGCTTTCATGATGTGTTTAAGGATGGAAAAATCTTTATTTGAGTCCAGAAAGAGATAGTGAAAGCACATATGCCTTATACACTGACTGATCTTCATTATGTACTTGTATTGCATGAATCAACTTGCAGTTTTTGGGTTAGGATTTTTTTGAATTATAGAGAGACTTGCCACATCAGATGATACTCTTGTGATAGTGTGAGATCCATTATGCAATTATTTGACAACTTACTTGGATTGAGAACAACATATTTGTAGTTTTACCATTGGTTAAAAGATTTGGCTATTGCTTGATAACAGTATTATTAACTTGCCAAGCCTGTGCAAAATTTCATGCAAAGTTTAATGGAGCGGTCATATCATAAAATGTTTTGGTTTCATAGTTGTTGTTCCAAGTAATGAGGATGCTTGTTATTGTAGAAGGCATCTGTTGAATATCATTTCAGAAATTTAGTAGTCGATAAGTAAAACATGTGCAGCTAGTTGTTAGTATCGTACTATACATGATATATCATATACTTTGTTCTAGAAGTATGCTGATAAACATCTTTTTATAAAGAAGTTATATTTTATCGTTTTACTAGTATGTTAAGATTAAGAGTTGTGTTTTCTTTTCTCTCATTATATTGTTAGAATTTGAAGGGGAATTGTGCTTTTTTCTTCTTCTCTCCTTACATTTTCCATTAGAATCTATGCATCACACAGCTCCTATTATCCAAATACATACATGTGTACTTGCCTAAAACATTTGGTATATGGAAATTAGTCATCATAGGAACAATTTTAAAACTCAAAATTTGTAAATCAAAACTTGAAATCTAAATAAGTTGGAAGCTCAATCAATACATGTATATATTGAATATTAATTATCAACAATAACATTAGGGTGATTACATTTAAGTACCATATGATGTGGTGCCTTGCATGACTCTTGCATCGCATCATTTGATGAACTCCACATTTTATCTAGTAAGCATCAACACTAATATTTTGTGGGGCCTATCAAACGACGGGTTAGCGCCATGTAAGTTTTGGCTTCAAAATACATGATAGAAGACGCAATACAAGCAGTTTGCTTCATGGTTTGCTAGAGATGTTTTGATTGAGTCCCTCCCGCTATGAACCTTCTCTTAAGATCTCGGCTGTACCCAAGGTTTTGAAAAGCGTTATGTGGTTTGCGCTTCTTTGGGTGTAAAGGTCAGAATATAACGGTTATGTATAACCGTAATCTGTCGGATTTTTTTTTAAATTTTTTGCCCAATTTGAAGAAAACTTACTGATATGCATATTTTCTTTCTTTTCAGAATCACATTTATTGAGGTTTAAAATAGATTTTAATCAATTTTTGTTAATTTTTAAGTATGATCTAATATACATATTTTTAAATCACTATAAAAGGAGTTTTTTTATATTTTATTTCAATAGTTAATGACTTTAAGAATAATGAATTTTAAATGTTTACAAATTATTTTTGACAAATACTTGAACTAACTAAATAAAAAATATTCACAATTATTAAATGATTATAAAAATAAAAATTGTGCCATGAACAAAAATTATTTGACGTAGTTTTTTAGATAACACTTTACAGCTAACTAAATAAAATTATTTACAATTAAGCATTACATGAAATGATTATAAAAATAAAAATTTGCCATGTACAAAAATTATTTTTGAACTACTGGTTTTATTTATTTTTTAAAGAGATTTTTTAGACAACACATTAACAAAATAAAAAATATTAAATAAAATAATTATAAAAATAAATACATCCACTATTTATATATTTTTTATTTTACATGCTAATGTAATGAAATAAAAATTTTAAAAAAAATTATAAACAAAAAAATTCATATAAGATTTTTTTTCTTTGGGTTTAGTTTACTTGAGTATTTGTTACTTTTTTGTAAACTTTTTTTTTTAATTTTTTGGGAAAAGGAAACTATTTAGAATATGGTGTAACGGTGTAAAATCTAACCGTCAGCTATTATGGTACCGCCACGTTACATTACAAGATCAAACAACTGCTGCACATGTAAATTTCTTTCACATCGATATAGCGGCCGTAACAGGTGACGGTAATCATCACGTTACATAACGGTTGCGGCTGCTTTTTAAAACCTTGGCTGTACCCCACCATGTCAACATGTAACATGGTACCCAAATGTGGTTACAATAGCATTTTGTCCTTCCCCTGTTCCAAATTCTTGGGCCTAGCTATATGGATTTATCCTCTTCAATTGGTTCTATTTGAAGTTGTATTATTAGTTAAGGCCTCGTTTTTGAACCAGCCCGTTTAGCCAAAAAGCCAAAAAGTTACTAAAAAAATAAAAAAGCCAACAACCCATACCAAAAAGTCAAAGATTCTCTTTTCTTTCTACTTTTTGTACATCTTTTCGTAAAAAATCAAAAAGTCATCCCAAACATACTAGTTTTTTTTAGCTCATATTTTAGCCAAATAGCCAAAAAGTTACTAAATTAGCCTGTTCCCAAACGAGGCCTAAGTTTATATTAAACTTGCCCTTGCTTACCTCAATCCATGTTCTCATTGACATTTTTGAAAATTTTATTTTCTTACCCTCTACGGGGATCAAACCACTTTTCGTGCCAAGTGTGTTAATTGGTTTATGATGCACATGGTCATACGATCTTAAATGACTTTCCTCATTTTTTTACTTCAATTGGTGCTACTTATAAGTTCTCTTAAAAGGATTCATTTCCTTTTTTTGTTCCCACTCATCCATTTCAACATTATCTTTTCAGCTATACTAATTTTCTTATTTTCTGCTTATGGTGTTTCTTAACTTCACAACATCTTGCACCATACATCATAGCATGTCATATCGCAGTCCTGTAAATTTTCCCCAAAATATTTTGCCAATATAATTTTATGTTAGATTTAAGCAAATGAATATTTGGAAGTTAATTTGTCTTGTGAGTTGTAAATGAATATGACTCCTGGTGTATCATATTTGCAATTTATTTAGGGAATTTTGCTTATCATTCGGTATTTCCTTTTAGTATTTGTTCGAACGGCATAGAGTTTGATTTGTGATGTGATATCATTTTTTGACAACTTTGGCGAGCATCAAAAAAATACTATGGTATCAAGTCATGTGCTGGTTACTTAGGTCCTTTCTATATCATATTTTGCTAGGTGTTTGGAAAATGAAGGCTTGCTGTATTTCAACTTTTCTAGTCAGTTCATTGATGTTCACTCCACTTTCATTATAACATCTATTGGGTGTTGTTTGGTAACGTTTACAGTTGATTATTGGTAAAAACAAAAACAAAAAGATGTTTGGTATGCAGTTTTATGTTCAATACGCAGGTTGCTTTTTCTTTGATTCTGTGTTTCTGTCTTGACATGTAGGTAGGTCAGTGTATTGGCTATTGTACCCAGTTTATAAATTAAAAATAAAATAAAAATTGTGCTTATTTATCTAACCAAAGATAACCTGTTTCAAATGTTTCCTTCTGATCCATATGCCATTTTTGTAATGACTTCAAAATATGTCCATGTTTTAAAGTTATCCTGAGATTAACCCCCAAACAGAAGTTGCACCTAGGTGGATGCCAATGGGGCAGTGTGGTGATGGATTTGTAGTGGCTCACCCCCGCCTTCAATCATATTGGGTGTTCGAGGAGGTGGGGGGGTAGGGCGTGGATGGGTTAATTTTGTAACCTTAGGAATAACAGAAGTAAGAGATGATGTGATCAATTATGGATAATGACTGATAAGAGTTAAAAAATGTAAGATGAGAGATAAAGAAGTAAAATTTAGTTTTGTGTGTAATATTTTGATGTTTTAGTATTACTTTATTTAAGAAAATTAAATTACATATATATATATTGTATTCAAAGAAAGAGATTTAATAAATATAATCAGGATGGGGATGTTGTAGGACGGGTTTGGGGAAGGAAACCCATACATGTTCCACTTCCTCGTCGGGGTGGGGCTACGTATCTAGGTCTTCTCAGGTACTTTGGTTTTTATGTGGCTTTATTTCTCTGTCACATAGTTCTCAGGCATGTAATTCCTTAAATGGATTGTTGCATGCTTGCAGAGTCCTGATTGGAATGCCTTTATTTGTTTGATGATATTATGGATGATCAAATGATTTTTTTTTTTGGTTTCTTTTCCCTTTGTCCACAAACTCCAGATGATGAAGAAAGGGAGAAACTCGCTAAGGAGATTTCTAAGGATTGGAGTTCTGGTAATACTCTTTTAGGAGTGATTTGACCACTTCATTGAGCAATTTGAATCTAGTACGTTTACTTCAATATGCGGTTTAAAATTCCTAATGATCTCCTACTAATTCCAGTGTTTGAACGAAGCATAAATACTTTGTTTCTCACTGAAATGGTTCGTGGTCTGATGCTCACGCTCAAGTATTTCTTCGACCCGAAAGTTACTGTAAGTTTTTTCTAATAGTAATTCTATACAAAAAGAAGAAGAAGCCTTTATAGAAAATTAACATAGAATGATGTGGCAAGTTTGGATTATATCACTTCAAAGAAAAAGACCCATGAAGATGACTTACATGTGCACAAATGCCACTGCCACTGCCACATCGTTCTTGTCATGAATTCTATTTAAAAATTCTATGAATAATTCTATAGACAATATCACTCTTACTAAAAGTACAATGGCTAAATATGATTGGTTGTCAAAAAAGCAATGATGACAATTAGGGTTGTGCAAAATACCGCCCAATCCATTAAAACTGCACCGATCCGCATTAATCCGCACTGTTTTATCTGCTAACCATAGATTAAATTTTAAAATTTATAATTCGCTTTCGAAACCGCTCCGTTCCGTTATATTTAATGCATATATTTTTGTTTATTTTTAATGAAATATCAAAGTAAAAATGAGTGTGAGAAAGATTTAAGATGTGAAATTTGTTACAAATTAGTAGTTACATATATGAAATACATATGTAAAATTAGTTTGTGTTGTATATATGAAAAATATTATGTAAATTAGTGTTATATTTATGCAAATGTTTGATAATTGGTTAGAATATTATCAATCTGCCAATTCCTTCAAAACCGCTCAAACCACAATTTGTCAATCCGCCATTCGGTTTGTAATTTTACTCTTAAACCGTTCGAATCAAGACTGCACACCCCTAACGACAATCAATGAACATTCAATGATAGTTAGACACGTGTTTTAGTAAGAATTTAAACGCATGTAGCATTGCTCTAGTTCTATAAGCACAACATCCTTTTTTCAATTATTGATGACCTGTATAAGTTGCTGTGGGCTAAGAATCTAGAATTTTCTTTTGTTGCACAGATCAATTATCCATTTGAGAAAGGCCCTTTGAGCCCTCGTTTTCGCGGTGAACATGCACTCCGACGTTATCCCACTGGAGAGGAGCGGTGCATTGCCTGTAAACTCTGCGAAGCTGTAAGAGTTCAATTTAATTATCCACATTTTACATGAAATAATATGATAGCCAGAAGCTTGGATTCTACACTATCCCACTTTCTAATTCAAGCTTGCTAAATTGAAATTTATTTTAGGTGTTCAGCTTTTAATAAAAATTAAAAAATTTATTATATTTGTTGGTTTTAAATTGTTTTGGCTCAAGGTAAAACAGTCGGAGCCCTTTACACACGTGCAAACCTATGTTATTCCCACATCTTTTCTAGTTTAATATGGCTTTGCTAGTTAGCATTTTCTTATGAAATGTTGGTTTTGCGACAGATTTGCCCAGCTCAAGCTATCACAATTGAGGCTGAGGAGCGTGAAGATGGAAGCCGTAGAACGACCAGGTAAATGATCTTGCTCAGTAGTTCTACTCTCTCTCTCTCTCTCTCTCTTATTAAGTTGTTCTTCATAGGTATGATGTCGACATGACAAAGTGCATCTACTGTGGATTCTGCCAAGAGGCATGCCCTGTTGATGCCATTGTTGAAGGACCCAATTTTGAATTTGCAACAGAGACTCACGAGGTTTGTGAACACTTCTTATTAGATCGCCAGCTTCTGTACATATATATATATATTTTTTGTTTGGGTGCATCTTGTTAGAGCTGTGTTTGGAGTCTACATTTGATGCAGCCTATACTTACAGCTTATGAGAATGAGACAAGTGTTTTAAACTTTTGTTTTCTTGTTATTGACTTTCAACTAGGGAGAAAAATTGTACCAAACAGGTCTTGTCTTGAAATTTTAAGCTACTCATGTACACCTTCTTGTTGTAGGAGCTTCTATATGATAAAGAGAAGTTGCTTGAGAATGGAGACCGATGGGAAACTGAAATTGCAGAAAATCTCAGATCGGAGAGCCTTTACCGTTGATTACTCTGATGATTGAACTCTATATCGAACTCTTTGATTCCTGCCTAGCTTGTACTTGAATTTTTTTGAATTCTGATAAATGTGATAAATAAATAGATCTGTCCATGCCTCAATCATTTGTTTGGCTATTGGATTTTTTATGCAGTTAAACTCTTTTTGTTAAATTTCTCTACCCAACATTTCATGGTGTCATGGGTTAATGTTGACTATCAAGGGAAGTACCGAAGCTTTTGTTTGTGATATTAAATAACACTTTGCAATAATTTTTTTACTTTTTATTTTTTTGAGTAAAGTTTGCAATATGTTTTTTGGAACATCAATATTGTCATTGATCCAAGACTGATTAAAAAAATGTATATATATATATTAGAAAAGTTGTTGTACTTTTTTACATGCCTCTGAAATTGAACATGATATCGTGCAAATGAATTCCAAATTTATGTCGTGTATTTCAATGGTTGTCAGATTGTCATTTTCAAATTTGTAAATTTGTAGGATATGATTCACTTTGCGTGGTTATAGTTTTCCAAAAACACATTTGAGAAAATTTTAGGGTGTGTTTGGTTTGTGTTTGTAGAGTAGTTTGTGTGATAAAAAGTACGAAAATTTGTTTGATTTACCTTTTTTCAGAAATGATTTTGAAAAATTGTTTTGGGAAGAGAGTTTTAAAAAAATGATTGATTTGATGTGTATGAGAGAGAGAGAGTGATTTTGGAAAGTAGGTAATTAAACAAAATTTTGATATTTTTTTTTGAAAAAATTTGTTTGGTTTGATTACTAAAATTTGTTTGTAGAGAATTATTTCTAAATATTTTTTTGAAAAACAAACCAAACAAGGCCCTACTTTCTTCGTTTTTTGTATTTTTTTGTTTTTACTGAATTTTTTTAATATTTTAAGTAATTCTTTTAATTTTTAGACATACTTAACATAAATATACCTAAAAAGTAAGAAAATTGTGAAAAAAATCTTTTAAAAATTCACTAAATATAAAAACTTCAAAAAAAAAAAATGTTAGAATTCAGTACATTTTTTATATTTTTATGTATTTATTAATTTTTTAAAATATTTTTTTCACAATTTTTTATTTTTTAGATACATCTAAGTAAGGTGCATCTAAAAAAGTAAAAAAATATTTCAAATTTAAAAAATATTCATTAAAAACAAAAAATCACAAAAATAAAAAAATTCAATTTTCAAAAAACTTATCTAAAAAACTCAAATAAAATATACTGATTAATTTTCTGGATTCTTTTTGATCCAAGACTTTTTGTCATTGATCCAAGACTTTTTGCAAATTTGTAGGATATGATTAATTTTCTTCATTCTTTCCGAATCATTCATGACAATTACTGGATGAGCACTCAAATTTTTAAGTTTTTCATACATATTTGGGAAGTTAGTTAAAAGTTGATTTGTTAGTTTATTTATTTATTTTTTTATTCTTTTGTGTGTAAAAAATGTGAGAGGTGATGTGACTCAAAATAGATTAAAAGTTAAAAGCTAACTTCCTAAATTGCCCTATATTATTAACTAATCAATCTCTCTCTCTATCTCTTATATATATATATATATATATATTTTAAATGCTACTGATATTTTTCTAAATAACTTGAATTTGTTATTATGTTCATAGCCAGCACAAAATATCTCGATTAAGCTGTAAACTAGCCAAAAAAAATACTAGCTACTGGGGAAGAATAAAGAATACAGAATATAGAAAAAGGAATAAGAAGAAATAAGTAATGAGAAAAAGAGGGGGAATATAAAAAGTGAAAAGTAAAAATAAAAATAAAAATAAGGGTAAATTATGATTACATTTTTTGAGATTTGCTTAAAATATGAATTGTCTCTATGATTTTGAAAATTACATCATACCTTTTAAGTCTTTAATTCATTACAAATGATTCATTTTATCAATAAATTATCAAGTTAATTAATAATTTTTAATAATGTCAGAAATATATTTTAATTAATAATGTATAGAAGATTAGTTAGAAATTTATTTTTTCATTTAATTCTATTAAATAAAAAATTCTTACAAAGGGGATAATTTCATATTTTAAATAAATCACAAGAGGTGTACTTGTAATTTACCGAAAAAATAATTATGAAATGATAAAAGTACAAACAAGTTATATAAAATTGTTGGGGAAATTACAAATATACTTTTTGAAATTTATTTAAAATATAGATTATCCTTGTAATTTAAAAAATTACAAATTTTCCTTTGTCAGAATTTTTATTTAATAGAACTAATAGGAAAATAAAATTAATTATTTTTCTACTATATAATAATAAAATTATATAAATTATTAATTAAAATATATTTATGATATCATTAAAAATAGTTAATTAACTTTATAATTGATTAATAAGAATGATAATTTATTATACAATTAAAAATTTAAAGGGACGGAATATAATTTTTAGAATTACAAGAGACATATCTATTTTATGCAAATATCAAAATGTATATTTATAATGCCTCATTTGCAGACAGACTATTTTAACAACTTTTTAATTAAAATAAAAGTAAAAAAATTAATATATTTGATATGATTTTTTGACTTTAAAAATATACAACAACAAAAAATACTGAGAAAAAAAAATCTTTAACCTTTTTATATAAATTATTAATAACATGTTGACATTTTTAATTTTTAAATTAAAATTGAATATTGTCAAAGAGGCCTAAATTGTTTTATAATTATATTGGCCTGGTTTAGTAAAATTTAAAGGTAGTTTATTTCAACTTTTGACTTAAGTTAAGTTATTAGGTTGTGTTTGGTACAACTTAGGGCTCTTTTGGGAACATGGTAATAATCAGATTATTAACAACTTCCTCTCTCACAAAAAAATGATTATAATCTGCTTATAATCAACTTTTCACCAAAAAGTTGATTATAACCATCTTCCCAAAATAGGGCTTAATTGGTCAAATTATAACTAAAAAAAAAAAAGTTATTTTCAGCTCATTTGTAGAATTATGGACTTACAGCTTAAGCGGGCTGCTGTTCATGGGTCATGAAATAACTAAAATGCCCCTCCAAAATTTCAACAATTACAGAATTGCCACTATATAAACCCTCTCGTTGCCCTAGCCCCCTCCCCTCCTCACACTCCTCTTCTCATTTCCTCTCTTGGCGACACTGAAGACGATCCTCCACAGCAGCCGGTCGTACTCCTCCACATCTCCAACACAGCCGATCGAACTCCTTCCGTCCTTGTTTCCGTTGATCTGCACCAAAAAGGTAAGAGTTCTTGCCTTTTTGTTTGTGATATATATATATATATGTATACACACATCGAGTTAGGGTTTACAGACAGAGACCAGATCACACTCCATTCCTCTCCTCGCTTTCTTTTTCTCCGATTTGCATAATCTTCTGCTCAATTTTCGGTGTTCTTGTTAAATTTTTGCTTAAAATCACTATCACTTTTGGTTCATTTTTTTTTTTTAATTATATATATATCTAAAGATTGGCCTAATCAGTTTAAATGTTGACAAAAACTTTGGGTTTTTGGAGATTGGGAATGGGATGAATCAATTGGTGTACATTAGGTGCAGCTAATGAAGTTGATGTGATGATTGAACTTAAGATTGATAGTTTGCATATATTGTGTCAATTCATTTAATTGGCAATAGTGTGCTCTAGTGGGTTAATTAATAATTATTAATATAAAAGTATTGATCTGTTCCCCTGCCCATGTTTATGATCATTTATGGTAAAGATTAACATATCTGAAAATAGTATTGATGAGTTCAAATGTACTATATAATCCATGTTTTTATCTTTTTATCTTTTTTCCATCACATCACCTCTCTACTTTTATGCATCTTTTCGTAAAAAGACAAAAATGGCACTTTTTTAGAACACCCCAAACAAACCCTAACTATTGTTGTGAAGTTTGATGAATTTGTTACTATTGTTGTGAAGTTTGTCCAACCTTCACTATTTTTGTTTAGTATTTTTACTATTGAGTTTGCTTTATGGTAAAGATTAACATATCTGAAAATAGTATCGTCACTATTGAGTTTGCTTCATGAAGTTTGTTACTATTTTTTTTTTATAGATTGTTAATCTGTGATACAATGCTGAAAAGACTATTAGGATCAACTCATTACTAAAACTGCTTGATTAGGGGATTTTCATGTTGAGATGATGAGAGCATGTAGCTTCAAAATTATGTTCGCCAATTTGTTTGAATTCTGTTTCCTGGAGTTCGTAAAGAATAAACCCACAATTTGGCCATACTGATGGGTATCTTTTTGTAATTGTCTGGGCACTGTTCACATCCTCAAAGTTTTGTATCTCTTTCCTGATTAAAGGTACCCAAACAAAATGTTTTTCTTTTGCTTTTTACCTCTTTTATTATTTTATGCTTCATTGTGGTTGTGTCCCCAAGTCAGTTGCTATTAGTTTGAACATTGAAGATTTGTTGGTTTTAACATGGATAGTTCATTGGCCTTCAGAAATACATTCAAGATTTATTTTGTCCATTTGTTTTTGTATGTAAGAACAGAGGGAAGACAATTGATCATCTCTTTACAACTTGATTTAGTGAGCTATGGTCCCTTTATTTTTTTGCCCTCTTTACACTCCCCTCCAAGAAACCATGATAAATTGGGACCAGCATTTGGGGAAGGGAATGAGTTCATTGAATTAACAGAGACTAGTATTAGGTGTTGGGAGGTTGTCAAGGGGTGTATATGTTAATGGAGGAGATGTTTTTGAGTTGCAACCTTGCTGCTTGTGGGTGAATATCTGGAGAGGGGGAGCGAGTTTTTGGCAGTCATCATTTTTATTTCTTAGTCATTTTTATTTCTTAGTCATCATTTTCGGAATTTCCATGTTAGAAGGAATATTGAAAATATACTAATGAAAACCTTTTTCATCGAAGAAACAGGTTGACAGAGAAAACTCATCATGACAGGGTTTCTTTTAAGTTAACCTCACTATAATTTTTAAGTTTTTTGTTGTGCAAATTATACCTCAAATAACATTATGTGCAGAAATAAACAATCCAAACAACAAGAACAACTACAAGAAACTGATAAATATTATGAAAAATTTAGAAGTAAAAGGATTGTAATCTTCATTCGTATTGGAACTTACCTGATTACTACAAGTCATAGTTAAATCAATCAAAAAGCATGCCAGATGAATAAATGCATTCATCTACAAATGAAAGGGAAGATTTTAATAGATTTTAATCAAATAGATGGCTGGTGTATCAATGAGCAGATTATGACTTCAATAGATTTTAATCAAATCTTCCAATAGATTTTAATCAACAACAAGATTATGGGTATGTTTGGTTTGAGTTTGGGAGATGAGTTTTAGAGATAAAAAGTATGAAAAGTTGTTTGGTTTAGTTTTTTTCAAAAGATGTTTTGGAAAATTATTTTGAGAGAGTTTTGGAAAAAGTGATTGATTTGATGTGTATGAGAGAGAGATTTCATGAAATCTAAGTAAAAAAAAAAGACGAATTCCTCTATCTGATATCGCCTGCTCCAACGGAGGAATTTGACTTTTAATTAAATCACTAGTCGACCAATCAATGCAAAAAATGAAAAACCTGGTTCTGAAACAATTGGTTGTTGCTGGTTGCTATGGTGATGCCCAGTATCACTACCTCTTCCTTATCTATATCCATTAATACCTGGTTCTGAAACTTTTTTTTTTTTTTTTTGATACAACCACCCATTTTTGCAACTTATCTCTTCAACAAAACCCATATCAGAAAAGAAGATATACATAGATGATTTTCTTGTAAAAGACCAAACTGATGATTTTCTTGTATAGATAAGGAAAGAAAGACGAAAAATGGTAAATAAAAACCAACAATATTACGTATTTAAGCAAATCCCAGATCATAGATAAGTGATTGAATCTAAACGTTTGACAAAGAGGGAGAGAATTGATCCAAATATATTCTGATCAGAAAGTTAGAAAACTTGTTTGTTTTGGTTACATATAGGTAATCAAATATGAGTAAAAAATATGAACTCTTTGCTACCAAAAAATGTATATATATATTTGGCATGCCCCAAAATGATTATGTGAACTTTGCATTCTTGTAACAAGTTCACTATCTTCGCAATGTTCAACTAACAGTAGCCAATTTGTGAACAATTAAAATCAATATATGCACATAATTTAGAATTATAAATTCACTATACTCGCAATCCTCGTTTTTGCACGAGGTTTCAATTAGATCAAATGATACAGCTACTCTGTTGCATTCATCGTGTGACATAGTTAGAAAGGTAATGAAATAGCTTTATTTGGTTCAAGTGGTGGTTGACTTGGGGTTGACCTCTCGGTAAATTTTTCACAAAATTTGCTTGAAGTGGTCATCCGAGAGGATGTCTGGTAGGTCCAGACTCAACGACTATACACATTAAATTGTTGAAAGGTACTAGACATCTTTAGTCTGGTGAAAATTTTGGAGCGTTCTCAATTTAATACCATTTTGATAAAATTATTGGAGCACAAAAAGTACATCTTTTTCACCAAATTTTAATTTGGTAATGCATCTGATGAACCATTAGAGATGGCTTAATAATTTCATTTTTGCATTTTATACATCACGATTGCTAGAGATACTTACAATCTTACTACGATTTTACTTACACACTCATAAGGCACAAGTTTCGATAAGATCAACCATCGCGATATGAGACCCATATCAACTTATGAATGTGTTAGTAAGATTGTAAGTATCCCTAACATTTTTCTTTTATACATATCATCGATCATTTCTCTTGCACATTTTTCTATCATTGCCAGACTCTTCATATTCATTCTTTGCACATTTTTCTATCATTGCCAAACTCTTCATATTCCTTCTTTGACCCTTCATTACCATTACCCTTTTACCCAACCGTCCATTCCAATCCGTTTTCTTAAACTCAAACAAACGTTCGAGGAAAATGACAAGAGTTGACAAAAAATTTATTTGTTGACGACACCAACATTGCCAAAGATAGGATTTGCAACGGCGATGAGGTAATAAGATTTGATAGGACTAATGCATTCACAGTAAGGCCGTTATTAGATGTCGTTTGGGAACAATTTTTTTTAATAATTTTTTAATTTTTTAATTAAAATATAATATAAAAAAATTAGTATGTTTGAGATATTTTTTGATTTTTTTTACAAAAATATATGCAAAAAGTAGAAAGAAAATAATTTCTTTGACTTTTGGTATAGATTGTTGGTTTTTTAATTTTTTTAGTAACTTTTTGACTTTTTAACTAAAAAAACTACTTGCCAAACGAGGCCTTAGTGAATATAAGGTTAGTGATGGTAACAAGAATAGATGAATTGATTAGTATTGTGTTTGGTATAACTTTCAAATTATAATTTTACTCTTACATTCTAATGTTATATTTGGTTTAAATTTTCAAAAATTCATTCCAACACCACATTTGAAAACACATGATGGTGTTTGGAAAGTGAGTTTTTATGTAGATTTTTTTAGTTGTAGGTTTTTATTAGATAAAATTTTTTTGGTGTTTGGGAAGATAGTTGAATTTTTATGTGGTTGGATGCGATGTTTGTGAGAGAAAAAGTGAAATGATTATGAGGTTGGATGTGATATTTTGTTTGGATGTGTTTTTTTTGGTTTTGTAAAAAGTTTGTCTTTTAGTGGAAAAAATGAGAAAAAAATTTGGAACCTAGGTTCCCAAAAAAATTTGTCTTTTAATGCATGTTTGCTAATGTGAGTTTTTGATTTTTGAATTTGCACTTTGGGTCGTCTGTCCGGATGTCCGGCCGGTTGACCAGAACAGTATATTTATTTATTTATTTATTTTTTTGCAATTGCCAATCGCTACTTGTTATTTGGGAATATATATATATATTTATTTTTGATATTTTTTAAGTATATAATTATTTTTTTAGACCAAAATGACAAATTATTTTTCTAAAAATAAATTTTAAAAAGAGTTTGGTTATGAATTTTGAATCAAATTTTGAGTTGTGTGTTTGGTTATGAATTATAAGTTTTTGAATTAAATTTTGAAAATTATTTTCAAAACTCATAGCCAAACAACTTTTCTCATTTCATATGTTATATTAAAAATTCAAAACTTTCTTCAAAACTCATAACTAAATAAATTTTCTTTTTTCAAGTCATAATTTCAAAACTCACAAACTTAAAATATAACTTTATTATCAAATCGTAATTTTAAAATTCTACCCAATGCCAACGCCGCCTAAAATTTTCTTAGCAGGTCATATAGTTTTAATGGGGAGGGGATTGTGAGGGATGGCTAAGGTGAAGGATGGCAAAGAAATAGGGGGGTGGCCAGCAATTGGGGCAAGGAAGTAAGAGGAGAAGAAAAAATGTGGGGAGGGAAAAATCATAATTTTATGTTTTTGAACTTTTCATTTAATTTTGGGCAATTGCTCAAGCGGTTGTAGAGAGCGTTAAATGTCAAATTGAGTAAGATTTCAACTTTGAATCCGTGAAGAGATATTGACATGCATTCTAATATAATTATTAGGCCATGTTTGTTTGAGCGGATTGGATTAGGTTGAATTAACATTCCCATGACTAGTAGTCTTAGGACTCTGAATCTTTTGGATTATGTATCACATCTTATGTTTGGATTGAGTTAGGATTATAAGGAGGACTAATAGTCTAGACTTGCTTAATCTTCTAATTTATGTCCCACCCTCTATGAGATTGAATAGGCCATCATATGTGGGATATCATATCTAGATGGATTGTTAGTTAAGTACTTCAATTATTTAACCAAACATTGGATTAATAATTTTATTGGACTATTAGTTCAATCCCAAGCTCATGTCCACCTAAACAAACATGACCTTAATATACTAATCGTTATTTTGTGAAAAAATAAATAAAATAAAATATCTTTCATGATTTAATTAAAAAAATATATTTTAAATGTTTTTATAATTATTTGTACACCAAATTCATTTTTCTAGGGCATTTCTAAAAATATAAAATACAATGTCTTAAAATAAATATTAAATAACACTAAAAAATAATATATTGCAGTAAGAAGCTTAACGAAATTGAAAAAACCTTACATAAGATTTTTGGAATAACAAACATCTCCCTAGTGCTATCAAACTAATGAGTCGACAAGATGTAATAATTTTTTATTTTTTTTTATAATTTTAATCTTAATTTTGTACTCCTAACATGCACTTCACCACACCCAAACCGCCCTCTTCTCTCAATTATATAGTTTTACCTTCTTATTGATAGTATAATATAATTAAAATAACACCAATTTATATATTTTTGATAATTTTTAAATATAATTGTCACCTTGTGATATGGAGGCAATCGTTAAAAAAATAAAAAAAAATTATAAAATCGCTCACATGAATGTGAGACCATGTCAACGTGAGTGTTTATTAAATCTTTTTAATAAAAAATTTAGTGTCTCTAATATTGTTGATATTTAAATTGTTGTAGAGAGGTTTAATTTATTCAAGATATAAAAATCGAAAAAACGATTAAATTGGCAGCAGAGAAAAAATTTACAAAATTATAAAAAAAATTAATATTTTAATTATTAATATTTATAAACTTAATCACTAACTTGTAATTTTTTTTACTTTTTTTTTTAGTGATACACAAGCTGTTATTCCCCCTTTTAAAATAGTGTAATTGATCATAATTTCAAAGCTGAACACATGGTATTGTTTGGGAAGTTGGTTAGGTTATTTTAATTTTTGACTATTTTAATAGATTAAAGTTTTTATGTTTGTAAAGATGATTTGATTTTTTTTTTTTATAGTTAAATGAAATATTTGTAAGAGAAAAAGTAAAATAATTATAAATTTAATATGACATTTTGTCTTATTAATTATTTTATTATTATTATTATTATTATTATTTTTTTTTGTAAATTTTTAATTTTGACCTAAAATACCAAATTTTAGGTTTTACCAAACAAGGCGATGGTGGTCGTGAAAACACCCAAGTGATAAGTGGTTCCTTAGGCGGTTTCAGCTGTTCCCAATCTCTCGCGACTCGAAGACTCCTCCACCCCTCCCTCACTCCCTCCCCATATTCATATTGGCCCATCATCAATCAGCAATGGCGGCCATCTTAGCTCGCAAATCTCTCTTCGCTCTTCGCTCTCGTCACCTTGTAAGCCTCTCTCTCTCTCTCTCTCTCTCTCTCTCTTGTTTGCACGCGTGTATATGTCTATATAATGTTCTGGGTAATTTTCATGTGATACACTAAAATGGAGTTTGATTCGTCTTGATTTGGGGAAGTATTGTTAAATCAGTTAATATAGAGTCTAGTTAGATTCTCTAGGGCTCGAATGTTTTAATCAAGATTGAGGTTTCACAATTGGCTCTGTCATTTCAACCATAAGTTTAATTTCTGACTTGATTTGGTATTTGGACTGCTAATTTCCCACAAACACGAATTATTGTTCATTAACTAATTTTTTGAGGGATTCTAGAAATGGACCGAAGATACTAAAATCTCGCAGAATCCACCTATGGTCTAGATAATATGAACCCTAATTACGAAATGAAGGGGAAGAGGAAAAAATTACACATGCATAGAGGTTTGGGGTAATTCCCCCAAGCGGGAATTGGTTATTTTAGTTTACATTTTGACATTTTATGAAAATATGTGTAAAAAAAGTAGAGAGTGATATCACACCTTATAGTGACTTTTTGGCTAAAGACCCAAGTCCGCAAACCCCGGGAGAGGGGGGAGGGGGGTGTGTGTGTGTGTGGAATATTTTGCTGATTAAACAAGGCATGTGGAGGGAAGTAATACTGAGTGGAATCCTTACCATGATGGTTGTTGCTTCTAATACTGTTACATTCATCTTAATTATTATTATTACCATCATTACAAATGGGCAATGGATGCTAAAATTGTATTGTGTGAATTGGTATGTAGGCCTTGGCCGGACAAACATTGCATAACCCGAACCATTATGGTATGGTATTGGCTACACGTTCATTTGCCACAAAACAGTCATTTTCTACTGATAAAGGTTTGCACTCTGTTCCCACATTTGTTCAATCTCCCATCTTGTACATGTACATGCATGCAGTACATTCTTGTGAGGGTTATCTTAATCACCATATTATATTTTAGAGAGAATTAGCCAAAATTTGTTCATATATTGTGCTTTCATGATGTGTTTAAGGATGGAAAAATCTTTATTTGAGTCCAGAAAGAGATAGTGAAAGCACATATGCCTTATACACTGACTGATCTTCATTATGTTACTTGTATTGCATGAATCAACTTGCAGTTTTTGGGTTAGGATTTTTTTGAATTATAGAGAGACTTGCCACATTAGATGATACTCTTGTGATAGTGTGAGATCCATTATGCAATTATTTGACAACTTACTTGGATTGAGAACAACATATTTGTAGTTTTACCATTGGTTAAAAGATTTGGCTATTGCTTGATAACAGTATTATTAACTTGCCAAGCCTGTGCAAAATTTCATGCAAAGTTTAATGGAGCGGTCATATCATAAAATGTTTTGGTTTCATAGTTGTTGTTCCAAGTAATGAGGATGCTTGTTATTGCAGAAGGCATCTCTTGAATATCATTTCAGAAATTTAGTAGTCGATAAGTAAAACATGTGCAGCTAGTTGTTAGTATCGTACTATACATGATATATCATATACTTTGTTCTAGAAGTATGTTGAT
Organism: Camellia lanceoleosa; assembly: GCA_025200525.1. Taxonomy (NCBI): domain Eukaryota; kingdom Viridiplantae; phylum Streptophyta; class Magnoliopsida; order Ericales; family Theaceae; genus Camellia; species Camellia lanceoleosa. Next base: position 161,392,281 of record CM045760.1, on the reverse strand, counting down.
AAACATCTTTTTATAAAGAAGTTATATTTTATCGTTTTACTAGTATGTTAAGATTAAGAGTTGTGTTTTCTTTTCTCTCATTATATTGTTAGAATTTGAAGGGGAATTGTGCTTTCTTCTTCTTCTTCTTCTTCTTCTTCTTCTTCTTCTTCTTCTTCCCCTCTCCTTACATTTTCCATTAGAATCTATAGCGACCCCGGTCCTTTCCCATTTGATTATTGTATCCGGACTTAGGTTCCGTAGATTCTATCATTGTATAATTGTTGTTGTCGTCCTTTATTTTCTCATTTGGAGTTATAGGATGTGTTGGGCAGGTTTGTTTCAGGTTGGTTGGGTTCGGAAACCAAGTGTTGCTGTCCAGTTTTTGGGTTGGTCGCTTGATCGAGGGTTGTATTTTGTGCCTGGTGGCTCGAGCCAGGTTTTCTCCGCTTGAGCGATTGCGTCTAGTATAGACCTGAGAGCAGTGTTTCTTGGCTCGAGCGAGCTTTCTTCGCTTTCGGCGAGCATTCTTCGCTCGGCGGCGTTCCTTCGCTTCGGCGTGCGTCTGTTGCGAACTGAGGTTTGAGTTCTTCGCTCGGCGAGCTTTTGGGTTGTTGGCTCGGCGAGGCATTCTTGGCTCGGCGAGGGCTTTTCTGTCTGGTCGCCGGCGACCAAGTCTTCGCTTCGGCGAGCTGTCGAGTTTAAATAGGCAACAACGGGTTTTTGAATAGTTTTTCATCCTCTTTTTATTCCAAAACCCTAGGTCCGACTTCTCTCTCCCTCTACACACCTTCTCTCTTAGGTTTGATCTACTTAGAGTGTGTTTCTACCCTAGATCCTTTATTAAAAAGATAGAGTGGGTCGAGGGCTACATTTTAATCTGAACCATCTTGGGTTTGGAGCACTTTGGATTTTGGGTCATCATCTCCGTCTTCTTCATTCGGGTTAAATTCTTCGAGGTAGGGATTTCCTACTCCATATTATAAGTTTTGTTCAAAGTTCTGGTATTTTGATATGTTGGGGGTAAATTGGTAATTTTGGGAAAGCCCTAATTGTTTTAATAAATTAATCTGTATAATTAATTTAAGGAAAATTGGGGATATTAGTTAAACTCATGGAATTGAGAATTCTAAGTGTAAATGGTGTAGTTGGTTAATTTAATCACTAGCCTATTGAAATGTTGAGATTATAATTGTTGATATATTTATTTCTTGTCTAGAAATAACTGTTTTGGGTTATCGGTGGAGGATAGTCATGATTGTTGTAGACATTGCATGTGGATTAGGAAAAATTGAAACTAATCACATTGGTTAAGTCATTTACTTTGACTATTAAATTAATACAGAAAATACGTGTATTGATTGAGCATTGCATGTGCATATTGTTTGGGAGAAGACAGGGGATGTACTCCACGGTTTAGGAGAAGAAAGGGGATGGATCTCTAAACCGGATTTTGTTTGGGAGGAGATAAGGGATGTACTCCATTAGCATCACTATTATGTGTGTGCTTATTGATTATAGAAGTGTTTTTATATGTTGTTGATACAACACTAAAATGTGTATCAAATGAGAAGTATGAAGTGTTTTGATATGAGCCTTAGTCTCAATTGTTTTGTTGATATGGGAAGTAATGTTAATGTGATATGTAGTTCACTGTTATAGTCTGGCCAGGTTCTGAGCCATATTGGTAATAATGGAAAGTTGAATAAATAATGGAAAGTGAAACTGATATTTTGTGTTAACCATCTATTGGATGTTATTGCTTTATTCAATACTTATATTTGGTTTAGTATTTTTCTACTGGGCTGTGGCTCACCCTATATGAGAACATCATTTTCAGGTTCAGGTGATGGGCTACCTCCAAGGAATTAGCTTGGAAGGATTTAGAGTTGAAGACTCTATTTAGATTAGTTGTTATTTCTTTTATTTGATATTACATGTAAACTCAAGCCAAGGGCTGAATTTGTAGTTGAGTTAGAACTCATGTTTTTGTGTCCAAGTGTTGGCTTGGAAAGATGTAAGCCCATAGGGCATTTATTTTGATGTTACATGTGATGTCTTTCAATAATGATACTTTGATAGATGAATGATAATTCGGTTTTCTTTTATCAATGCATGTTAAAGTTATATATTATGGGTGTATTTTTGAGGCGTTACAGAATCTATGCATCACACAGCTCCTATTATCTAAATACATACATGTGCACTTGCCTAAAACATTTGGTATATGGAAATTAGTCATCATAGGAACAATTTTAAAACTCAAAATTTGTAAATCAAAACTTGAAATCTTAATAAGTTGGAAGCTCAATCAATACATGTATATATTGAATATTAATTATCAACAATAACATTAGGGTGATTACATTTAAGTACCATATGATGTGGTGCCTTGCATGACTCTCGCATCGCATCATTTGATGAACTCCACATTTTATCTAGCAAGCATCAACACTAATATTTTGTGGGGCCTATCAAATGACGGGTTAGCGCCATGTAAGTTTTGGCTTCAAAATACATGATAGAAGACGCAATACAAGCAGTTTGCTTCATGGTTTGCTTGAGATGTTTTGATTGAGTCCCTCCCGCTATGAACCTTCTCTTAAGATCTCGGCTGTACTCAAGGTTTTGAAAAGCGGTTACGGTGGCGTGGTTGCAGTTGCTGGGTGTAAAGGCCGTAGTATAACGGTTGCGATAACCAGAACTGTTATTTTTTTTATTTTTATTTTTTGCACAATTTGAAGAAAACTTACTGATATGCATATTTTCTTTCTTTTTAGAATCACATTTGTTGAGGTTTAAAATAGATTTTAATCAATTTTTGTTAATTTTTAAGTATGATCTAATATACATATTTTTAAATCACTATAAAAGGAATTTTTTTATATTTTATTTCAATAGTTAATGACTTTAAGAATAATGAATTTTAAATGTTTACAAATTATTTTTGACAAATACTTGAACTAACTAAATAAAAAATATTCACAATTATTAAATGATTATAAAAATAAAAATTGTGCCATAAACAAAAATTATTTGACGTACTTTTTTAGATAACACTTTACAGCTAACTAAATAAAATTATTTACAATTAAGTATTAAATGAAATGATTATAAAAATAAAAATTTGCCATGTACAAAAATTATTTTTGAACTACTGGTTTTATTTATTTTTCAAAGACATTTTTTAGACAACACATTAACAAAATAAAAATATTAAATAAAATGATTATAAAAATAAATACAACCACTATTTATATATTTTTTATTTTACATGCTAATGTAATGAAATAAAAAATTTTAAAAAAAATTATAAACAAAAAAATTCATATAAGATTTTTTTTTCTTTGGGTTTAGTTTACTTGAGTATTTGTTACTTTTTTGTAAACTTTTTTTTTTAAATTTTTTGGGAAAAGGAAACTATTTAGAATATTGTTAAAGGGTGTAACGGTGTGTAACGAACCGTTCTGACTATTATGGTATCGCTTCTTAATTCTGTGATCTTAAAACAACCGTTGCACATGTAAATTTCTTTCACACTGATATAGCGGCCGTAACAGGTGACGGTAATCATCACGTTACATAACGGTTGCGGCTGCTTTTTAAAACCTTGGCTGTACCCCACCATGTCAACATGTAACATGGTACCCAAATGTGGTTACAATAGCATTTTGACCTTCCCTTGTTCCAAATTCTTGGGCCTAGCTATATGGATTTGTCCTCTTCAATTGGTTCTATTTGAAGTTGTATTATTAGTTAAGGCCTCGTTTTTGAACCAGCCCGTTTAGCCAAAAAGTCAAAAAGTTACTAAAAAAATAAAAAAGCCAACAACCCATACCAAAAAGTCAAAGATTCTCTTTTCTCTCTACCTTTTGTACATCTTTTCGTAAAAAATCAAAAAGTCATCCCAAACATACTAGTTTTTTTTAGCTCATATTTTAGCCAAATAGTCAAAAAGTTACTAAATTAGCCTGTTCCCAAACGAGGCCTAAGTTTATATTAAGCTTGCCTTTGCTTACCTCAATCCATGTTCTCATTGACATTTTTGAAAAATTTATTTTCTTACCCTCTACGGGGATCAAACCACTTTTCGTGACAAGTGTGTTAATTGGTTTATGATGCACATGGTCATACGATCTTAAATGACTTTCCTCATTTTTTTACTTCAATTGGTGCTACTTATAAGTTCTCTTAAAAGGATTCATTTCCTTTTTTTGTTCCCACTCATCCATTTCAACATTATCTTTCAGCTATACTAATTTTCTTATTTTCTACTTATCGTGTTTCTTAACTTCACAACATCTTGCACCATACATCATAGCATGTCATATCGCAGTCCTGTAAATTTTTTCCTCAAAAAATTTTGCCAATATAATTTTATGTTAGATTTAAGCAAATGAATATTTGGAAGTTAATTTGTCTTGTGAGTTGTAAATGAATATGACTCCTGGTGTATCATATTTGCAATTTATTTAGGGAATTTTGCTTATTATTCTGTATTTCCTTTTAGTATTTGTTCGAACAGCATAGAGTTTGATTTGTGATGTGATATCATTTTTTGACAACTTTGACGAGCATCAAAAAAATACTATGGTATCAAGTCATGTGCTGGTTACTTAGGTCTGTCTATATCATATTTTGCTAGGTGTTTGGAAAATGAAGGCTTGCTGTATTTCAACTTTTCTAGTCAGTTCATTGATGTTCACTCCACTTTCATTATAACATCTATTGGGTGTTGTTTGGTAACGTTCTGATTGATTATTGGTAAAACAAAAACAAAAAGATGCTTGGTATGCGATTTATGTTCAATCTGTGAGTTGCTTTTCTTTGATTCTGTGTTTACGTCTTGACATGTAGGTAGGTCGATGTATTGGCTATTGTACCCGGTTTATAAATTAAAAATAAAATAAAAATTGTGCTTATCTATCTAACCAAAGATAACTTTGTTTCAAATGTTTCCTTGATCCATATGCCATTTTGTAATGACTTCAAAATATGTCCATGTTTTAAAGTTATCCTGAGATTAACCCCCAAACAGAAGTTGCACCTAGGTGAATGCCAATGGGGCAGTGTGGTGATGGATTTGTAGTGGCTCACCCCCACCTTCAATCATATTGGGTGTTCGAGGAGGTGGGGGGGGGGGGGGTAAGGTGTGGATGGGTTAATTTTGTAACCTTAGGAATAACAAAAGTAAGAGATGATGTGATCAATTATGGATAATGACTGATAAGAGTTAAAAAATGTAAGATGAGAGATAAAGAAGTAAAATTTAGTTTTGTGTGTAATATTTTGATGTTTTAGTATTACTTTATTTAAGAAAATTAAATTACATATATATATATATTGTATTCAAAGAAAGAGATTTAATAAATATAATCAGGATGAGGATGTTGTAGGACGGGTTTGGGGAAGGAAACCCATTCCTGTTCCACTTCCTCGTCGGGGTGGGGCTACGTATCTAGGTCTTCTCAGGTACTTTGGTTTTTATGTGGCTTTATTTCTCTGTCACATAGTTCTCAGGCATGTAATTCCTTAAATGGATTGTTGCATGCTTGCAGAGTCTCGAATGGAATGCCTTTATTTGTTTGATGATATTATGGATGATCAATTGATTTTTTTTTTTGGTTTCTTTTCCCTTTGTCCACAAACTCCAGATGATGAAGAAAGGGAGAAACTATAGCGACCCCGGTCCTTTCCCATTTGAGTATTGTATCCGGACTTAGGTTCCGTAGATTCTATCATTGTATAATTGTTGTTGTCATCCTTTATTTTCTCATTTGGAGTTATAGGATGTGTTGGGCAGGTTTGTTTCAGGTTGGTTAGGTTTGGAAACCAAGTGTTCTTTGTCGATTTTGGGTTGGTCGCCGGCGAGATTTGGTCGCTTCGGCGAGGTTGTATTTTGTGCCGGGTGGCTCGAGCTAGGTTTTCTCCGCTCGAGTGAGCGATTGTGTCTAGTATAGACATGAGAGCAGTGTTTCTTGGCTCGAGCGAGCTTTCTTCGCTCAAGCGAGCTGGTTTGTTCTTCGTTCGGCGGCGTTCCTTCGCCGCGTCGGCGTCGTCTGATTGCGAACACGAGGTTTGAGTTCTTCGCTCGGCGATCTTTTCTCCGCCGGCGAGCTTTTTGGGTTGTTGGCTCGGCGAGGGCTTTTACGTATGCAGTCGCTCGGCGACCAAGTCTTCCTTCGGCGAGCTGTCGAGTTTAAATAGGCAACATCGGGTTTTGAATAGTTTTTCATCCTCTTTTTATTCCAAAACCCTAGGTCCGACTTCTCTCTCCTCTACACACCTTCTCTCTTAGGTTTGATCTACTTAGAGTGTGTTTCCCTAGATCCTTTATTAAAAAAGATAGAGTGGGTCGAGGGCTACATTTTAATCTGAACAATCTTGGGTTTGGAGCACTTTGGATTTTGGGTCATCATCTCCGTCTTCTTCATTCGGTTTAAATTCTTGAGGTAGGGATTTCCTACTCCATATTATAAGTTTTGTTCAAAGTTACGGTATTTTGATATGTTGGGGTAAATTGGTAATTTTGGGAAAACCCTAATTGTTTTAATAAATTAATCTGTATAATTAATTTAAGGAAAATTGGGGATATTAGTTAAACTCATGGAATTGAGAATTCTAAGTGTAAATGGTGTAGTTGGTTAATTTAATCACTAGCCTATTGAAATGTTGAGATTATAATTGTTGATATATTTATTTCTTGTCTAGAAATAACTGTTTTGGGCTATCGGTGGAGGATAGCCATGATTGTTGTAGACATTGCATGTGGATTAGGAAAAACTGAAACTAATCACATTGGCTAAGTCATTAATTTTGACTATTGAATTAATACAAAAATTACGTGTATTGATTGAGCATTGCATGTGCATATTGTTTGGGAGGAGATAGGGGATGTACTCCACGGTTTAGGGGAAGATAGGGGATGGACCTCTAAACCGGATTTTGTTTGGGAGGAGATAGGGGATGGACTCCATTAGCATCACTATTATGTGTGCTTATTGATTATAGAAGTGTTTCTATATGTTGTTGATACAACACTAAAATGTGTATCAAATGAGAAGTATTAAGTGTTTTGATATGAGCCTTAGTCTCATTTGTTTTGTTGATATGGGAAGTAATGTTAATGTGTTATGTAGTTCACTGTTATAGTCTGGCCAGGTTTTGAGCCATATTGGTAATAATGGAAAGTTGAATAAATAATGGAAAGTGAAACTGATATTTTGTGTTAACCATCTATTGGATGCTATTGCTTTATTCAATGCTTATATTTGGTTTAGTATTTTTCTACTGGGCTGTGGCTCACCCTATATGGGAACATCATTTTCGTGTTCATTGATGGGCTACCTCCAAGGAATTAGCTTGGAAGGATTTAGATTTGAAGACTCTATTTAGATTAGTTGTTATTTCTTTTATTTGATATTACATGTAAACTCAAGCCAAGAAATTTGAATTTGTAGTTTAGTTAGAACTCACGTTTTGTGTCCAAGTGTTGGCTTGGAAAGATGTAAGCCCATAGGGCATTTATTTTGATGTTACATGTGATGTCTTTCAATAATGATACGCTGATAGATGAATGATAATTCGGTTTTCTTTTATCAATGCATGTTAAAGTTATATATTATGGGTGTATTTTAGAGGGCGTTATAGAAACACGCTAAGGAGATTTCTAAGGATTGGAGTTCTGGTAATACTCTTTTAAGAGTGATTTCACCACTTCACTGAGCAATTTGAATCTAGTACGTTTACTTCAATATGCGGTTTAAAATTCCTAATGATCTCCTACTAATTCCAGTGTTTGAACGAAGCATAAATACTTTGTTTCTCACTGAAATGGTTCGTGATGCGATGCTCACGCTCAAGTATTTCTTCGACCGAAAGTTCTTTGTAATTTTTTCTAATATTTATACTATACAAAAAAAAGAATAATTCTTTATAGAAAATTAACATAGAATGATTTGGCAAGTCTGAATTATATCACTTTAAAGAAAAAGACCCATGAAGATGACTTACATGTGCACAAATGCCACTGCCACTGCCACTGCCACATCGTTCTTGTCATGAATTCTATTTAAAAATTCTATAGACAATATCACTCTTACTAAAAGTACAATGGCTAAATATGATTGGTTGTCAAAAAAGCAATGATGACAATTAGGGTTGTGCAAAATACCGCCCAATCCATTAAAACCGCACCGATCCGCATTAATCCAAGATGCTTTATCTAACCACGGATTAAATTTTAAAATTTATAATTCGCTTTCGAAACTGCTCCGTTCCGTTATATTTAATGCATATATTTTTGTTTATTTTTAATGAAATATCAAAGTAAAAATGAGTGTGAGAAAGATTTAAGATGTGAAATTTGTTACAAATTAGTAGTTACATATATGAAATACATATGTAAAATTAGTTTGTGTTGTATATATGAAAAATATTATGTAAATTAGTGTTATATTTATGCAAATGTTTGATAATTGGTTAGAATATTATCAATCTGCCAATTCCTCAATTACTGATATCGAGAAAGCAAGAACGCTATGAGTGTTCGCTAATGTCAGCCCTTTGATTGCTCACTTCGCTATCCAAGCAAGATGAGACTTTGCGAGAGTTTCCAGATAAGCAGGAAGGGCTGGAGAACGTATTACTGGAGCAGATCTACTTAAATCTTATGTAGATCTGCTTAGATCTACATCATATCTAAGTAGATCTGCATGAGAACAGACTAGATCTAAACCAAAAATAGTTGCTGGAGTACAATCTTCTTTATATATCTGGTTCTCTCTTTCGATCTCTCAATTTTTCTACCTTTTCTCTACTATACACTTATATTTTCCTATTTTAATAGAAAATTTTCAAATTCTAAACAATTTTTTTTCGAGTTTTAGTTACAGGTGGTGAAAACTATAAGATTTTACAGTTTCAGTTTTTTTGGTGCTAAAATAAATCATGCTTTAAAACTGTAAAATTTGCAGTTTCATAACATTCTTTAGAACTATAAAATTTTGCAATTTCATAACATGTTTTTCAATTTGATTAATAAAGATAAATGCTTAATTGAATCATGCTTTGAAACTATAATAATTTACAATTTCAAAACTTATTTTTCAATTTGATCAATATTGGAGATTATTTGCTTAAATCCTACAAAAATTAAAAAATAATATGTATTTTTCCTATTGTTGTTGTTTGTTGTTATTTATTTATTTATTTTTTAGTTTATCAATATTTAGCACATTTTGTTTTTTTTTTTTCACTACAATTTCTCTATTTATTCTTTTTTTTTTCGATAATATTCTGGACATTTCGATGAATATCCAACAATTTTCTTGACGTCTAGCGAATATTTTGGACATTTCGGCGACTTTCAGTGACGTTTAGAACACTCTGGTGATATTTCGGCAAACTTCCAGCGATACTCCGATGAACTTCCTAGTGATGTTGAACATTCTAATGAGTCTCCTGTCACAACCCAAACCCGCCCCTATGTATTAGAGTCATAACCGGCCAGTAATCATGAGATTACTCACGGCCTCAGTCAGAAATCAAGCGATATTTAATAATAGGGGGGCCAAACTGCGAAAACAACACATACAAGAATTGTCCAACGAGCTGTGCATATATGGTTTAGTCAAAAACTTTTTTATATATATGAAACAACACACACCATGCAATATTTACATTATGTATGTACCACGTACATCCAGGATCATTTTACAGTTTCAACACCAAGTTCTAAGGTTATACACAACTTTGGTCATACACGACCATGAGAGAACAAAAACAAAAATATAACAAAAGGCAGGCCTCTGCATGAGGCGACCTGGGTTGACCTCACAAAACTTGGTTTCTCAACGCTCACTACGGCTGGGATTGGACGTCCCGCTGTTCACCTGTCACGACCCCAAACCGCCCCTAGTAGAATGGTGCCGTGATGGCCAGTAATCCGAGATTACCGAAGGCCAACTTACAAGGATCACACACAATCAGAGTATAATATATGGGGCTTACAAGTGCGGAAGCAATATATACAAATCTAATCAGTCCATAAGAGCTGTGCATAGATCAAATGATATGACATACATGATATAGTCTTACAATCAATCGTTAATAAACAAAAAAAATACATGTTGCACCTTGATCAAAAGGCTTCTCGAGCCGACATGTACAAAATACAATGAATACAAGCCAAGAAGCATAATCTTCAAGATTGCCGACGTAAATACAATATTGCCGATGTAAATACAAGATTGCCGATATGAAAGAAACAAGTCAAGCCGACATGACGTAAACCCAAAACAAGCTTGAAAAAACACATCTAGGCGTCGCCGCCGTCCTACTCATCACCTACATATATATATATATATAGAGGGTGAGCTTGGATACTCAGTGAATGGTATAATCAATAAAGGGGTTTGCATGAATAATAGTTGAGGTCCTTTCCAAACAAAACATTGTCAAAACTTTACAAATCATGGGATGAACCGTATTCATCTATCAAAGTCATTCAAGCTTCAGGGCGCTATCAGGCCTCATGAAATATCAAAACAATAACATTACGAACAAACAAACCCACGCGTAAACCGTTGGCAAAAGGAAATAATTGATCCGTGTCGATTAGACAAACCCATCCGCACAAAGGCGTTCGGTGGCAAGGGAGATATCTCAAACAAGGGTGCTACAAAAGTTTAGAGTCCTCTAGCACAAGGGACTTGTCTTTGAAAGTTTAGAGTCCTCGGCACAAGGACTTGTCTTTGCGAAGTTTAAAGTCCTCCGGCAAGGGACTTTCCAAGAAAGTCATCAAAACAAAGCTCATACTTGATATACAAAACAAGGATATTCATTCATGCTCACAAATACGTTTACTAAAACAAAGCAAAGCAAGCTTTATCGAAACATTATAACTTAGCTTTATTAAAAATACCACTCACATAGTTCTGCAAACGTCGGGGTTTCAAGCAAGGATCCAAGGCCTACAAACACATAACAAGGTCTATTGAATGTACTATCAAGCAAGCTTTTCATGAATGCAAATGATCTCGGCATTCTTTCAAAACTAAGTCGAACCAAAACAAAACACTGTTTCTCACATCGGGAAAATATAATGGGCACCAACCAGGTCTTGGCCGAGGTCCCACACCTCCTTGCCGAGGTGTGGTCCCGCTCGCCACACTCAAGGAAATGAAGTCGGGAAAACCTGGGTTTCCCTTCGAAGAACATGAAGAACATGAACATGAAAAACATGAAAACATGAATGTTTAATCATAACTTGTTATTACAAAATCTGAGATTTCATGCTATGAATTTTAAAACACAGACCTGGGCACCCATACTCGAAGGTCTTATGAAAACAAACACGAAAACATGAATCTTAATGCAAACTTTCGGATCAAACAAGGCTTTTCCTCAAGAACACATGAACACTATTTTCTCTTTCTAAAACCAACTTTAAATCAATGCATGGCGTGCAGAACAGGTTCGATCATGCAATGCAGCTAGATGATCAATAAGACCAACAAGAGTAGTTTAAGATTCTAACCTCAAAACTCGAATCTAACGGTTCAAACTCCAAAGATCAAGCTTGGAAGTCTACTTTCTCTCTCAAGAACTCCTCCCTCTTCCTAGAGCTTCTCTCTCTAAAAGGCAAGGATTTGATACAAAATGATGTGTTTTCTCGGCAGTCACTGACTTAACCCTCTGCTAGAACACGTGGCATCGGCTAATTGGCTCTACTCAAAAAGGTGGCTGAGTGAAAAGACAAGTCTCTGACAAAGTGTGTTCAACAAGCTAGACAGCAAGAGTACTCCGGCAGGTAATGATCTCAGCTAGAACAAAGCTTCGGCAAGTAGGGTGACAAGGACATCGGCTTGGAAGGACAACACTTGACTAAGCTGTGCCACACCTTGGCCTAGATGTGCCACACCTCGGTCTAGGTTATACCTATCCGGGTACAAAATCACTTAAGTGCAAGGGTAAACATCTCGGCCCAGATGATGCACGTCTTGGCCAAGGTGATGCACACCTCGGCCAAGATAATGACATCTCGGCCAATACGCCGTGGTGAAGGTGGAGGCCAACCAAAGTGGTTCAAGGTGATCCTAGGTGCGAGAGTTTCAAAGGTGCAACCCAGGCTTAAGACGACCTCGGCTAGACTCACCAGGAAAGAAACAAGGCTAACAAGTAAGTTCACATGAGTGCAAAGTGAGACAAGAACCTTACTCTAGGTAAAACAAGTCAAAATTCACTAATGCAAGCTTAGCAAAACAAGATCATGCAGATGCTCATGCATAAAGCTAAGGTGGGGATGAGGGTCACTACAGTCTACCCCCCTTAAAGAAGTTTGGTCCCCAAACTTAAGTTACCTTGCTCTACAAATAACTCCGGATAATGGATTTTCACTTCGTCCTCCTTTTCCCATGTAGCCTTCTTGCCATAATGCTCCTTCCATTCAACTTTTACCATCGGTATCGACTTGTTTCTTAACTGTCTCACTTGTCTGTCAATAATTCTCATCGGCTTCTCCTCGTAGCCTAAATCCTCATCAACCACAATCCCAGAGTAATCAATTACATGCAGTGGGTCTCGGACATACTTCCTCAACATCGAAACATGAAACACATTGTGGACTTGGCTTAAGTCTGGCGGCAGAGCAAGTCTGTAGGCAATGGGGTTAACCCTCTCAAGAATTTCAAACGGCCCAGTATATCGGGGTGTTAATTTACCCTTCTTCCCAAATCTTGAGAGTCCTGTCATCGGCGAGATCTTTAGAAATACATGATCCCCAACTTCGAATTCTAACTCCCGTCTCCTCTGGTCGGCATAACTCTTTTGTCGACTCGTGCGGTTTTAATCCTCTGCTGAATGAGCTTAATCTTTTCGGTTGTTACTCGAACTAACTCGGGACTAATCAAAGCTGTATCTCCCACCTCGGTCCAACATATTGGCGATCTGCACTCCCTTCCATACAAAGCTTCATACGGTGCCATGCCAATGCTGGCTTGGTAGCTGTTGTTGTACGTGAATTCTACTAATGGCAGATGCAATTCCCAACTTCCCTTGAAGTCCAATACACACAATCTGAGCATATCTTCAAGTGTCTGAATCATTCTTTTCGTTTGCCCATCGGTCTGGGGGTGAAAAGCTGTGCTAAACCTCAACTCGGTTCCCAAGGCCCTTTGCAGACTCTGCCAAAATCTAGAAACGAACTTCGAATCTCGGTTTGACACGATGGACATCGGTACTCCATGAAGTCTCACAATCTCGGCCACATACAACGAAGTAAGTCGATCGGCATTAAATGTAGTCTTAACAGGCAAGAAGTGTGCTGACTTCGTAAATCTGTCAACTATAACCCAAATTGAATCCATACCTTTTTGCGTCCTCGGCAAACCAACTACAAAATCCATGGAGATGTGTTCCCATTTCTACTCAGGAATTGACAAAAGTTGAAGAAGTCCTGCCGGTCTCTGGTGTTCTGCTTTTACTTGCTGACAACACAGACACTGGAATACAAACTCGGCTATTTCTCTTTTCATATTTGGCCACCAAAAGGTCCGCTTCACATCTTGATACATCTTGGTGCTTCCTGGATGAACGGCAAATTTGGAGTTATGGGCTTCTTGCAAAATCTTCCTTTTCAACTCTGGGATGTCGGCTACGCACAATCTTCCTTCAAACTTAAGCACCTGATCTTCAATGGTGTATCATGGCCTCGGCTTGGTGACGAACTCATCGATTACCTTCTTGACGAATTTATTCTCCATTTGCCTGGTCTTCACTTCCTCAATAATGGTTGGCTCCACTGATATCACTGCCAAGCATGTCAAACTTCCAACTAACTTCCTGCTCAACGCGTCAGCTACGGAATTTGCCTTACCTGGATGATACTGAATCTGCATGTCATAATCCTTCAATAGTTCAAGCCACCTTCTCTGCCTCATATTCAATTCCTTCTGAGTGAACAAGTACTTCAGACTCTTGTGGTCTGTGAAAACTTGGCAAGAAGCTCCATACAAGTAATGACGCCAAATCTTCAAAGCAAAGACCACGGCTGCTAGTTCTAGATCATGGGTAGGATAATTCTTTTCGTGAGGTTTCAACTGACGAGATGCGTATACTATAACCTTGCCGCCTTGCATTAATACACAACCCAAACCCTTATGTGAAGCATCACTATAGATATGAAATTCCTCATTACCTGATGGTAGGATAAGAACTGGTGCTGTAACCAGCCTCGTCTTCAATTCCTAGAAGGCTGATTCCCTATCCTCGGTCCATTCGTACGCCACCCCCTTCTGAGTTAGTTGTGTTAATGGTACTGCAATCCTTGAGAAGTCCTTCACAAACTTTTTGTAATAACCTGCCAATCCCAGAAAACTACGAACCTCGGACACATTAGTCGGTGTCGGCCAATTCACAACGGCTTTAATCTTTCTTGGATCAACAGAGATACCCTCTTCAGTAATCACGTGGCCCAAAAATGAGATGCTGAAAAGCCAAAATTCACACTTGCTAAGCTTGGCATACAATTTCCTGTCCCTCAGGGTTTGTAAGGCCAGTCTCAAATGCTTCTCATGCTCATCACTACTCTTGGAATAGATCAGTATGTCGTCGATGAAAACAACCACGAACTCGTCTAGGTACGGTTTAAAGACTCTGTTCATTAGATCTATGAATGCTGCAGGCGCATTAGTCACTCCAAAAGGCATTACCAGGAATTCATAGTGACCATATCTTGTCCGAAAAGCAGTCTTCTCAACATCCTCGGCTTTAACCCTCAGTTGATGATAGCCCGACCTAAGGTCAATTTTTGAAAAGACTCGTGCTCCTTGTAGTTGATCAAGCAAATCATCAATCCTAGGTAACGGGTATTTATTCTTAATGGTTACCTTGTTAAGTTCTCTGTAATCAATGCAAAGGCGAAGGGTGCCATCCTTTTTCTTAACAAATAGAACGGGTGCTCCCCATGGTGAAGTGCTCGGCCTAATAAATCCCTTGTCCAACAATTCTTGTAATTGTAGTTTCAGTTCCTTGAGTTCGGCTGGGGCCATTCTATAGGGTGCTTTAGAGATAGGCTGGGTTCCTGCCATGACGTCAACCGTAAATTCTATCTCTCTATCTGTTAAGTGTCCAGGCAAATCTTTGGGAAAGACGTCGGGGAACTCCTTAACAACTGGTATGTCGGCTAAATTAACATTTCCATTCTGATCACTCACTATACTACACAGGTAGCCTTGACACCCTTTTTGAATTAGTTTATAGGCTTTCATGGATGAGATCAAGTAAGGTGGGGGTACTACTCCTTTACCCTAGAAAATAACCTCGGCTTTGTTTGGGGCTTTCAGTGTAACATTCTTAGAAACACAATTAATGGATGCATGATTCGCTACTAACCAATCCATCCCCAATATGACATCAAAGTGAGTCATGCTTAACGGCATCAAATCAACCAACAATTCTACACCCTCAATCACAACAATACATACCCTATAAATGGATGCAACAGTCGTAGTTCTCCCAGATGGAGTAGATACAGATAGTACATAATCAAGGGGTTCTAGTGGTCTATTCAACTTCTCGGCAAATTTAGCAGATACAAATGAATGCGTAGAACCCGAATCAATCAATACATAAGCATCTTGAGAGCAAATTGAGAGTATACGACACCCTTTGTCTCGGCATTACGAGTGTCTCCGGCACTAGTGCAAAAACTACGCCTGTCTCATCTGTCATTTCAGCGTTACCTTTGAGCGGAACCCGAGGTATTCTCATTTTTCTTGTTATCATCAATCTTTGCCTTAGGGAGTCTCTCACGTAATGGCCTATTTCACCACACTCATAACAAGCTCCAAACGCCCGGTACAGACCGGAATGTGGCTTCCCTGGCGGAACATGTCGGCTTAGTACCCCTTTCCTGCCTCAGGTTGCTTGAACTGCCAACATTCGCTTTCTTCTTGGTACCAAATTGTGCTCGGCGATCGTCGTGACTCTGTCTCTTTCTCTGGCCCTCTCCTGAATTCTGGTATCGGTTCAAGTTGGCTTCGGCTAGAATGGCTTTGTCCAATACCCCGGCGTAAGTCGGCATGTTGTGCATGTTAACTCGGTCTTGTATCGGTCCATGAAGCCCACCCTCAAACTTTCTAGCCTTCATGTATTCATCGTTGACCATGTGGGGTGCATACCTCGCCAACTCGGTAAAAGCACGATCGTATTCAGCCACTGTTTTATTGCCTTGCGTCAAAGTCTGAAATTCGGTAGCCTTGCGATCTCGAACACTTAGAGGAAAATGCTTGTTGTAAAATAACTCCAAAAATCGGGTCCAGGTCAAGTCTGGGTTGCTTTCTCGAATCATCATCCACCATCTGCGAGCGTTGTCATCTAATGTAAATGCTGCCAACGTCACTTTCTGAGCGTCGGTGCTGGGGAAAATTTCGAACAGCTTTTCCATCTCCAAAACCCATGCTTCGGCTTTCATCAGCTCTATACCTCCTTAGAATCTCAGTGGCTTCATTTTCTTGAACTCTCTGATCAAAGCTATCACGCCGTCCCCATATAAAGCTGGCTGTGGGAGTACTTGTGGCACTAGGGGAGGTGGAGGTGGAGGCGAATCGCATTTGACCGCGTTTATGCTTTCGGCCTAAGTCGAAGTTGCACTAGTGTACTGCTGTCTTGTTTGCCTCAACTCGCGGCCAAACCTTCAACTAACCTTTCCAGTCTGTCCAATCTGTCTTCGGACTGATCTCGGCCAACTGGGGGTCTACCTCTCCTCATGATGCTATGAATATGCAAAGTGTGACTTTAAAACAAAATGAGCAAATAAACACATAGGCAAGTAGAAATTAAACATGTCGAGGCGATGCACACCTTTTTCAAATGGTAAGCAAAATGATGCAATCCTATCATCCTTCTAAGGGAAATCCTATGCTCTTCAGGACCTAAAGTGTGTGAATAACATATACTGAGGAACGCGTGCTCTGATACCATTCTGTCACGACCCCAAACCGCCCCTAGTAGAATGGTGCCGTGATGGCCAGTAATCCGAGATTACCAAAGGCCAACTTACAAGGATCACACACAATCAGAGTATAATATATGGGGCTTACAAGTGCGGAAGCAATATATACAAATCTAATCAGTCTATAAGAGCTGTGCATAGATCAAATAATATGACATACATGATATAGTCTTACAATCAATCGTTAATAAACAAAAAAATACATGTTGCATCTTGATCAAAGGCTTCTCGAGCCGACATGTACAAAATACAATGAATACAAGCCAAGAAGCATAATCTTCAAGATTGCCGACGTAAATACAATATTGCCGATGTAAATACAAGATTGCCGATATGAAAGAAACAAGTCAAGTCGACATGACGTAAACCCAAAACAAGCTTGCAAAAACACATCTAGGCGTCGCCGCCGTCCTGCTCATCACCTACATATATATATATAGAGAGGGTGAGCTTGGATACTCAGTGAATGGTATAATCAATAAAGGGGTTTGCATTAATAATAGCCGAGGTCCTTTCCAAACAAAACATTGTCAAAACTTTACAAATCATGGGATGAACCGTATTTATCTATCAAAGTCATTCAAGCTTCAGGGCGCTATCAGGCCTCATGAAATATCAAAACAATAACATTACGAACAAACAAACCCACGCAGTAAACCGTTAGTGGAAAAGCAAGGGAATAATCGATCCGTAATCGATTAGACAAACCCACCCGTACAAGGCAGTCGGTGGCAAGGGAGATATCTCAAACAAGGGTGCTACAAAAGTTTAGAGTCCTCTAGCACAAGGGACTTGTACTACGAAAGTTTGGAGTCCTCCAGCATAAGGGACTTGTATTGTGAAAGTTTAGAGTCCTCCAGCACAAGGGACTTTTATAGCGACCCCGGTCTTTTCCCATTTGATTATTGTATCCGGACTTAGGTTCCGTAGATTCTGTCATTGTATAATTGTTGTTGTCGTCCTTTATTTTCTCATTTGGAGTTATAGGATGTGTTGGACAGGTTGGTTTCAGGTTGGTTGGGTTCGGAAACCAAGTGTTGCTGTCCAGTTTTTGGGTTGGTCGCTCGAGCGAGGGTTTGGTTGCTCGAGCGAGTGTTGTATTTTGTGCCTGGTGGCTCGATCCAGGTTTTCTCCACTCGAGCGAGCGATTGCGTCTAGTATAGACCTGAGAGCAGTGTTTCTTGGCTCGAGCGAGCTTTTCTTCGCTCGAGCGAAGCGTTCGCCGCTTCAGCGTGCGTCGGGTTGCAGACCTGAGGGTTTGAGTTCTTCGCTCGAGTGAGATTTCCTTCGCTCGAGCGAGATTCTGGGTTGTTGGCTCGAGCGAGGCTTTCTTGGCTCAAGCAAGGGTTTTCTGTGTCTGGTCGCTCGAGCGACCAAGTCTTCGCTCGAGCGAGCCTGTCAGGTTTAAATAGGAAGCAACGGGTTTTTGAACAGTTTTTTTCATCCTCTTTTTATTCCAAAACCCTAGGTCCGACTTCTCTCTCCCTCTACACACCTTCTCTCTTAGGTTTGATTTACTTATAGTGTGTTTCTACCCTAGATCCTTTATTAAAAAGATAGGGTGGGTCGAGGGCTACATTTTAATCTGAACAATCTTGGGTTTGGAGCACTTTGGATTTTGGGTAATCATCTCCGTCTTCTTCATTCGGGTTAATTTCTTCGAGGTAGGGATTTCCTACTCCATCTTATAAGTTTTGTTCTAAGTTTTGGTATTTTGATATGTTGGGGGTATTTTGGTAATTTTGGAAAAACCCTAGTTATTTTAATAAATTAATTTGTATAATTAATTTAAGGAAAATTGGGGAATTTAGTTAAATTCATGAAATTGAGGAATTTATTGATTAAATGGTGTAGTTGGATAATTTAAATCACTGGCCTATTGAATTGATGATATATTTATTTCCAATCTAGAAATAATTGTTTTGGGCTATCGGTGGAGGATAGTCGTGAATGTTGTAGACATTGCATGTGGATTAGGGATAACTAAAACTAATCACATTGGTTAAGTCATTATTGTTGACTATTAAATTAATACAAAAAATACGTGTATTGATTGAGCATTGCATTTGCATATTGTGTGGGAGGAGATAGGGGATGTACTCCACGGTTTAGGGGAAGATAGGGGATGGACCTCTAAACCGGATTTTGTTTGGGAGGAGATAGGGGATGGACTCCATTAGCATCACTATTATGTGTGCTTATTGATATTGAAGTGTTTTTATATGTTATTGATACAACACTAAAATATGTATCAAACGAGAAGTATGAAGTGTTGTGATATGAGCCTGAGTCTCATTTGTTTTGTTGATATTGGAAGTAATGTGAATATGATATATAGTTCACTGTTGTAAGTTTGGCCAGGTTCTGAGCCATATTGGTAAATAATGGAAAGTTAAATAAATAATGGAAAGTGAAACTGATATTGTGTTTCAACCATCTATTGAATGCTATTGCTTTATTCAATGCTTATATTTGGTTTAGTATATTTCTACTGGGTTGTGGCTCACCCTATATGGGAACATCATTTTCAGGTTCAGGTGATGTGCTACCTCCAAGGACTTAGCTTGGAAGGACTTGGATTTGAGGACGTAGTTTAGTTATTTGTTTTAGTTTGATTTTACATGTAATCACAAGCCGAGGGCTTAATTTGTAGTTGAGTTAGTACTCACATTTTGTGTCCAAGTGTTGGCTTGGAAAGATGTAAGCCCGTAGGGCATTTACTTTCATTATTACATGTAATGTCTTTTATTAAGAATACTCTGATGAATGAAATATTATTTTATTTTCTTAAGTAATGCATGTTATTATTGCGTATGTTATGGGTTATTTTTGAGGGTGTTACAACTTTCCAAGAAGGTCATCAAAACAAAGCTCATACTTGATATACAAAACAAGGATATTCATTCATGCTCACAAATACGTTTACTAAAACAAAGCAAAGCAAGCTCTATCGAAACATTATAACATAGCTTTATTAAAAATACCACTCACATAGTTCTGCAAACGTCAGGGTTTTAAGCAAGGATCCAAGGCCTACAAACACATAACAAGGTCTACTGAATGTACTAACAAGCAAGCTTTTCATGAATGCAAATGATCTCGGCATTCTTTCAAAACTAAGTCGAACAAAAAAAAAACACTGTTTCTCACATCGGGAAAACATAATGGGCACCAACCAGGTCTTGGCCGAGGTCCCACACCTCCTTGCCGAGGTGTGGTCCCGTTCGCCACACTCAAGGAAATGAAGTTGGGAAAACCTGGGTTTCCCGTCGAAGAACATGAAGAACATGAACATAAAAAACATGAAAACATGAATGTTTAATCATAACTTGTTATTACAAAATCTGAGATTTCATGCTATGAATTTTAAAACACAGACCTGGGCACCCATACTCGAAGGTCTTATGAAAACAAACACGAAAACATGAATCTTAATGCAAACTTTCGGATCAAACAAGGCTTTTCCTCAAGAACACATGAACACTATTTTCTCTTTCTAAAACCAACTTTAAATCAATGCATGGCATGCAGAACAGGTTCGATCATGCAATGCAGCTAGATGATCAATAAGACCAACAAGAGTAGTTTAAGATTCTAACCTCAAAACTCGAATCTAACGGTTCAAACTCCAAAGATCAAGCTTGGAAGTCTACTTTCTCTCTCAAGAACTCCTCCCTCTTCCTAGAGCTTCTCTCTCTAAAAGGCAAGGATTTGATACAAAATGATGTGTTTTCTCGGCAGTCACTGACTTAACCCTCTGCTAGGACACGTGGCATCGGCTAATTGGCTCTACTAAAAAAGGTGGTTGAGTGAAAAGACAAGTCTCTGACAAAGTGTGTCCAACAAGCTAGACAGCAAGAGTACTCCGGCAGGTAATGATCTCGGCTAGAACAAAGCTTCGGCAAGTAGGGTGACAAGGACATCGGCTTGGAAGGACAACACTTGACTAAGCTGTGCCACACCTTGGCCTAGATGTGCCACACCTCGGTCTAGGTTATACCTATCCGGGTACAAAATCACTTAAGTGTAAGGTTAAACATCTCGGCCCAGATGATGTACGTCTTGGCCAAGGTGATGCACACCTCGGCCTAGATAATGACATCTCGGCCAATACGCCGTGGTGAAGGTGGAGGCCAACCAAAGTGGTTCAAGGTGATCCTAGGTGCGAGAGGTTCAAAGGTGCAACCTAGGCTTAAGACGACCTCAGCTAGACTCACCAGGAAAGGAACAAGGCTAACAAGTAATTTCACATGAGTGCAAAGCGAGACAAGAACCTTACTCTAGGTAAAACAAGTCAAAATTCACTAATGCAAGCTTAGCAAAACAAGATCATGCAGATGCTCATGCATAAAGCTAAGGTGGGGATGAGGGTCACTATATCACCTACATACATATAAATACAGAGTGAGCTAATGTCCGGTGAATAATACCAGAGTAAAGAGGTTAATGAATGAGTTTCATTCACAATGAGTCATACTTATAAATTAAACATTTGAACTACTATTTCCATTCACATACAGATTTGTAGATGACAACAAAGCAAAACGACCTCGGGTCCAATACATCATTGCCATATACACAACGACCTCGGGTCCAACTCAATATAAAACAAAATGACTTTAGGTCCATCTATATGAAACGATCTCGGGTCCAATACTCATTCATAGACCAACTTTACGTCTAATGGATCCATGTACCAGGGACCACCGATCCTCTTTATCATTTTACTAAACGACCTTAGGTCCACCATTCTTATATTCATAATTATGTGCGTATGATTGTGATCACATCCATACTCATATTCAAAACAACCTTTGGTCCAATCAATTATTTATTCAAAACGACCTTTGGTCCAATTTGTGTATAAGATGACCTTTAGTCTATCTTGTTAAGCATTCCAAACGGCCTTGGGCCCAATTTGTGTCCTCATCAAATATACCAAACATCCTTAGGCCCAATCTGTGTCCTCGTCAAACATGCCAAACGGCCTTAGGTCCATTTCATACTCATATATAAATTACTTCACACACTTTATTACTTAATCAAGTGAATAGAATACTCATTCATAGAACAAATTCATAGAGTCAGAAATTTACTACGTAGGTAACATTTAGAAAACAATGTATACATAAAAGTATCTTTACTAAGATATTACTCACAATGTTCTAGTGCTTGATTCGTCCTTGCGCTTGACCCTACATATTTCATAACACATTGGGTCATAATACAATCCATTCCGTTCTTTAATTTGCTTAATGTTCTTACGCTTCTTCCATGCTCTTTAATTCATTTAGTGTACTCAATGCATGCCTAAGAGTGCTTAGAAGTGAAAAAGAACGGAAAATGAAACATAAAACGTCTTTTCAAAATTTCTGAAACAGGGCCCTTTACCCAAGCGTAGCTTCCTTCGCTCGAGCGGGGATTCAAAAATAAGGGAGGTCGCTCGAGCGTAACTTCCATCGCTTGAGCGGTCTGCAAAAGTACTAGTTGCGTGAATTTCCCGCTCGATGGTCGCTCGAGCGGAAGACTAAGTAAAAAGGGTCCTCGCTCGAGCGCTACTTTGGTCGCTTGAGCGATCTGTAAGATTTTGTAAAACTTCTGGGAGCTCGATTTCTACACTCGAGCGACATTTTCCTCGCTCGAACAAACAGGTTAAATTCTGGGTTTTCTAGAACTCTATTTGAAGCTCAAAACTTAATTCCAAAGGTTCAAAACTTACATTTTTAGTACAAAAACATAGAAAACATTATATAACATAAGAACATAGGCAATTTGAGTCTAATTTGCCCAAAATCGTGGTCCAAATCCCAAATCATTTCACATTCTTCTTGACAACTTCATAACACAAGCTATCAAACTTCATATCTTCAGGGATGATGCATGCATGTAAAATATAGACTCCAATTTCATGTCAAATGATACAAATGATGGTCACAATCATGAGATCTAATAAAATTATGCATGCATGTATAATTTGACACCCAATTCTACATATTCAACATGCCTCATGCCAATTTATACAAGTTCATGAAAATTCTTTCATGCATGGATATATATTGCCTTCAATTTCACCATACATTATTGAAATCTTGTTTTTGATTACCCATTCTCTTGAGTTCACATAATTTTAAGCTTAAATTCATGGATTAGAGGTTGGTTGCGCACCTAGAGGCTTCAATCCTCTCAAATATAGCTAAATCTTGAGCTAATTCACTTAGTTCTCCAATTCCCTTGCAAAATCTTCAATGTTGGCCTCTTTCTCTCTCTAAATTCGGCTCACTCTCTCTCTAGAATGCCTATTTTCAGGTTTTGAGCTCATGTAATGAGCTTAAGCACATTTAGCTTCTAATATACATTCCCATAATCAACCTTAATTAAAACTAATTTAATTGTGCTCAAATTAATCAATTTAATATAATTAATTCGATCCGAATCAATTTTTAATTAAATTTCACCGTAGGCTCTAACAATCATGCTGAATGCAAAAACACAATCAATTTTAGTTTCTGTCACCTCTACAACCTCTAATTTAAATTTTATAACGGAAAGTCAAACAGATTTTCCTACGATGAACATATATAAATTCAAAGACACCCATAATCATATTATTAGCACTCAAAATCATATTAAGTTCATAATTATAAGCATAATTAAGATTAATTAGCATAAACTAGAGTTGGGTTATCACATCTCCGGTGACTGTCTGATGGAAGTTAGCAATAGTGGGATATAATAGCATTTTTAAATTTATATATAAAAAAAAGAGATTTTTTGATAACAATTAAAAATAGGATTAATTACCTAAAAGTCCTATCTACATATTTGGTAGTAGCTTAGGTCCTGTATAAAAGTTTTTGAACCAATAAGTCCTATTTATAGATAAGAAGACATTTTTGCCCTTCAATCCAAATAGTTATATATAAACTAAGAATGTTCTCAATTTCTCAACAAAAAAAAAAAAAATGAAAATATTAACAGTTTTGAGAAATTTCTTAATTTTTTTCATGATTAAAATTGAGAATATTATAAACTAAGAATGTTCTCAATTTTAAAACAGAGAATAATTTCAGTTTATAATTATCAAAACTAATAAATTTCTCAAATTTTTTTTTTCTGAAAATGTTGTCATTTTTGAGAAATTTTTCAATTTTTTTCATGATTAAAAGTGAAAATATTATAAACTGAGAATGTTCCCAACTTAAATTGAGAACAAGAGAAGATGAGAGAGAAAGCTAGAGAGATCAAGTCAATGATTTTGATCAATTCAAGAGATAGGGTTGTCAGAGAGAGAGAGAGCGAGACAGAGTTAGGAAGAGAGAAACTGAAGCATCTCATGAAGGAGATTTTGTGGGCTATAATAGGGTGATTCAAGAAAACAAAACTAAAAGGTACAAAGAGAGGAAGCAAACAAGGATTTGATGTTCCATTAGTGGAAAAAGTAGTGCGTTCTTGAACATGAAATCATCCTCGATGATTTCTTCGTTAGAATGAATAGGAAATGGAAGGTGAACTTCAATGACGGAGCCATCGGCGCGAGTGACATAGGCATGAATAGATTTCTTGACAGCCTGGAAGGTGCAGTGGAGGATGATGACGGCGTCGCCGTTCTGAAATCGGCCTTCGGCGACAATGGAGGAGGTCTTGGAAGGATAAATTGGTCTATTAAAAATTAATGGGACTTGAAGGAGCAAATAATTTTATTTAGGACTTAATGGATTATAAATTCACAAAATGAGACTTGTATATAAATGCCCCTTAAAAATATATAGGACTAATTAGTGCAAGTATTTTGTTTTGAGATTAAATAGATTTTAAACTTGTGTATGCCCCCATAATTTAATTTGTGGGTCTTATCGGCCTTCAAGCGTTATTATTCCAAGTCTTACCTTAAAATATATCTATAGTCTTATTTTATGGGGCCTTAACTGAAATTTTAAATCCTAAAAATTATAGGTAAGTTGGCGAGCTTTGAGCTGATGTCCAACAATGTTATAAGTTGTTTCACAATGCCGGTATTGTTTGGTGTGGTCTAAATTTTTTTCACCTTTCGTGTTTTATTATTTTTAATAAAAAATCATATTTTAGTTAAAATAAATTATTTTTAAATGTACTAATCTAAATGTAATTAAAAGTAAAATATTTGTAAAAAAAATTCAAGAAAAATATTAAAAGAAACATAAAAATGTACTAAATTTGTTTGTTTGTTTGTTTGTTTTTTTTTTTGTATTTTTTTATTTAGTGAATTTTTGAAAACTTTTGATGAGAACCATTCATTTGATGAAACACAATGTGTAGATCATATTTGAAAAAAAAAAAAAAATTGATTTGCTATTTTATTATATTTATTTTTAAAATGTTGAGTGGTCTATTTTTAAAATCATATATTTTTTAAAGACAAATATAACAAAATTATTTGACCGCAATTATTAAATCAAGTTGAATTTTTTTTAAAAATATTGTACATAGAATAATTAATAAATTAAACAATTTAAATTATTAAAGTGGAGTCCATGATTGGGCCAAACTCCAAAACTATATCAGTCCAGTCCCATAGTCAATCTCTATTATTTACATGGTGCTCCCCCCCCCCCCCCCAAAAAAAAAAGATAAATTATAAATATACCCTTGAGATTTATTTAAAATACAAATTGCTCTTTATAGTTTGAAAAATTACAAATGTTCCCTTGTTATAATTTTTTATTAAACAGAATTAATTGAAAAAATAAAATTCATAACTGTTATCCTATACAATGATAAAATTATCTAGATTATTAATTGAAATAAATTTCTAAGATAAAGCTGTTAATTGACTCAATGATTTATTAATAAAATTGGCTATTTGTTATAAAATTAAAAATTTCAAGGGACATGATATAATTTTCAAAATTATAGAGAAAAAAAATCGATTTTAGACAAATCTCAACAAATATATTTTTAATTTACCCAAAAAAAAAAAAAAATAAATTAGGTGAGTGTTTCTTTATCTTTTAACTACCTAACAAAAATAATTAATATTATATTACTCATAATTTTTTATTATATCATTAATTATAAAATCATGTAAAAAATACGATAATACGACTCGCCTCTTAACTTCGTTTGAGCTTAGTAGGTGGCAGGGCCGGCCTTGAGGGCAGGCAAGAGAGGCTTGCGCCTTGGGCCCCCAAATTTTTTGCTAAAAACAGGGGCCCCCAAATATAATTTTGGTTTTAGATATAAAAAAAAAAGAGACCCAAATACTATAGGCCCAATTGAACATGAGGCTCAAAAAAAGTAACAAGACTAATTTTTATTTTTTTTAAGTATTTGTAATGGTTGCTTCCTATCTTAATATATGAAAGTAAATTTTTATTTGTAATTTTAATGATTATATATGCAAGTAAATTTTTTTTGGCTACAAACAAATAAAAAAGTTATAACTTATCGTTTTATTCATGAATTTTTTTTCCAATATAAGAGGACCCCATTTTCAAAGTGTCGCCTTGGGCCCCAAAAATCTTAGGATCCGCCCTGGTAGGTGGAGTATCACTATCTCCATAAATTTATCTCCATAAATTTAGGGAGAGAACTGGCTGTCTCTTTTTCATGTCTTGGCCCATTTTGTAATTTCTCGTTAACTCTCACATGAAAGTTTAGATGAACTTCAACAACTTTATGAGGTTCATGAAAGCACTCAGAAGGAGCCTTCATGGGCCTTTCAAACAGTATTGGTAGGGTTGTAAACGATTCAATTCGGTCACTATTGAAAAGAAAGGTTAGCATCAAATTAAAATTTTTTATTTTGATGATTGAAGAATCGACACAAACAGTATGTTATGGTTTGATTTTATTAAGTTTAGAAAAATAATTTACTTGAAATTTTAAAGAATTTTATAAAAACTTATAGAATTTCAAAATCTAAACATTGTTAGCCTTCAAATATTCACTAATTTTTTCTCTACACCCACTACATGCAAGGTAACTTTCGTGCCTCATAAAGAAATAATTATTTGGTTAAAAAATATGAGTTTAAAAAAAATAAAAAATTAGTGAGTATATTTAGAAGCACTCAAATTTATAAATTCAAGACAACTATTAAAGTGACAGAACGACAATGTCATTTGCTAAAGATAAAAATTCAATAAGGAATATACTTTTAGACAGTGAAATCTGTCAAACATATTATAGTTTGGTTTTAGAACTTTTCATGTCTGAGCTGTTCATACTAATTACAACATGGGAGAGATTTCTCTCCGATTCTCATCTGGATTGGAGAGGCGTTAGTTGTTCAGGTCTTTGGAACTCACTATAGACTCTGTTTTAACAATCTAAATTGTTCGTTTATTAGAATTTTTGTGTACGCTACCCATAAAAAAAATTAGATCAATTTAATAATTGTAACATGCTCATTTTATTGTGTTGTCACTAAATAAATGAACGATGAGTAGGGGTGTAATTTTGGGCCCGCCAAAAATCGAACAGGCCCGGCCTGACCTACGGGCCAGAAAACTAGGCCCAGGCCGAGGAGTATTTGGTCTTTGGATGGGCCAGTGGGTCGGGCCTCGGGTGGGGCCCGGCGCTTGGGCCTAGGCTCGGGCTTTGAGTAGGCCTAGGCTCGGGCTTTAAATTTTTTTTCACCAAAATTTTATTATTTTCCATTAAAAATAACACTGGGCCTCGAGTGGGCCTGGCTGGCCGGGATTTTGGGCGAACCTTGAGCGGGTCGATGGGTCGGGCCACGGGCTGGGCCAAGCGAGGCGGGCCCATGGGCCTGGCTGGGCTTCAAAACGATGGCCCAGGCCATGGCCCAATGCTTCGAGCTGGGCTTGGGCTCGGGCCATCTCGAGCCGGGCCCATCTCGAGCCGCAGGTGGGCTTCGGGCCGCCTGCGGGCCACAGGCCAAAATTAAACCCCTAACGACGAGTATGTTTTTGAAAATAGACCATTCATTTTTTTAAGACAAAAATTATGAAAAAAAATGCTACGATTATTAGATTGACTTTAATTTTTTTTTTACAAATAATATACACAAAGAGTTTAAAGAAAATTAGCGGTTCGAATTGTCAAAATAAAACACGTAATAAATTCCATGTGTCCCGACAATTTTTGTCTAGTCCAAATGAGAATCAGAGAATCCCTTAAAACATAGGTCGATTATATAATTCAAATTTCATATAGAATAGTATTAATTTTCATATATATCACATTAGTTTTTATTGGTGGGTTTTTAACTATTAGCACATGATGTGCCGTTATCACTTTTCTCGCCTCTGACTTCAAAATCAGATGTTACGTATTAGAGCCATTCATTTTTTTATTTCGCAATTCCTTCCATTTTAGGAAATTTTTATAAGGATGGATCCAAATTATGGCCAAGCAATATTGAAAAAGAAAATAAAAATACTAGAATGGCATACTAAAATTACAAGTGGTTGATTAAAGTAAGAACCAACAATTACATTTCCTCGTTGGCCAAAGCAAAAAAAAAAAAAAAAAAAAAAAATAAAGATAAAAATAAATTACATTTCCTCATCATAGTTCAAAAAGTTTATGGGTACCAGAAAAATATTTAAATTTTTTAAATTTATGGTACATATTTTAAAATTTTGTTGTAAGGTAATATTTTAAGTAAATCTTGACCACAGATATTAAATTCTAAATATTTTTCTGATTTTTTTTTTCTTTTCTAGGATGGTAGCATTACTAAAAATGTAAATAACCCTTTAGAAAATGATGTGATATATCCATGGGATGAATTTCACTATTTTTTTTCTCGTCTCTTAAATGAATTAATTCAATGGGTATATGTAAAATTTATCATAATTCAAAAAATAATGACACACACCATTATTTTTTTTGAATATTATATGAATCTAAATAATAATTAAAAAACCATATCACACCCTGCTAAAACAAATTTTGAAAAAAAATTAAAAAAAACAATGTTGAAATAGTGATAATAATATTCCTTTATATCACTCGAAATTTTTATAGCCTAAAAGTAACACATACTTTTTTCTTACACTATATTTGGATGGATCTTTCTTAGGTGTGCCTTGCATACCATATGTAAGGCACTTACACCCTTTATGTTTTGCACTTACACCTTTTATGTTTTGAGTTATACCAAATTTTGTTAAAACTTACACATTGGTGTCTTGCTAAGTAGGTCACTTTACAGGTAAATTAATAAAATAATATATTATATGACTAAAGGTGTAAGTTGTCACAAAAATGCGTAAATAATTTCACAAGAAGGGGTAAGTTTTCACAAAAAGGATAAGTTTTCACAAAAAAACGTAAGTAATTTCAGAAAAAGGTATGAGTAATTTTAAGAAAACTTACACCTTTTGTGAAAACTTATGCCTTTTGTGAAAACTTACACCTTTTGTGAAAACTTACGCTTTTTTGTGAAATTATTTACACCATTTATGAAAACTTACGCTTTTTTGTGAAATTACTTACACCTTTTGTGAAATTTACATTTTTTTTTGTAAATCACTTACACCTTTTGTGAACACTTACTCCTTTTGTGAAATTATTTATACCTTTTGTACCTTTTGTTAAAACTTACATCTTTTGTGAGAAGTTATACCTTTTTGTGAAAACACTTACACATTTTCTGAAAATTTATACATTTTCTGAAAAGTTATAGCCTTTGTGAAAAAACTTACACCTTTTGTGAAATCTTACATCTTTTGCGAAACAAATTACGCATTTTCTGAAAACTTACCCCTTTTGTGAAACATTACACCTTTTTGTGAAAAAACTTACTCGTTTTCTGAAAAGTTAAGGTATAAGTTTTTTTACAAAAAGGTGTAACTTTTAACAAAAAGTGTAAATTTTATGAAAACAATTATTTTACAAAAGATGTGTAAGTAATTTCACAAAAGGTGTAGGTCTTGTTTTCACAAAAAGTGTAAGTTGAAAAAAAGTATTTCACAAAATGTATAACTTTTGACAAAATGTGCAAGTATTTTCACGAAAAGGTATAAGTTTTCACAAAAGGTGTATGTTTTCACAAAAGGTGTAACTTTACAGAAAATGTGTAAGGAATTTCCCAAAAGGTGTAAGTTTTGTTTTCATAAAAGGTGTAAATTCTAACAAAATGTGTAAATTTTATGAAAGGTGTAACTTTTAACAAAATGTGTAAGTATTTTAAAAACAATGTGTAAATTTTTACAAAAAGTGTAAGTTTTAGCAAAATATGTAAATTTTATGAAACAAAATTTTTCACAAAAGGTGTAACGTTTCTGAAAAGGTGTAAGTAATTTCACAAAAGGTGTGAGTTTTGTTCTCACAAAAGGTATAAGTTCCAACAAAAGGTGTAACTTTTAGGAAAAAAAGTATTTCACAAAAGGTGCAACTTTTGACAAAATATGTAAGTCTTTTCACGAAAAGGTATTAGTTTTCACAAAAGGTGTAAGTTTTAACAAAATGTGTAAATTTTATGAAAAAAATTATTTCACAAAAGGTATAACTTTTAAGAAAAGGTATATGTTTTTTTACAAAAGGTGTAAGTAACTTCACAAAACGTGTAAGTCTTGTTTTCACAAAAGGTGTAAGTTCTAACAAAAGGTGTAAATTTTATGAAAAAAAGCATTTCACAAAAGGTCAAACATTTGACAAAAGCGTAAGTTTTCAAAACGGTGTAAGTTTTGACAAAAGGTGTAAATAGCTTCACAAAACGTGTTAAGTCTTGTTTTCACAAAAGGTGTAAGTTCCAACAAAAGGTGCAAATTTTATAAAAAAAGTATTTCACAAAAGATGTAACTTTTGACAAAAGATGTAAGTATTTTCACGAAAAGGTGTAAATTTTCAAAAAATGTGTAAATTTTGACATAAGGTGTAAATTTTATGAAAGAAATTATTTCACAAAAGGTGTAAGCAGCTTCACAAAACGTGTAAGTCTTGTTTTCACAAAAGGTGTAAGTTCCAACAAAAGATGTAAAATTTATGAAAAAAAATATTTCACAAGAGGTGTAACTTTTGACAAAAAAGTGTAAGTATTTTCACGAAAAGGTGTAAGTTTTCAAAAAAAAGTGTAAATTTTGACAAAATGTGTAAATTTTATGAAAGAAATTTCACAAAAGGTATAACTTTTCAGAAAATGTGTATGTTTTTTCACAAAAGCTGTAAGTAGCTTCACAAAACATGTAAGTCTCGTTTTCACAAAAAATGTAAATTTTATGAAAAAAAGTATTTCACAAAAGGTGTAACTTTTGACAAAAGGTGTAAGTATTTTTACGAAAAGATGGAAGTTTAAACAAAAGTTGTAAATTTTATGAAAGAAATTATTTCACAAAAGGTGCATGTTTTTCACAAAAGATGTAAGTAACTTCACAAAAGGTGTAACTTATTTTCACAAAAGGTTTAAATTTTATTAAAAAAGGTATTTCACAAAAGATATAACTTTTGACCAAAGGTGTAAGTATTTTCATGAAAAGGTATAAGTTTTCACAAAAGGTGTATGTTTTAACAAAATGTGTAAATTTTATGAAACAAATTATTTCACAAAAGGTGTAACTTTTCAGAAAATGTGTACGTTTTTTAAGAATATGTGCAAGTATTTTCACAAAAAGTGTAAGTTTTGTTTTCACAGAAGGTGTAAGTTCCAACAAAAGGTATAAATTTTATGAAAGAAAGTATTTCACAAAAGATGTAAGTAATTTCACCAAAAGGTGTAAGTTGTCACAAAAGGTGTAAATTTTTCAAAAAAGGCGTAAGTGTACACAAAAGGTGTAAGTTCCCTCGGTCTGGCTCTGTTTGTCCTTCTCGAACTCTCTCTCTTTCTGTTTGTCTCTGTCTCTCTCCGTCTCTTCCTTCCTCTATTTCCCCGTAGCTCTAGGGTTTTACAGAGAAAAATATTTTAGGGCAAAAATCATATTAAAAGAACAAGCTGATTTATTTCAGTTTAGCGAACAAAAATCATTCACAAACATTGATTCATAAGTGCATTCATAAATTCTTTTTTTTTTAAAAAAAATTTATCGCTGGAGCACAACCATAAGGGTTAAACGAGCACCATCGTTGCTTTGTCTCCTCCGTTAAGTATGTCCTCTATTTCACGCTCTCTCTTTCTTTGTCTTTGTGTCTCTTTGTCTCCCTGTTTGTTCTTTCATTCGCATATTGTCACGCCCTCAAATTAATAACATTAAACCATCAAAAGAGACATGCATTGACATAATAAAAGTCCATATTCTTCTATTTATCTGAATAATTCATTACAAAAGGTATTACATGTTAACAACAAAAGCAAATGCCTTACGGGCTTACAACTTTCCAAGTTAACACTTGGTTACAACAAAAGGAGCACTAGCTCAAATACACATAAAGCCCTTGGCATAAATCTACATGTAATACATCAAAATGAAATACGACAACAAAAGAGTGTCCGCCTCTAGCCTCCCAAGCTATGACCTTGGAGGTGGCATGCTACCTGTACCTGAAAATGATGTTCTCATAAAGGGTGAGCCACAGCTCAGTAGAGATATACTAAACCAGTTATGAATAATGACTAAAAGATTAACAATTGATAGGTGGTTAACACTTTTACATTTTTTTCCATAACACATTACAATTCCAAGACCTTAAGGCCTATATTCATTTCATTTTCCATTTCCTTTCAATTCTCAATTCATAATCCATGGCTTAGAACCTGGCCAAACAACTCATATGAGACAATAACTCATATTAACCACTTTCCATTCCATTACAGATAAACACACTAGTTATATCATTACTTCCACAGATAAGCATACTAGCTATATCATACTTCCGAAGATAGGCATATGAGCCATATCATACTCCCAAGACAAGCATATGAGCTCTGTCAACACATTTCTAGATAAGCACATGGGCTCTATCTATGGAGTCCATCCCCTATCTTCTCCCAAACAACATCCGGTTTAAAGGTCCATCCCTTATCTTCCCCTAAACCGTGGAGTACATCCCCTATCTCCTCCAACACATACAATGCATATAAACAATTATTATACACATCAATCCATATATACATAAATTTAATGTATTCTGTCAACAGTCATAATCAATGACACATTCTAGTGATTAGTCTTAGTTTGCCTAATCATCATGCATTGTCTACAACAATCACGACTATCCTCCACCGATAGCCCAAAGCAGTTATCTCTATGCAGAAAATAAATGCAACAAATGGATAATACATCAACATTTCAATTCGGTGAGTAATACGTGATTCACCTACACCCTTCTATTCCACATTCCTCTAATCTCAACATTTCCATTTCGATTTCTCATTTCTCACAATTAATTATACCAATTAATTAATCAATGTAATTAGGGCATTTTCCATAATTAACATTTCAACCCTTAAGGTTCCATTTTTAACAATGATTCCACGATAATCTCATTTCTCTATGCTAAACATGCATATAGGTTAATTTTAAACAAAACCTCGACTTTTATAAAATTACATAAAAGCCCCAAACTTTCTCCAAATTACACAACTATCCCCAACATCTCAAAATGCTAAAATTTAAAGACAAAATCCATAAAGAGGAGTAGGGTATCCCTACCTCAAAGCTTGAGCCAAAAAGGAGATGAAGACCCAACGACCCACGTGCTCCAAATCCAAACTTTTTCCGATTAAAACGAAGCCCTCGACAACCTCTAACTTTTTAACAAAGGACTTAGGGTAGGAAATCACCCTAGGTAGATCAAATCTTAGAGAGAGTGCTTTTAGAGAGAGAGAGAGTCTCGGTTTCTAGGGTTTTGAAATGAAAAGGGGATGAAAAAGTGATTTTAAAAACGCTGCTGCCCGTTGATAAAGACAGGCTTGCTCGAGCGAAGGCATGCTCGCTCGAGCAACCAGCTTCGCTTTCGAGCCAAGAATTCCGATGTTCAGTCCGATCAGACACAAACGTTCGCTCGAGCGAAGAAACCCTGGCTCGAGCGAAGGGTCTAAAACACAGGTCTTGCTCGAGCGAAGGAAAGGCTCGATCGAGCCAAAAATCACAGCTCTCAGGTCCAGAACCAGGTGCAATCGCTCGCTCGAGCGAAGCCACTTTGGCTTGACCCACCAGACACAAAACTCAACGCTCGCTCGAGCGACCAACTCCTCGCTCAAGCGAAGGACCAAAAATCTGGGTAGCAACACTTGGCTCTCAACACAACCAACCTGTAACAAACCTGCCCAACACATCCTATAACTCAAAAACAAAGTATGAAAGGATGTAAACAAGATAACAATCGACTACTAACATCCACGGACACGTGTCCAGATCACTGTACATCAAGGGTAAACCCGGGATCGCTATAACCTCCCTCCCTTAAAGAATTTCGTCCCCAAAATTAAGAACAAGTTTTTGAAAACAGGTTTTTCTCCATTTTAAACAATGTTATATTACAACATTCAATAATTCGACCCATCACCGGTCATCCATCTCTTATTATGAGGCATTTCACAATATATACATTTCAAAGTTCATCCATAACATGCACTTCCCTTCCATTTTCCAACCATTTTCAACATACATGGTTCACAATTCATATCATAATCAATATACATGATATAACTCCAATTCTACAATATAGCCAACATATGCAATATCATAATCAATTACCATAAACCAAAACATATACCAAGTTTTACAACTTAAGATACAACAAGGTTCTTAAGATTCAATAAGATTACAAGTTCTCAATACATGATTACAAATTAACAAACAAGTCCGGATATTTCTCGCAAACTTCCAACTCGCGTTCCCAAGTGGCCTCCTCCACTCCATGATGCTTCCACAAAACCTTCACTAAAGGGATGGTCTTGCCACGCAGGACTTGATCCCGCCTATCCAAGACTCGCACTGGTCTCTTCTCATACGAGGCATCCTCATCTACCTCTAAGTCTGTCCAATCCAACACATGTGATGGATCCGGCTCATACTTCCGAAGCATACTCACATGAAACACGTCATGAACCCCGGACAACTGTGGCGGTAAAGCTAAACGATAAGCAATCTCGCCAATCCTCTCAAGGATCTCAAAAGGACCAATAAACCGAGGGGATAACTTCCCACTCTTCCCAAACCTCATCAACCCCCGTCTAGGTGATATCTTCAGAAAGACATGGTCACCCACCTCAAACACCAACGGTCTCCTCCTACGGCCAGCATAAGATTTCTGACGACTCTGGGCTGTAACAAGCCTCCTACGGATAAGCTCAACTTTCCCCGTCGTCTCCCTAACCAACTCCGGACCCAACAAGGGTGCGTCACCCACCACGGCCCAACAAACCAGAGACCTACAAGGTCGGCCATACAAGGCCTCAAACGGTGCCATACCGATGCTAGACTGAAAGCTGTTGTTGTAGGCAAACTCCACCAATGGTAAGTGCCTCTCTCACGTCCCACTAAAGTCAAGGACACAACCCCGAAGCATATCCTCAAGGATCTGAATAGTATGCTCGGACTGCCCGTCAGTCTGAGGATGATAAGCCGTACTGAAGGTCAACTTAGTGCCCAAGGCACTCTGTAAACTCTGCCACAACCTAGCAGTAAAACGAGGGTCTCTATCTGAGACGATCGTCACTGGGACCCCGTGCAACCTCACTATGTCCCGAATATACAAGTCGGCAAGGTGATCTACCGAATCTCTCACGCGCATAGGAATGAAGTGCGCCGACTTAGTCAACCGGTCTACAACCACCCAGATAGTGCCTTAGAGAGAGTGCTTTTAGAGAGAGAGAGAGTCTCGGTTTTTAGGGTTTTGAAATGAAAAGGGGATGAAAAAGTGATTTTAAAAACGCTGCTGCCCGCTGATAAAGACAGGCTTGCTCGAGCGAAGGCATGCTCGCTCGAGCGACTAGACACAAGAAACACTCGCTCGAGCCAAGACAGCCTTGCTCGAGCCAACAACCCAGAAGCTCGCTCGAGCGGCGAATTGCTCGCTTGAGCGAAGAAAATCTCGCCTCAAGAATTCGGTGTTGAGTCGATTACCAGACACAAAACGCGTTCGCCGGCGAAGAAACCACGCTCGGCGAAGGGTCTAAAACACAGGTCTCGCTCGAGCGAAGGAAAGCTCGCTCGAGCCAAAAATCACAGCTCTCAGTCGAACCAGTGCAATCGCCGCTCGGCGAAGCCACTCGCTCGACCCACCGAACCTAAAACTCAACGCCGCCGGCGACCAACCTCACTCGAGCGAAGGACCAAAATGCTGGCCAGCAACACTTGGCTTCCAACACAACCAACCTGTAACAAACCTGCCCAACACATCCTATAACTCAAAAACAAAGTATGAAAGGATGTAAACAAGATAACAATCGACTACTAACATCCACGGACACGTGTCCGGATCACTGTACATCAAGGGTAAACCCAGGATCGCTATACATATACCTTCAGACCCAACCCTAAATCGACCCAATAGGAACTGTTCTCTACTCCATTTTTGTATTTTCTCCTATTCGAATAGGAACTCTTCCCTCTGCTACCCCAAATTGACTGTAACGACCCCATCACGTATAATGATTAGTACTTGATTAATTATGAGGATTTGAAATTTAATTGCCGAGCATTATAATTTAATTTGGGATTTATGAGGATTGTGGGATCTAACTCGTATATGATTTTATTAAAGATTTATTTTGGAATTAGAAATTGAGGGTCCAAATGGCTTAAGGAAGTGAAGTTAAGAAGTTGAATCAATTTAATCTTAATTATGGACCCATTTGGGAGTTTGATTAGATATTCGATTCAGTTTAGTAAAATTGAGGTTCGATTAATTAGATCCGAATTAGAGGAAATTAAGTTAAATAAATTATGAGGATTGAGAATTGTGATTATTACGAATTAAATTTATTTATGGAGTGCCTAATTTGAATATGTAATTTATTGATGAAATTTTGAGTCTGATCAGAAATTGAAGGATTAAATGATTTAAGAAACCAAAATTTAGGATAGAAATAAGTTCAATTTAATATTTGGAGCCTTTTGGGAGTTTGATTAAAAATCCGTTTCAGACGGATAAACTTAAATATAATTAATTAGGCCCTAATGGAAGTCAAATTAGATTGATTAAATTATGAGAGATTTATGATTAGTTATGGTTAATTTAATTATATGTTAATCAAGACTTATTAAGAATAAGTATTATTTAATTAAATCAATCTTAATCATAAATTGAATTATGGAAGGATCTAAAATTATGGGTGTATAGGAAGTGAGGGTGTGCTGAGAAACCCAAGTGGGTGTACTGAGAAATCTGGTGGTGTATGTGTATGCATGTTAAGTGTTGTGTTGGGAGCCTTAAACATTGTGCACGTGTGCATGTGGTGTATAGGTGTGTGTGTGTATTATTTCTTTTGTGCTGGAGCATCCTTGGGGTGAATTTCAAACCTAGAGAGAGAGAGAGAGAGAGAGAGAGAGAGAATGTTGCTGGAACAAGAAACAAAGGAGGAGAAGAAAAAAATTGGAAGAGGAGCTCTAGTTTTTTAGGAAGAAGAAGAACTAGCAAACTTAAGGTATAGAATTTATGTTTAAATTATATAGAATCTTTACATTATGCTTGAAATTAAAGGTGAAATTGGACTCAAGATCATGTAATTAATAGGAATTAGCAAGAAGATGAAGAAAATTAGAATTATGTTTATAGATTATGGAGATAAATTGGAAATTAATTAGTTAGAGTTTGATTTCTATTATTCTTCACAAATTGAAACTCATCCTTGCATGCATGTTGGAATGTCAAGGTTTTAGATTTAATTCATGTGTAAAAGATTGATAAGTTTAAATTTGGGTTAGATATGAAGGAAATTAATAAAAATCTAAATTAGAGCAATTGAAGAATGAAATTATGATTTGATTTTGAATATAGAAAATTAGTTATTTTCAATCTTAATTTCACACTTGCAAATACTTTCCTAAGAGTCATATAACTTCAATTTCATGTAAATTAAAAGGAATTAGTAAAAGGGTGATGAAATTGAATTAGATTCAAAATTATAGAAGTTAATTTGAAATGGGTTACATGCATGTGGATGGTTATGGAAAATAAATTAGAAATTAATTATTTTGGGTTTGATGTTGTGATTTTGCATGAAATTAAGCTTCATTGTTACATGCATGAATAAATTTTAGAAGTCTAATATTCTAATTATACATGCATCATGGATTTTGAAGGATTTGGATTAATTCAATCTCATATTTTGAGGAGAAAAAAGGAAATGTTTTATGAACATCAAGTTTATGGAAAATTAAAATTAATCCTAATGCTAGATAAAGCTTTGATTTTATAATTAGATTTTTAATCAATGCATGTAATGTAATTTAAGATTTTATTTAAATTAAACATATTTTGATTATGAATTAAGTTGAGGTTACAAATTAAGTTGAGTTTAAGTATAGCGATCCCGGTTTCCCTTTTCTTTATTTGTCATATCTGGACTCGGTTCCGTGGAGTTGGTTGTTGTTTATACCTCGTTTGTATCCTTTACTCTTTGTATTTGAGTCTTGGGTTGTGTTGGGAAGATTTGGAACAGGTTGATTGAGCTTAGAGACCAAAAACAGTTACCCAGATTTTGGCCTCTCCGCTCGAGCGGGGGTTTTGACGCTCGAGCGGAGAAAACACCCATCTAGTATTTCTTGTGCAGTGTTGGGCCTTCGGCGGGATCGGCCGCTCGGCGGGGTTCAAGTGCCGCTCGGCGAAACTGTCTGCAAAAGTTTTGGGAGTGTGCATCCGCCGCTCGAGCGGGGGATTGGCCGCTCGAGTGGGAGTCTGTGAGTGACGCTCGAGCGGGGGTTTCCACGCTCGAGCGGGGCGACTGGTATAAGGTTCTGAGATTTAACTTTTTGGCTCACTTTTTCACACCCGTTTCTCTCCCTTACTTTTCCAAAAAGCCATTTGAGAGCTCCTCTCTCTAAAACCATAACTTCTCTCTAAGTATTGATCTAGCTAGGGTGTTTTCCTCACTTTTGGTCTTTACAAAAGTTGGGTTGATCGTCGAGGGCTTCACTTTGATCCAAAAAATTTGAGTTTTGGAGCACGTTGAGTTTCGTCATCTTCTTCCCTTGAGCTCCGAATTTGAGGTAGGGATTCCTACTCACTATTATGGCCTTCAACATAGATTATTGGTAGTTTTGATAAAGTGTTGAAAT
Organism: Camellia lanceoleosa; assembly: GCA_025200525.1. Lineage (NCBI taxonomy): Eukaryota > Viridiplantae > Streptophyta > Magnoliopsida > Ericales > Theaceae > Camellia > Camellia lanceoleosa. The sequence continues at coordinate 161,353,179 of CM045760.1, read as the reverse complement.
TGGTTGATTTTGGGACTTAGGGTTTCAAAATGATATAAACGAGGGTTTGTTATTTTGATTCTTAAACATGTATTTTGGGTCTCAAAAAGATGATTTGAGTGTTGGTTGTTGACATTTGAACCTATGGTTAATATTGAGAGTTGGGGGAGAAAGCCCTAATTTGTGTATTAATTTAATTGATATAATTAAATTTGGGAAAGTCATGGATTTGTGAAATTGAAGTGAATATAATGAAATTGGCTCATTATTAGATGGACTAGTGGAGTTGGATTTATTTATCGCTCACTTTTGAAAATGTTGGTAATTTTATCCGTTGGAGCTTTTATTATCTGTTTAGAAATAATTGCTTGGGCTACCGGTGGAGGGTAGTTTTGATTGTTGTAGACAATGCATGAAGATTAGGCAAACTAAAACTAATCGAATGGACGTGTCATAGAGTATGACTGTTGAATGAATACATTAACTTTATGTATTGATTGATTATGTATACTACCAATGTGTATATTTATGTATGTTGATTTATATGGGCGGTTTATTGGAAGAAAGGGGCTGGACCTTTAAACCAAACGGTTTATTGGAAGAAAGGGGCTGGACCTCTAAACCAAACGGTTTATTGGAAGAAAGGGGCTAGACCTCTAAACTGAACGGTTTATTAGAAGAAAGGGGCTGGACCTCTAAACCGGAAATTGATACAGCTCATATGCTTATCTATTGAAGTGTTGATACAGCTCATATGCTTATCTATTGAAGTGTTGATATAGCTCATATGCTTATCTGTTAGATTGTTGATACAGCTCATATGCTTATCTATTGAAGTGTTGATACAGCTCATATGCTTGTCTGTTAGATTGTTGATATAGCTCATATGCTTGTCTATTGATTTGTTGGTATAGCTCATATGCATATCTAATGGGAAATGGGAAATGTTTAACATGAACTGCTGTCTCATCTAGGTTGTTGGCTAGGTTCTGAATCGTAGTTGAATTTGTGAATTGGATAAGAAATGGAAAATGAAATGAAACATGAATGCAGTGGTCATGTCACGAAAGTGGTGTATGAATTGGTTGATGTGAGTTAAACATTTATCAATTACTAAAGTTTTAGTTATTGCTCATATTGTGTTTAGCATATCTCTACTGGGCGTTGGCTCACCCTATATGGGACATCATTTTGAGGTACAAGTAGCATGCCACCTCCAAGGACATGGCTTGGATGGAGATGAGAGTTGGAGACTCTTTTTGACCCTTTTGTCTGTATTAACATGTATACCAAGCCTTGGGCTTTTCTTGTATAGAGTTAATACTCTTCTTTTTGTAACCAAGTGTTGACTTGGAAAGCTGTAAGCCCTTAGGGCATTTGCTTTTGTTGTTAGCACGTATTACTGTTGTAAGAACTACTTTGATAAATGGAAATGTGTTGATCTCTCTTATATCATTGCATATTTAGAATGATGGGTTTTGTGTATTATTTTGAGGGCGTTACATTAAGATTATGGAAATCAGTTGGAAAATTTATAAGAAGTTTCATGACTCCAATTTCATGATTTCAAGGAAAATAGAAAGAACTTGAGGCCAATTTTATGTAATTAAAGAGAAAATGTGAAATTGAAGCTATGATCATATGTATGGAAATTAATTTAGAAATTAATTACTTTGGGTTGAATCTATTTGTCTTAACATGAAATTGAGTTCCAATTGTACGTACATTATGAATTTGTCCAGAATCTTGAAAGTTTAATTCGTGTTTTAAAATTTGTGGGCTTGAAATTGGGTTTGATATGGAGAAAATGAGTTAAACCTAAACTTGGTCAACTGGAGCTTGATTTTGAATAAATGATTTCTAATTGAGAGTATTTACTAAATTATACAATGGTTCTCTATTTTTGTGTACCAAAAATACATGTTTTGAGGCTTTGAATATCAAATATGAACTTCAATTACAATTTTGGAAATTTCAGAATTTATGTTGTCCGCTCGAGCGAGGAAAGTCTCGCTTGAAAATCGAGCTCACAGTAGTTTTTCAAATTTTGTAGCCCGCTCGAGTGACCAAAGTGGCGCTCGAGCAGAGACCCATTTTCAGCATATTTTGGAAAATTGCATTTAGTTCACATTTTTTTTCTCATCTCTTTCCAAGGCATTCTAGACATGATTTATGACTCAATAAAGATTAATAAGTTAACGATCAACATTAATTAGTTGATTAAAGAATAAGTCATTAACTTAGCGATAATTGTTTAAGAAGCCAAGTAAAAGATCAATCTATTTGGAAAAGAAGGGCTTAGTAATGGAAGAATATGTGAAATAAGAACCCGGTTTATTTGAATGAGAAAGAATAAGCGTAGTAGAACTTCAGACTATTTAGACGGAAAAATACTAGGAAAGTCAAGTTTGATCAAGGGAGTAATATTGTATTTCAATGTGTATATGTTATGTGCTTGTGTAGGTCACGCATCATTGTCTGCCTGATTTGTCTGATATGTCCAGTCCGTCTGATTTGCTTCTGCGGCTATCTGTGAGTAATAACTTAGTAAACTATGTTCAACTTTATTTATTTTCTGTGTAATGAATTAAGATATGTTTTCTGAAATGATATGTTATGTACAATGAATGATTGTCCAATTTCTGATACTGTATTCATGACATCCTTAGCATCATGTGATATCTGTTGGCTGTTACCCGGTATCGGAGGTTCCTTTATGGAACTTAATCTGTCTGCACTCTGTTACCCGTACCGGAGGCCTCGTCATGGGGGCTCAGTGTATATATTCTCTGTTACCCAGATCCGGAGGTTCCTTTATGGAACTGGTTATTCGTAACCCTCACGTGTCTGTATCTGTTTTGTATCTGCTCTGCTAATACTAATGGATGTATCACGTAAATTTAAGCATGACTCATGATTTCTGTATATGATCTAGGCAAATTATGAATTTGATACGAAACTAAATTAAGATTTCTGAATCTATACGGATATCATTCATTGAAACCCCTTTACTCTGTTATTATTCAGTGGGCCCTAGCTCACTGTATTATTTATGTATGTAGGTGATCAGGCGCACGCGACCAGGCTTAGAGGCATCTGCCTAGAATCTGTTTTTGTCAGCCAACCTATGTGCCTCCCGTGGAGGTTCCAGATATGTCAAGTGATTACCGCTATGTGATTTAAAGTTTAAGTCCTTTTTGTCTGATCTGTATATATATTATGACGTAGGGATGATGTGTATATATGTATATAAAAAGTTTAAAATTTTTCTGTCTCATATAAGTCTGCACAGCTCAATGGACGTTGTGTATTTGTTATTTGCTTCCGCTAACCCCTAATATTATGTTAATTTGTCTCAGAGGCCTTCGGTAATCCCAGGATTACTGGCCGGTTACAATGCTAAACCTATAGGGGCGGGTTTGGGTCGTGACATCGACCCAATAGGAACTGTTTTGTACTTGATTTTTATATTTTCTCCCTTTCGAATAGGAACTCTTCCCTCTGCTACCAGTGCTACAACTTGAACATAAGTTTCATAGTAGTCAGCAACAAGCATCACTGTGTCCAGCATTTACATGGCTAACTATTGTTAGGTTATATATAACAAAAAAATAATAATAATAAATTTGTGTAATCTTGGTACGAGAAAAAACAATTCTTTTTTTAGAGTACCCAAAAGAAAAACACAAAAAACAAACGATGAGTAATCTTGATTCAGCAATGGCTACCACACTCAGTTGAATTTTGTTTTCAATTTTGTAGTACTCAGTGACTTTATATTGCTGGAACTTATGTTTAGAAACAACTGTTTCTTTGAGTGTTGAAGTTCATGCATAGTTGACGGTATTGAACTTAAAACATAGGAAACCGAATTGAAAGAGTTGAAATGATGATGATTTTCAAATTTTCTAAAGAGATATTCCTTCCCCACACGCTTTTACTAATCCAAAGAGGAGTCGACCAACTAGGGAAATGTTAAAACAATCGATAGACCACTCTCTAATCTCAAAACTGGACTTATCGGTGATTACAAACAATTCTTTTTCCAGAGTCGAACCCTTCACTTTGATGGCTAGCTTTTCCAAGAATTTAAGTGGCTAGAGATAATGGCTGAAAACCAATACCTTCTCACCACCTGATTCGCACAAGCCTAACAGATTAAAGAAGAACTTTGCCTTTAGTCCTTCTCTAATATCCAACTTCTCTAAGATGTGGTCCATCATGGCATCGTCAAGCCCCTCTCTTTCTTTGGTTGACGTGTCCGTAGGTAAACTCTTTAGGAGAGATCTCAACTGTGGGTGCACATAAAGTGTGCTCCCATCCCAGCTGATTTTGAACTTCCTGACTAAGTTCTTTAGTTCTTCAACTTCACGCTTATGTGTAGGGCTGAGGTGAAGAAATACAATAAAGTCAACAAGCTCAGGCAATTCATAAAGAAAATCTCCTTCGTAGAAATGGAGAACCTTGCCTATCATTGCACGCAACTCTTGAATAACAATTACCTTTCTCTTGAAATTATCATCTTTCTGTTAAATAATAGTTACATTTCAAGAAAAAGGTAATTGTCATTCAAAGAATTGCGTCGTCTAGACTTTCTTGAGCGAGTTCAGGACATCTGTATTCTCATTTCTGGGAGTATGACCTTCGTCCAGAATGAGAATGGATGGGTATGTTAGTAGTATTTGTTGGCAGGCAGCGGTAGTCTTGTTGGTTTCATTGTCACATACAATTAAAGAAACTTGCTTGTACCCCAAGAAAAGTATTATTCTCTAATCTGCCCACTGTTTGAGCACCTGAAGGTTCTGTGCTCGGTTATCCGCTTTTACAGAGTAGAAGTCACATAGCGGAATGTCCTCAACTTGCCATGTGAAAAACTCTTTCTTTCATGTAGCCAAAATGCCTCTTGGCATCACCACCAGTGGTCTAGCATGGGGATACTTGGCCAGAAAACTTTGCATAAGAGTAATTATCATGAAAGTTTTTCCAGAGCCTGAAGCATGGGCCAGGATGCAACCACCTGGATTCTCTACAACCAAGTTACTGAGCAGGAAATTGAAGCCCTCAACTTGATAGGGTTTCATTTGTTTTTTGTGCTTGGGATGAGCACTAATTTCAGTGACAGCAGAATCCTGTCCAGATAGTTTAACCCCTTCATGAAATATTTCAGTTTCTTCCTTGTCCTTTGTATTCCGGCCTTCATAAAAGCATGTGTGTGTAGACCTTGTGCCCTAAATCAAAAAGAAAATGGAACAGCTTAGTCAAACAAATAAAAAAAAAGTTACGAAGAAAATTGAGAAAGTGAAGAAAATATCTTACATGAACATTGACCCTTTTAAAGCTATTGAAAATGGCGGTGTTGCCTATTCAAGGCGTAAGTAATTTGACAAGGAGGGGTAAGTTTTGACAAGGAGTCGTAAGTTTTCACAATAAGGGGTAAGGTTTCACAGAAGGTGTAAGTTTTCATAAAAGGTTCATCTTCAATTTTTGGAAAATTATGCATTTATCGTTTGTACAAATAATTATTTCAATTGTAAGGTGTCTGAACAAAATGCAAAATTTTGATGTGTGTCCTTTCTTTTTACCGTTTCAAAATCTGTATATGTGTTGGGAAATCATGCATTTTTTTGTCTGTGTTTAAGTAAAATTTTCAGGTTAATAACCACATGTTGAAGCCGTTTCTTTGTGTTCTTGTAAATATTGATCGGAATACTTTGCAGGAATTGTCATCATTACATCTGATAGATATTGGTCACATCGCACCAACAATGTTAGTTTTGTCCTTGAAGACTTGCTACCAGTTGGTTTGGTACATATGTTTGTTAACAAATGAAATCAATCACCAAGGAATACCCTGAATTTTTTATAGGATAAATTGTTACAGTAGCCCCTGTACTTTTGTGTTTGTGTCATTTGTTTTGCACAAATTTTTAATGGCCTCGTTTTGCATCGTCAATTGTGAACTTTTCTTTCAATTACGTCCATTTGATTACAACTCTTTACCGTTTTTTATCAAAAAATATGCATATACGAGGCATGTGTCATTTTTTTTTAGTAAACTTATAACTTTACTGAACTTAGTCAATCTCAATCAATTGACATTATAATATTTGTTTTGAAAATCACAAACGACATTAGTAATTTGATCAAAATTATCCACGAAATTTAAAATGAAGTGCCAGAATTGAGGGAGTTTAAAGTGCATCGAATCAAATGAGACAACGGATAAAATGTGTACACCACCCCTATAATTTTCCCTTCAATCTAATTTCTATGATTTGATCTTTCTTAAAGGGGAAGGAAAAGATTGAAGACAATTGGCAAACAGCATATCCAAATGTCTGACACTATCGATGGCTCTTCTTGAAAGTAGCCAGTTGTACCATTCATTTGTTACAGGTACTACTTCCGGAATTACATTTTTGATAGTCAAAGTATGCGCCTTGTCAAAGTTTAGTTTGTAATGTTTGAAATTGGTTTGGTTCCACATGTGTAAAAATATTTAAATAGTGTCGATTCAGTCCCGGATGTATGAAAGGTGTTTTACGTAGATTTCGGGGCCATATTGACATAAATACTTATATATGTATTCATATTTAAGATTTAGTGATGATAAGCTTGACGATGCTTTCATGCAGCCAGCAACAATTAAAGGAAATGCAAGGGGCAGACAACACTCGACCAAAAATGGTGGGTGTGAAAATCTGTATTCTCTATAATATACTATGATGGAAACACATGATTGGGTTGCTATCCACACCTTGTATTGAATGGTTGTACTGGGCTTCTGATTCTTTCATGTTTGTTGGATTGTAGCATGTAATAATGTCAACTTCCTACTATTTTTCTAAATTTCGATTCTTTCTAAAACTCCATATACGCTTCGTTTCTGACTTTTTCCTGTAACTATTATTTGTATTTGCAGTCTTATTTAATTACCAATAATGCACACAAATTGCGTTTGGCAAAAGTTGTAGTTATAGTTATTTTGGACTTATAGTTGTTACTTGTCTTGTATGTGTGTCACTTTCATGCTTAAAGAGGAGAAAGGAGCTTGGGGAAAGGTGGAAGGCACTCCCCTCTGATGAGAAGAAGAGGTTTGCAGACATGGCTAAGGCGAGTGCCAAGGAACACACCAAAGTAGTTCCATGTGCACCGAAATCTGAAAAGGTAATTACATACTTCATGTTTTCATAAATGCATTTGGCTAGGTCCTGCTTTGCTGACATTGTTGGTTGTATTTTTGTATTAATTTAAGTGTAAAAAATGTGTAGACTAAAAGGCAACTCCTCATATCATTGAAGTCATTTGTTCAGCTAGTTAACTGGTTTAACGAAGCACAAAAGCAAGCAGTCATTGATATTGGGTTTGGTGGCCTCCTAGGGATCAAGTGTACACATATAGAGTAGGACTTCTGCGAATGGTTGGGACAAAACTTCAATCCTGACAGTAGTTCATTGAATGTTCATGATTGTCAACTCAGGCTCACCTGTAAAGTAGTTAATGTTTTATTAGGAATACGGTGTGAAGGCGATGACGTGCAGTTGGCTAGTTCATTAGACGCATATCCCAATATCTACGAAGAGGTTGGAGTTGTTAAATGAGTCATTCCTTTGAACAAGTTGAGACTTTATCTAACCGAGACTGATGGTACGGAGGACGAGTTTCAGAGGAAATTTGCACGGTACGTGTTGGGGGCCATGTTGTGTCCTACCACAATGACCGCCTTGAGTTCATCGTTCATTCATGCCGTGAAGGACGTCAATGGTATGCAAGCTTGTAATTGGGCAAAGTTGACACTGCAATTCCTTTAGAACAGTGTTCGCAAGTATAAGACCAAAGGTCATCGCGCTGCAACTGGATGTGTTTTCCTGATAATGGTATGCCAATAACTCAATTGTTTTTTCTATTCCCTCGTTCATATGTTTCATGCATTGTTTTTTCATGGTTCAACAAATTGGGCTTCATTAGGAAATACAATGTTACCTGGTATGTCAGTACGACAAATAACACTCTTCATAACCAAGTATGCTCGTCGTAGAAAGAGCTTTTCTGCAACCACCATCATGAATTTAAGAATAAAGAGTACAAGGGGAAAAAAATTCACCGACCTCAATGGAGAAACCAATTTTCCTACGTTGCGAAGAGGGGAACATAATTGATTGATCTTCATCCATTTTGAATAATCAATCAGACACAAAACTGATACAGGAAATTTTATACACATTTGTAGGCAGAGTTGAAGAAGAATATATAGAAGAAACCTTGATAGAACCATTACCAAAGCAAATGTATTCATTCTGGGAAATGTCTTTGGGGTGTCAGCCATTCATATACACAAACATGTACATAATTTTTTTTTTTTTCATCAATAAAGTCCTTGTTTTCCTGTACATTTTTTTTTCAAAAAAACATTGCATCATATGTGCCAATAAAGTTCACAGCATCGTAAACAAAATTGGTATTCTATGTATGTTCAGCTGCAAAATTGACAAGAATCAATGTCATTGTTACTGAATATAGTTGATTTTTGTGGGAAGAAAAAACTAATTATGGTGTGCCCCTTACTGTCCATAGTTATTGTACATCGATTGTGTTTGTCTGAGCTCCACAAGTACGTCGACTACAACGCGGTCCATGCCTCGGCTTTATGATTGGGGTGATGCTCAAATACAAGAGATGCTACGACGTATCAGAATGAAGCAAAATTTCCCAACAAATGCAGTAAACACTCCAACCAGTATGCACATTTGACAACATTGACCCACTTGTCTTGAACATACAATGTCAGACTTCATTTATGCATTTCTATGATTCGGTGGAGTTTGATTGTACTAAGGACGAAAGCGACGCCGATGATGACAAAATGGATGCACACCATGTCGATAACCAACAAAAAGCATAGTACGATGAAGTTCGCATAACCAAAGTACAGTCAGACATTCGTGAACTGAAAGAAATGATGAAGCAAGTTCTTCAGAACCAAACAGATTTAATGGAGATGTTGCGACATTTTCGAGGGAAGCAAGTTATTGACAATGAGAAGGTAATCTATCCAATTATTACGCAAATTTGACATAGTTGAGCCACATCATTTGAAGATGATTTATAAGACTAAGTTTACGTATGTGTTTGTACGATTAGGTGGAAGGCAATGATGTGTGTATCATTAACCTCTCCTCCAATGTTGCTGAACTGAAGGAAATACTTAAGCAACTGCTTCAACGTTTCTGTTTGGGATGTAACCAACCGTAGACTAAACAAACCAATTTAGCTAAATTGAAGCAAATACTACAGCACATCATGGAAGGTATATTCTTTAGACCACAATCGGTAGGCATGGACAAACAGGGTGTGGACCCTTTAGTTGGAGTGGAGGCGCATGACGATGGTGTGGTCAAACCAATTGACGAAGTTAACCCAATGAAGTGTAATATTTCAGATGTACAAGGAGTGGATTACCAAGAACAGAATGTCAAGGGAACCTTGGCAAGGGACAAAAGTGATTTCCATGATGGACACAAGTTGAACATAGAAAAAGGTGGGGACAACCAGAAGAAGGGAGGCCTTCACTTGGGGGAAAGATACGAAACTAAAGATAAATACACTCCTAAGCTTCAATTAGTGGGTGTGAAGAAAGTGGCATGCGATGTGCATACTTCTCCTACTAAGATTGGCTAACCATTGGGAGTAAGTGGAATCGTTAGAGGAAGAGGCAACGAAGAGGAAGAGGAAAAATGCGTGGAAGAGGAGTTCAAGCCACTGAGGTTGGGGATATGCATTTGTGCATTGATAGCAAAACAAGTAGTCGACTTGTAGAAGAAAAATTGTGAATTCATGACATTAGTTCACCTTTGGATGTTGATGGTCTGAATAAGGCGAACAAGGTACAAATACTGCCTTTAATGCCTCACAAGTTCTGAATAACCAATTCATGCCCACATCAATAATGTGAATCACTAATTTTATAATGATTTGTGTTGTATTGTACTAGTTGTCAAACAATTGCATGTTTGCACTTATGACTGCTGGCATATGTTTTTACACATTTCTAAGAAACTCCGCACCAAACTTCAGAAGTTAGAAAAACTCTGAGGTTCAAAGGTTATACATCATTTCACGTTCTTTTTTATGAGTAACAACCTTGTTGTGTAAGTTTCAAATTTTTTTATGAAATGTGTTTTGTTACTTGACTGTTTATTTTTGTAGGAGTCATTGAGGATGTTGGACAGCGAAGGGTTCTGATCGGCGGAGGAACAAAACTTGTCGACTATGTATTTGACAATAGCAAAAATGAAATGTATTGTTTCATTTAGTACTTGTAAATTTTAAATGACAGTCCGTTGTGAAATAACTATTGTTCTAAGGATCATTATTGCTTATAGGGACATTGTTGTTTCCATGAATCTTTAAGCTAAAACCAGGGTCGTGGCTATCCGACACTGTAAGTGTGGGATATGCACATATAAATTTGCGATTTTCGTTTGAAGAACTTGGAAACCTTTCTAATCAACTTGCCTCATGTCTTACATACAATGTTCCAGCCAATCAACTTGGTGGTGGTGCAATTGACTAATCGACAGAGGGATTTGCACATTGACAAGAGGCATACTGATTGGTTCTTTCCTATATATCTGTCGGTAAGTAAGTGCATTTAAAGCTAGGTTGTGTTTTGTATATGACATATTTTGACAAATGTTTGCCTCAATGACCTTTATGCATTACACATGCAGACTTTGATTCTAAATAAATATACGCAACTGTAGCTTGACTTTTTCGCGCCCCCTTTTCGGAAGTTGAAATAAGCCGTACAGTATCGAACTCCCGTGGTTCTGAATCTAATCTCACAAGTGCAATGTGAAATTGATAAACATCAAAGAGTCCAACTTCAGAAAATCTTTTGAAAAATTGATTTTGAATCAAAAATGCCAAAAATGGACTGCTTTGCCAGATACAGAGTCGCCACCTAAATATATTTTGTATTGGAAAAATTTAGGAAACCCATGACTCATGCCAAAGGCCACATGTCCGTCATCACCAAGATTGTCTTGGCTCAGGAACTTAGGTACGAGAGGGGAAGGTCATGAATGAATTTGAGCACCCCCGCTCGCCGATCAAAGATCGGCTTCTACTAATCATGATATGAATCTTATGTACATTATATGCTCTTGTTCCGGTTTATTAGGTTAGCATTACTATGTGATGTGCACACACACAAGTATAGACTAAATCACAAGAATTGGAACATTTCGAGTCATGTTTGTTTTGAAAATTGTTTCGAAATATGTACTACTTGAAAAATTGATCGCATATGAACATTTACTCAAATTATTTCAATTCAAGCAATAAGTCTTCATCCACAGGCATTCATGCAGTTATAGCACTTAAGCAATTAGCCTCATGGTAAGCATGCTAAACATGGGAACATCAACACTCATGTAATTATGCTAAAGCGAGTAAATGCTCACATAGTACTCCAAGCCAAAACAAACAAAAGAGTTAGAAAAATGCATGATTCCTAACTTTGCAATATGACTAATGCAACGCATGCAATATGCAATTAATAGGCTCGGCTACTAATATGACATATGGATCATATAGCGATCCCGGGTTTACCCTTGTTGTGCGATGAATCGGGACATGTGTCCATGGATGATAGTAGTTGATTATTACTTTGTGTACACCCTTTCTTTCTTTGTATTTGAGTTATAGGATGTGTTGGGCGGTTATTCTGAAAGTTGGTTGAGTTTAGAAACCAAAACTAGTTGCCCAGATTTTGACCTCCGCCGGAAAAGGAGAGTTTGCCGCCCGAAGGGGGACCCTTTGTTGCTTGTCCGCCGAAAGGAAAAACACCCATCCAGTATTTTCATCAGAGTGTTGTACGCCGAAGGCGACTCTTATTTAAAAGCGGGATTCGACTTTTGTATCACTTTTTCAAGATCTTTTCTCTCTCTTACTTTTCCAAAAAGCCATTTTCAGAGCTTCTCACTCTAAAACTGGCCCTTCTCTCTTAGATTTGATCTAGTAGGAGTTGTTTGCTTACTTTTGGCCTTTACAAAAGTTGTGTTGATCGTCGAGGGCTACGTTTTAATCTGAAAATTTCGGGATTTGGAGCATTTTGATTTTGGTCTTCATCTCCGTTGGAGCTCATCTTTTGAGGTAGAGATAACCTATTCATTTCTATGGATTTTGTCTTTAAATTTTAGTATTTTGAGATGTTGGGGTTGGTTTGGTAATTTTGCGAAAGTTTGTGCTTTTGTGTAATTTTACAAAAGTTGGGGTTTAGTTTATAATAAACCTAGATGCATGTTTGGCATAGAGAAATGGAATAAATATTGAAAAGGGAACCTAAGGGTTGTAATGTTAATTATGGAAAATGCCCTAATTACATTGGTTAATTAATTTGTATAATTAATTGTAAGAAACGAGGAATTGAAGTGGAAATGTTGAGATTGGGAGTATGTGAGTTTAAAGGGTATAGTTGAATTACTTATCACTCACCAAATTGAAATGTTGATATATTGTCCATTTTGTGCATTTATTTTACGTCTCATAGAAATAAGCTTTGGGGCTTTGGGCTATATCGATGAGGCATCAAGGAGGACAGTCTTGATTGTTGTAGACAATGCATGATGATTAGGCAAACTGAAACTAATCACTGGAATGTGTCATTGAGAATGACGGTTGAAAGAATACATTAAATTTATGTATTGATTGATAATGTGTGTAATGATTGTTTATATGCATTGTGTTGTGTTGGAGGAGATAGGGGATGTACTCCACGGTTTAGGGGATGATAGGGGATGGACCTCTAAACCGGATGTTGTTGGGAGAAGATAGGGGATGGACTCCATAGATAGAGCTCATATGCTTATCTAGTATTGTGTTGACACAGCTCATATGCTTGTCTTTGGAAGTGTGATAGTGCTCTTATGCATATCTATGGAAGTGATGATATAGCTTGTATGCTTATCTGTTGGTGTGTGACATAGCTAATATGCGTATCTATTGTGAAAGTGGGAAAATGTTTAATATGAGTTACTGTCTCATATGAGTTGTTTGGCCAGGTTCTGAGCCATAGTTGTAAATTGGGAATTGAAAAGGAAATGGAAAATGAACTGTAACATGGACTTGCATGTCATGAAACTGTAAAGTATTGTAAGTGGAAGTACCTGTGTTAGCCATCTATCAACTGCTAATCTTTTAGTCATTGTTCATATTTGGTTTAGTGTATTTCTACTGGGCTGTGGCTCACCCTATATGGGAACATCATTTTCAGATACAGGTAGCATGCCACCTCCAAGGACATAGCTTGGGAGGCTAGAGGCGGGCAGACTGTTATTGTTTATTTTCTTTTGATGTATTACATGTATATTCAAGCCAAGGGCTTAATGTGTAAATGAGTTAGCACTCTTTTGTTGTAACCAAGTGTTAACTTGGAAAGCTGTAAGCCCTTAGGGCATTTGCTTTTGTTGTTAACATGTAATACTTTTGTAATGAAACTCTGATGAATAAAAGAATGTGGAACTTTTGTATATTAATGCATGTCCCTATTGATGATTTAATGTTATTATTTTGAGGGCGTTACAGATCAATTAAATAGCATGCAGTCTAAATACGTATTCAAAGAATGTATTAAACTAACAATGTAGTTATAATAATGAACCGAGCCTCAGTGCAGGCAATACAAATGGATGCAAACATGAAGTATGCTAAACAAAATGTGATGTCCCTAAACTAACCATCATAAGCTAATAAATAAAAGAGAGAAAGATGTGAGATTGGAAGACATACACATTATTACAAGTTTGCGCTCTCACAAAGGAGAGTTCGAATGAACTAAACTAATTAAAGCTAAGCTAATTATTAAAAAATAAATTAAATTAGCTAAACTACTTAACTAATTATTACAACAAATGAATTAACTATTCTAGTTAACTAATGATTACAACATCACAACTAGTTTACCACTTTAACTAATTAAATAATTACAACATAAGTGCAATTAAAAGAAGTAAGTAAGCTAAACAATTAAGCACTAAGCTAACTATTTTGCCTCGGGAAGCTAGGGATGTTCATGCGCATGCTTAGTTTCCACCCGAAAAGGCCACTGTTTTGCTTCCGGAGAGCTTCTGTTGCACAGATAACACATACACTGTTGCCCACTTCCAGAATAACTCTGCTCTACCTGACAAACATGCTGCTGAATTTTGCATCAGTGGCCGGCCAGCCAGTGATGAGGCCTGCCGGCCACCGATGATAGCCAGTAAGCCATCAAAGGTGGCCTGCCGGCCATGGAAAGTAGCTTGCCAGCCACTACTACCTAGTTCACCTTGCTGCAACAGAGAACAAATAGAGTAATACATAGGGTATTTCAAGGGTTTGTTTGCACAACTCACCCCTCATTTTCATGAACAAATCAAGGAGTAGTGAACTAAAGCCGCAAACCACCAACTCAAGCAATTTCATTGCATGATGGCTTGTGAGTGAAAGTGTGCAAGTTCAATAATTGCAATGAAATGAGACTCTCAAAGCCACCTCACTATCATGAATGATCAAGGGAAGTGGTGACCTTGGAAACTTGAATAATTTCATCACTAGTGAGTATGAACTGGTTCAAGCATCCATGTGTTCAATTAACGTCCAATTGAACACAACCAAATTATTATATTTCACCATTTTAGCCTCAATTTTAATTACTCCATTTTAACTTACCAACCATTCTTTAATCAATTGAGTCCAAAGGGTGAGTTTAAGTCTTCTAATGGAAAGAGGGCTCAAACTAAGAGTTGTTTCAGGCGTGAAAGAGACATCATACTATTGGTAATAAACCCCCTAAGGGATTAAACCATTAAGCATGACATCTCAATCTCATGCTTTAAGCAAATAATTTGTTTGAACCACTTTCAAAGCAAAACAAAAAGCCAAGAAAGGAGGGAGGTTGCAGAGATTATTAGTGCTGAAAATAGTTAGAAAAGCATAAATAAATGCTATCAACTCAAATAAGATGGTGTCTAAGGCCTAAAACACCAAGCTCATGAGGACAATTATACTATAAGCATGCAAAACAAAGCTCAAATGCAACTATCAACCAAAAATAGTCTAAAATAAGTCCTAAAACATGCTGAAATTAAGTTAAAAATAGCTATGTTAACATGTTAAAACATGGCACAAGCTAGACTAGTAAGCAAGACACAAGGAGGGGAGGCTAACCCCTCCAAATTTGGACTTCAAAACATGATTTTGGCCATTAAAATAACTCTGAAAAATAGTGTTTAAAAGCTTAGAAAAGATGATACAAGGGTGGGAAATACAAGGACAAAGGCCTCCAAAACAAGGTATAAAGAATGGTGGATCACCCGTTAACCTTTAATGGCCTTGAAACCCAAGCTTCAGCCCCAAAACACAGAGTTTTTATGGCCCCAAAACAGTTGAAAAATAGCAAGAATAATAGTAGGGAAAGTAAGCAAATAGGTAAAGCCTTATACCTCTTGAAGAGAAGAAGCAATTCAAGCAATAAAACCAAGACAACACACCCTTCAAGAGCTCAAACTAAGCTCAAAAGTGCCTCAGCTCAAAGATGAGAAGGTTTGGTTAAGGGTGTATAGGCAACGGTGAAGGATTTGTAGGCAAAAGTGTAGGAATTTGCTAGAGAGAAAGAGAAAGAATTATAGAGAGAGAGGAAAAAATTTGATCTAAAATGTTTCCAACCTTCAAACATGAGAGAGGGGCCTCCTATATATAGAAAACATGAATTCTCCTCAAGAATATCCAGCCCTACATGTGGGGGCAGATGCATGCATCTGTGCAAACAGCTGGTACAGCTGTCACAAAATATCTGCAAAAGAAACTGGTGGCCGACCGGCCATCACTGGTGGCCGGCAACCAAAAAGTGATGGCCGGTAGGCCACCAAGAGCTGTAGGCTTGAAGAACCAAGGCTTGGTCCAAAAATTGAGGCAACAAGAGTGTAGGGTTTGAAGGGCTCAAAGTTATGGCATTCCACTGAGGATTTCGAGCACTTAACGAGCATATAAACTCATCATCAAGTGTGCATGCGATGGTGTCCAAGTGGTAAGGGCCGTCAAAAATTGGGTTTTTTCAACAACCTTTGCACCATGAAAATATCGTCACATCATTTTTTGGACATGACAGATACATTGGTGCGCTTGATGCATGTAAGAGGGTAATATCAATGTTGATCCCATTATATTAAAACAAAAATATGAAAGCCAGTACATGTTGAAACAATGTCTACACTTGTGTTTGTGTGTAGATTTACATGCCTTTCAATTACAGAGGATTACATTGGTTGTGTGTTAAAATTGATATGGTAGACAGTGTAGCCTACCTATTTGACTCATTCCCATCCAGCAGACCGAACAAAAGGAAGCCAAATGCGGCAAAAATTTTGGTATGTCCTTGTGGTGGATTTCTCAACACTACAACAAACTTGAACATCCTTTACATAAACCAACTTCAACCTTCTGGAATAGCTTCAAACTATGCACAACTTGCTGCAACAACATTTTGGAAATAAATATGTTACAGATGTGTGTAGCTTCGACCTTCGCATGTTAGATAAAAGGCCATTACAACAACTAGATGAGTAATCCACAATCCCTCCCTTACATTTATGTGTCTTCTGAATGACTGATTTAATGAACCTACTAACATTGATGACAAATTTAATGTTAAATTATTTTTATAGCACGTTTGACTGTGGGATATTCGACATCAAATACATGCAGTGACCTAATTTACGCCCCGGTCCACACAAGGTACATTTTACCGCTTCATTTCCATTTTTCAATCAAATCCTTCCTTGTATTTCTTGCAATTATAACTGATTTGTCTTATGATCTTTCTGTACAAAGTTCTATCCCTCTGTGCGTCATAAGTTATTGGTTGATATCGTTATGGATGTCAATAATTCAAAGATCGAAGAGTATCGAGAGTGCATTGATATCAGCAATGCCACAAACTAGGGCAGTGATGGGAATAGGCTGGCAGTACGTCACTAATTTGGGTGGCAATAGGGCTTCACTAATTTTTTTATTCATTGATTTCAATATAGATGTTAAATATGGCTCCCCAATATTGTTTTACTGAAGGATGTAAAGATAGACGAACTGAAAAGTGAAAGTCATATGTAAACATAGATCAAACATTTCAATGTGGCTGCTGTGTTATTATTATTTTGTTTACGCATATTTGTTGTACGCATAATTCGGATGAATGCGACTAAAACAAATATAATTTACGAATGTTTTTTTTACTCATATTTTGAGGAATGTACTTGCTAGCCAATTTCTGAGCATAACTTTGATGTCGTAACTTTAATGTTAGTTATAACATATCTATGTTCGCTGGAATTAAGTACATTATCTTCATGATGTTGTTACTCATCAAATTATGATGTCATACATAATGAGAGATTGATTTGACACATCTCATCAGTATTCAATATTGATTTTTAGAGATGCTCCACAGCTCTCTTTTTAGAGCTGTCATTAAATCAATCTGTTGTGGTTGCTGTTTGTTGATTTGGTAGCTTTGATTACTTATTTCAATGTTGCACTGTCAACAAACAAGTACAACCAAACTTCTGATTTCATTAATAAAAGTTAAACATGTCACTTCATAACAATAATTATATTACAAGCTTCATAACATTACAATCGATAGGTCCAATCTTACCGATGTAACATCGAACTTACTGTTACTACGCGAAAGTACAACTAGTCGTATGATAAGTTCAGCTACTCCCAATCGTCAGGAATTAAAGAAGAATGCACACCAATTGAATAAACAGATCAACCGACTCTTGACAATTTGGTTCAAATTTAGTTAAACGTATGACCAGTTGTTTCAAACAAATTACAAACGAGAAGAGGGCTGGAGTAAACAAAGTACACACTGTAATTTCAAAATACAACCAATTTCATGAAGTTACGTAGCACAATTTACAGAGGAAGTACTCCTAAATTACAGAACAACTCCCCAGACCAAAACCGATTAAAATGTTTAGTTGTTCATGTCCCTCATTCCAAAATCCATGGCTTGTATATCCTCTCCCTTGTTGTGTGGCCCACTATCACATGACTCTAAATCTACAACTCCCCCTACCTCAAATGCTTCTACAACTGCGTCCTTACTCAAAGGATTGGGACTCCAAATATTTTACTCTACTTGTCGAGATACTTTGTCTTATGATGGCACGTGTCCCTCAACCATTTTGAACGTCTAATCGATAGAGATTAGCCCTTACTCTGTACTTCAACACTTCTGCAAGAACCCATTAAGTCCATGATGAAGCGTAGTAAGCGCTTCATCACTTGGAACAGTTGTTGCATTCTAGCCATTCTTATGATGCCATCTGTCCATTTCAATAATGAAATACTCTCAGTTAAGTCAAAGCGGTACATGTCACCATCTGTTTCATCCACCTGTCCACAGGAATAATCCATAATTTGGTGCAACCAATGCCCAACTTGTATAATTTTAATGTAACTAGCCGGTGGCACACGCGATGCGTGTGCAATTCAGATAAGTAAGCATACATACAAATATTAAACAAATGAAGAGTGTTCTGAATGAAACCCAACGTCTTGGGTTCAAATCTTGCTTCCTATGACGAATATTTTTTGCTTTGAGGATAGAAAATTTGGCACATGGTACAAGGAGAACCCACCACACTTTTTGACACCATTTCAGTGTTTATATATATAATAGTACTAGCAGTTAGAACACGCAATGCGTGAATAATTTAAATAAGTACAAATAAAATAAAATATTTATTATATGTAGAATCAACAATGAACTGGTAAGAGTCTTCCTCATTTCACATAATTCCAAGGTTCAAGTCCCCTCCTATCATCTATCAAATATGTTTTTATTTTTAAAAAATAAAAGGTGGGCACATGGTAGCATAAGAAACCAAGGGTTGAGGACACATAATGGGTGTTCACTTTATATATAGTACAAATGGATACATAAAATTATTTTCACTTCAACAAACCCCCTTCTTCAGCCCAGCTAAATGTTTACATAATAAAAATCAGACAAGGAATGGGCCCAACAATAGCTGTAAAAGCTTCACGTCTTCAACGTCAACATACTTCAGACTACCCTTCTTTGCTTCATAAGCTCTGTAGCAGCTCTTACACAACTTATAACCCTAAATGGCTCCCAACAGCAATATTGTTTACTAAAGAAGATGAATCTATTGAAAAACTCCTTCAATTTCCAAACACCATTACGTAGCTGTTTGTAGCCATTTTATATGGTGTTCCTATCAACAGGTAGAACATTTGGGTGGTGACACGTGGTACGGTGAAAATAAGATTTTACGCTCAATTAGGAGGACAAATGGCCTTCAAAGATGGAGCATCTGCAACGGATGGCTCTGATTATGTGGCAGTTATGAACTTAGGTCACGGACTTGATGGGTTCATTGCAATAAGACTCGTGTGCAGGGTCAAGGGTTTTCTCTATCGATATGAATGCCAAAGTATTTAGGGGTAGATGGCATCATGGTATAAGAACAACTCGACAGATGGAAGTGCAACTTTACTTGGGTTTGAGATCCTTCAAGTGTATGAGCAGTTCAAACACCGAACCATTAGTAGTTGCAGGATTGTGTCGACAGGGGCCACAGAAAGAGGGAGACTAAGAAGTTAACAATTGCGGGGACCAATACAGACATCAGCAACACAACAATATGTACGGTGTACACTTAGTAGTAGTTCTGTAATTTAGGAGTCGATTTTGTGAAAAGTGTGTGTTGTAACTTTGTCAACTTTGGTAATGTTATTATGAAATTGCCTTCCCATATAGAACAAACATAAATGGAAAGTAGTTGGATAAAATTGTCAAACGATGTAGGAAAATGTAAAGAAGTAATAAACCAGACTTTATAACATAAAGCATTAACATTCATTAAAATTATTACAATAGCTTGGAGTTTGGTTAAAGTCTTTACAAGAGGTGGAACACAACCAAAATTCAAGTGTTGGGGAACTAGATGGCAAGAATACCCCAATCTGACTGGGCATCTATAACCATAGCTGGGGCTTCGTCAAGTTCTGCTTTGATGGCTTCGATGGATGAAGGACCACTTCCAATTTGTAAGAGCATGCTCCTTGCTTCTTTGCCAAGTTGGTCCTTTTGTTGTTCTAGAAAGAGCCTTCTTTGCTTGACAGCAACTAATTCTGCGTTTAGTTTTGATTGTTTATGTGCCAACACCTTGACTTAGTCAGAGATATTGGAGGAGTTCTACTGAGTGAGCTTTAGGGAGTTCAAGATGGTTTGGGAATTAGCTAGGAAATTTTTCTTCGCTTCGACTTCCATTGAGCACTTCTGAATCATTTCCACCATGGTTGGCCATCTATTCACAATTTTGCCCAGTTGTTTGACTTGACTGGGATTGAAAGGATTGGGAGAAAGGTGTTGGATGGCTGTGAGGTAGGCCAAGGTTTCCTGAGGTTGGTTAAAGGTAATCTCTTCAAGAGGAGTGTTAATGAGTTTCAGAAAGTTGGTCAAAACTTATTGGACTTCCTCTGTGAAATTATGCAGCCTTTTGGGGGATGGGTGAAATGTGTTGTAACCTCTGCTCAAATACAGCAATTTCATCCCATATGTTTTCACTTGATGTGGTTGCCTGTCGACAGTTGAAAGTTAAGTAAACGTTGGAAAGTACGAACTATACAAACACAGAATGTATAAGGAATAAAGATATTACCCGCACATCAGTACATGTTGGAATGGGTGTATGTTCACTTGTGGGTGCTATAGTTGGGGTTCCCTCAATTGCTGATGCCTTAGTTTGTTGAGGATTGGTTAAAGTTGGAGGTTCATGTATGGAGGAGATAGTCAACTCTTGGGTCACTCGTACAATTGCCTTTGTGTTTACAGCTGTGTGGGTTAGCTCATTCAAAGGCTTGGGGTTGGTAAATAAAGTTCTTCCAACTACTGTCCCTACCCCTGTCGGAAAGAGTTAGTAAATTGATCATTTTATGAAGAATATGACAGGTTACAGTGTGCTTACCATGAGTGATTTTAGTGTCCGGTAGGGGAGGCTCACTTGTTTGGTCCTTGGGAGAAGTATGAGGACTAGGGGAGATGATTGACCATTTTTGCATGGAGCAATGTCAATTGTCTCTACTTGCATGGTGGAAGCTGGGAACCTACTGGAGTCAGGCATTAATGGATGATGGGGAAATACTGCTAGACAAGTGATTGGTTCAGTTTCACCAAGCAATTATCTTTCACTGGCAAGGCTTCAAGTGTTGCCTCAATTGTCTTAAGGGGGTTCACAGTGAATAGGTGGAATGGATTGGTTTGGAGTTGGTTATTCTGCTCACTTGCAGTGATATGAGGGGGAGATTCAGTGGTTTGTTTGGGAGATGGCATGGGGCTTTCTTTTTCGTCAGAACTAGTTAACGTAAGAAGCCTCATCATTTTCATCTACAAGAAAAGGATATGAGATTAGAGTTCAGATGTCATTGAATTTACTGCACGTACAAGAATAAGTGAGATACCTTAGGAGTGTGCTCTGAAGGATGCTGAGTGGTTTGGGTAACTAGTTGGCTGAGTGGAATATCCCATTCACTGGAATCTGGAGATGGATTGAATTCTCTTTTCGTGGTTCACATCTCTTCAGATGGTGATTGGGCGATCATTGTCCTTGTTTGTTCCTCTTTGTGGAGAGCTATTATTGAGTCTCCCAAAAGCTTATGCACAGACGAAAGGGCTTTAGGATTTGCAGTATGGTCCATTGGTGCCTTGTCTTTGGTCCAATCTCTGACAGGAGTTTCAGTGGGAGCAAGCTTCGCTGCAACAACGCAAAGGAGTTAACAGAAAGCAGGACAGACATGTAAAAAAATGTGAAGTACAAGTGGGTTGGTAGCTACAATAAACTTACTTGAAGTCTTGATGCTTGAAGTGGGTGGTTCCGACCCTTGATTGTCAGCAGACACGTCTCTTAGACAGGTCTGAAGAGGTTTGGAGAAAATTGTTGTTGCCATAAGGGTCCACCAGTGTTCAAAACCCGACATGAGGTTAGGAACAGGCTTGAAGTAGTAGCGGCTAAAGCCTTGTAGAAGCTTTTCATTCTCCACTCCGATTACTTTGGCTTTCGAAGAAGCTTTGATGTTGATCCTTGTCCATATTTGTTCTTCAATGGTGGAGTGGAAATAAGGGCAAGGTGTGGCTTGCGTAAGTCCAAATTATCTAGCCCATTAATTAGGGCAATAATTTTCAACACTACAGCTAGACAATTTGTTAGAGGAGATAGAACATCCCACTAGGATATGTCTAGATGTCAGAATATAGTTCCATGTTTGAGCTTAACAAATCTTTTCGTCATCTGTTAGGTCCAACGAATCAGTGAAGAGATGTTCTACACCAGAAGATGAGAATTGAGATGGTTGAAATGGCATGAACAGTAGGGGGTCTCTGTGAGATGGAAGGTTGAAGAGTGTAGTAATGCATTAAGAGAAGCTAAGTGTGGGCTTATCAACAAAGGTTAACAAACATTCCATATAAGAGTAATGTTTGGGGATCATAGTGTTTGGTTTGGTAGATTGTATTTCAGGAAAATACGCATACAACTATGCTTGGAAAAGCCAGAATGGCCCACCACAATTGCCAGATATTTTCTTATCAACAAAGGAAAACATGCCTTTGTAAAGTGTGGCAAGCAAGTAAGGAGCAAGGGCCATGGCTTGGCCATCTTGAAGGCGTAAAACTAGAGGGAGGTATGCTTTAGTAATCTTATACCTAGGAACACAGAAAATGAATTGGCATAGCCATATGAGGTAAAAGGCAGCCCTTTCTTGGTCAATGACAGCACTACCTGATTTGTCTTTGTATTTTTTGGTAAATTCAGTGTAACTCATGTCAATCTGAGGGGTGAAGGGTACTTTAATGGGTTCTAGAAAGGCACTAATTTCTAGCCTTAGAATGGGAAGTCCAATGAGATAAGCAACATCAAGGACAATTGGGGATATCATCCCAAATGTTAAAAGCATAGAATTACAGGATGTGGACCAAAAGCATGCAGCAACGGTTATCAACCATTTATTTGTATCGAATTAGAGGGTGGACAAACGGATTACCTGGGTGATGCCAAGATATTTCCACACATCAGAGTCATGACCTCCAATTCGTTTGACCCAGCTCTGCCAAGTGGAGTCTGGTTGCCTCTATGCTCGAAAGGGAGTTTTGCTGCTCTCCCAACTCATCTAGTTCAGTTTGGGTTAGTTGATAAGCAAGGTTTCACCATTGGCAAGTGGGTAGTATGGAGCCAATTTGTGGGAAGTGTTATATAAAGGTAGGGCCTAGTGTTGCTTTTCGCAATGATCTTCTAGCATCGAGAATATAGTCAAGTTTGAATGAGTTAAGTAAGGTCTCGATGCGTTTGGGAAATTGAAGTTAGTGCATTGGTTTCATTTTCTTCCGGACTGCAATTTCTTGATTGCCATGGGTTAGGGTTTTAAGATGGGAAATTTTGAGAGGGAGCAGCATAGTTCGAAAGTTTTGACAGAAGTCTTTTCGATGTAACCAAATATAAAGGTTTGAGAGATGAGGAGACCAGGTAAAGTAGGACGAAGTTGAAACCAAGTTCCGTCTTTTATAGTTTCCGTTGGGCCCAGTCGTTGGGTGTGTTGAAATTGGAAAATATTTACTTAAGTGAGCCCAAAAAGGCTGGTTTGTCATCCTATATATGATTACGATTAAAAAATGGGGGACTTACATGTACATCCTAATAAGTGCATTTATTGTCTAATAGATCTTATGATAATTAATGACATTTTTCATTAAACACTACTAAAAAACGTCACTAGTTGTTAATTTTCACGACAATATGAAAATTTTGTTACAAAAAATGTAACTAATTATAAGTTTCAACGACAATTTAAAAAAATCATCACAAAAAAGTGTCACTAATTCACAACTTTTGGTGACAATTTTAAAAATTCGTCACAGAAAAACGTCACTAATTGTAAGTTTTGGTGACAATTTATAAAACCATGACAAAAATAAGTCACTAATTGATAATTTTTAGCGACATATGTAAAAAATCGTCATAAAAATTTTTTTTTGCGACGCTTTTACCAGGACTTATTTTCAATAGGACTTGATGGAAATTAAGTCCAAATATTAGGACCTATTGGCAGTTTACCCTTAAAAATTTATGTTTTTGCTTTGCTTAGCTCGGTGGATTGTTTCAAATGATATAAATAAGTGCATTTTTTTATTTATTACAAAAATCTTTGCCAAAAAATAGAGACATAATGTCACCCAAAAAGAGATAAAAAGATAAAAACTCTACTTATGTAGTGTACCCCAAACCAAACGCAAAATGCCACATCATCATGCTTTGTCCATTTATGTATAAAGTTGAACCAAAAGTCAATTTAAATTTTAGGGCAACTTACCTACACCTCCGTTAATGTTTAGCTAAATTACTGATTTCCCACTGAGGTTTCAGAAATTACATCCGATTGTCCAAGGCGTATGTTCGCATAACAATTTAATCCGTACTGGTAAGTACACGTTAAAAATGGTTAGATGACATAACCAAAATATAAATTGATGGATGATATTGCCCTTCCTGAAATCCCTTTGATAAATGAACAAATTTTACAAAAGAATTACGTTAGATGGACAAAAAGACTTAAGTTTTTCGAACCATGTTTGATTTGTTGTTTAAAAAACAATTTAAAAATTTTAAAAATAAACAAAAACTAATATAATAAAAAAATGTGAAAAGATATATTTAATTTGTACAAATAATTTGTAAAGCACTCAAAAGATAAAATTATATAAAATTAATAATTAGTTGTATTTTTTATTTGTTAACCAAATGAATTTTGAATTCAATTACAAAAAAGTAAAAATAATTTTAAAAAATGAAACCAAACATATTAGAAGAATTTTTTTACAAGTCATTTCTTGTGTTTTCAACTTATTTAATTATTTGTTAATTTTATGAGATTTTCACTAGCTGACAGTACAACATATAAGAGTTTTAGAGACCAATTATTTTGATCTTTAAAACTGGAAATATTGTTGCAACAGACATTTAGAGACTAATTTTTATCGTCTTGAGGGCACTCGCTAAAAGGTTGCTCTGAGAAGTCAAAAATAAAGCTTTCAGCGACAAAATTGCAAAAATGGCAATAATAAATAGACTTTGACAGACAAAATAAGTTGATCTCAAAATCATTTATTTCTTTAGACAAAAAATAAATTACAAAAATTATAATAATTAATCAGTAATGTTCAATTTTCATTGCTAAAAATATAACAACGACACTATTCGCAACAAAAATATATTTAGTCCCCTAAAAATAATTGTTCCTACATTTTGGTCTCTACAACCTTAAGTTTTTTGTAGTGTCATAAGTGTTTTCCCATTTCAATTTTGCATTTCATAACTTATTTGAAAATGATAACTTAGGTAAACATTAGGGGGAATCTGTAAATTAGCCAAACCTTAGTGGTGAATCTATAATTTATGATATCCGTTAACGGCATTAATTGCGATAGAGCTTCGATGTAATTTTTAAAACCTCCTTTTGTGGATTTCATTTTTGGGTACATGAAGTACTACTACTAGCACCTCCTCCTTATTGTTCCTTAGGTAACAGGAAATGTCAGATCACCCGTAAACTCAGACAGCTCTTTGTAAAAGCTGGCTACTGTTTTAAACTTGCTCCCTACTCATAATGATACTGTCTTCGTTCTTCGTGCTGTTTTACGTCTGAAGTTGGCAGAAATTGTAATTCCCTATTTCCACTTATGTGTTTCATATTCCAATGAAATTGTTGTCATTGTGAATTGATACAAATTATTTATGTAGCAGTGAAATTGTTACTCATTTTACTTTATTTATTTTAATTGATTTTTCTAAATTAGTGCTTCCAAACATTATTCAAATCGTCCCTTCAGGCACGGGCATGGCCTTACAATACTACATAAATATTTCAAGACTACAGATGAATCAAAAATCAATACTCTTTGTAGGTAATTTATATATCAGCCATTACCACATATGTGTGTACAAATGGTTCACTTCATCTATCTTATCGACGATTGTAATTTGTTCCGAAGCAGTCGTAGTACTTCCAACGTATGTGATGTTGTAATGGTGATTTGCAACCACACACACAATGAAAAATGCAACATCTTACAAGGAAAGTTGCAACAAAAAAAAAAAAAAAAAAAAACAAATCTACATATCTGATGCATCATCAGCAGCGTCTTCTCAAGAGTTGTCCGTACTGTCTGATCCACTGTCCTCATCTATTGTCTTATCAGACTTCACTTTGTCCTCCGCCAATTTCTCATCGATGAGCCAATCAACGTTATGCTTCATAGCACCGACTTGCCTCTCCGAAGTTGACAACCGTGTCTCCACTTGATTTAGGATTTCGTAGATAAATTCCAACTGTTGCAATACAGGAACAACATGAGCTTCAACAATAGATTCAATATTCTTTGAATCACACATTTTGTGGGAATATGTGTATGGTTTATTTTACTTATTAGTTTTTTTTGGAAATGTACAGATTCATAATATTACACAAAACTACTATGTAAGTATTTATAAGATATGCTACATGACTTGTATCTTTTGACAAGACCTCATGCATTGTAACTTACATTGTATTAATTTTTCCAAACTGGCCCAAATTCATCTTGCACACATTCGTTCCTTCTTTCATACATCAAGTCATACGTTCAGTATCCCTCATCGTCCATTATTTTTCATTTCCAACACACATGCATTGTATCTTACATCATTACTTTCCCACTGTCATTGATTTTCACACCCATAGTTTATCATACATTCATTTTATTCATTCATCATTTGTATTTGTGCCCCCGAAAAGAAAGGGCATGTATCAACATTCAAGTCAGAACATGTACGAATTTGTGGTAGTTGCCTTTAATTGGTTACATTGTTTCCTTAAAGTGGTTAGTTTTTTCGATGCCAAACTTCAACCTACTAATAGTTTGTTATCTGATTCTGTATGGCGGAAAAATTGCATCTCCGTCAATTAAAACCAAAAACAGTGCTTCTATGAAACTTATAACAGCACATCGTGGAAAGACTAGACAACTTTTGTTCTACCCCAACCTAATTACATGTCTATTCATCCATAACACTTACCAACATTCCTCTTATCAGATACATATGCCTTTCCAACTACACCCAACATATTAAATGAAATATTCAAATTAATTCATTTGCTTTTATTCAATTTGGATAGGTGTTTCCACCAAACACCAATAAATTTGTTCACGTGTTTAAACCACAACTGAAGCAGTATGTGTTTCCACCTACCACCAACATATTAATGAGTAGGGGTTTAAGGAAATTTAAACTTTACAACCAACCACTATTCAAGTTTGCAACCAGTATTGTTTCCTTTGCATTTGGGTTTGTTTCTGCGTCCATATATTCTTTGTGAACTTGCGAAAACAAAGTTGGACTCAATCAAGAACCGTCACACATATGGATGCACACCACAATAAATGCGGTCGTGGAAAATCAGTTGCAATGGGTGAGAGCTCTCAACCGAAGTCACCAGAATTGGATTATGCAAGTAGGTATATCGATTCCTTCGGTGATCAACGTTTCTTTGAAACAGGGTTCCCACTATCGAGTTTTGAACCTCTACGAGATTACAATTGCACCCCAATACAAGATGCTAGCTTGGGAAAATATTTTGGAATTCCAGTTTTGCTGTTTGCCAAATGAGTTCAATGTGAACACCACTGTCGATGTGTTTTTCTCAATGTTACTAAAGCTCGATCGGTTAAAATGCAGTGGCAATACCCTTGTGTCAACGAGTCCCAAGTTAGGCAGCATTTGCAAACTGAGATTGATCAAATGACTCGTTGACTCATTAGGCACTGACGCATAGAGGATGCAAAGACAGAGTCAAAGATACATGGATCGAACCCGGCATCTACTATCAAGGCTATAATGGAGGATCCTACATTGGTGTTGGACCCTGACCTTTCGGATTACTCAGACTTGGAGGTTGTTGATTTGAGCAAGGATTAGGAGAGCTAGAGATGTGTATGACATAGTAAGCGTAGTGTTGTAAGATGTCGTTTTAGCACATAAGATGCCGTCTTAGTACGTAACGACTTAGAAAGTAACAAACCGTCAAACTATGCTCACCATTTCAACTGTGCATGCGTTAATGTTTTCATAATTTATACTTTCTTGAAGGTATTTTTTTTGTCAATGTCATTGACCGAAATCAGACAAGGTATTTTGTTGGTACGATGACAAGATAATTGTTTTTTTCAATGTCATTGACTGAAATCAGAAGCTATCATTAATCTATGTTTTTCCATGAGCTTATGTTTTGTGATTCGTTGAATATGGACAATAAGGTTTACTTGTCAGATGCATTGAATGAAATCACAAGCTGTAATTGCAATAAAAAAGTGTGCATGACCGGCCAATGGACTCATACACTCTAATATCAATATGGGCAAAAATGTTTTGTTTTTTCAAACACAATGGTTGTATGAAAGCATACACCGTGGGGTCAACCTATGCATTAGCATTTTGAACAACATCATGCGTGTGTCATTTCGTTCAATAGTTACCCGTGATTTTCTTCATCCACTTTATTGAATGAAATCACAAGCTACTATTGGCCAAACAAAGTACCATGGGCAAATAGTAAGACACAGATGATATGAACTACATAGCTTATATTGGACACAGCAAGCAGTAAAACTATTTTCCATATGAACAAAATTATGTGAACACAAATCCCATAGGCAAAATTAAGTGTTTCAATGACAATACTCCACCATGCCTATTAGGTAGTGGTTGTGTGCTTCCTTGTGTGGTGGACTATCCCTGATGTTCTATGAATGGAAGTCCAACATAACTCATGTATGCACTGATATGCTTTGATGGAAAGTCAATGGGGTAGGGATTACGACAACAATATGGGCTGCAATTGTAATGTGTGCGGGGGGCAACTGTAACTTGTGGGCTATGAAGCACGGATACTTAAAAAAAAAAGACGTATCCGTATCAGATACTTATTGGATATCGATACTCCTTGGATACTCATAGATACGTATCGGATACTTCTTAAAAGTATGACATACTTGTTAATTAATTGTTATTAATATTGGAATATTGAATACTTAATTTTGAAGTATCAGATACTCGAAGTCACATATTACTTCTAATACTTTGTTTAGTTATTTGATGAGAGGAATATAGTGAGAGTTAAAGTAATAGAATTTGTCAAATTGATGTATCCTTATTGGCTCTCTCACTTCTCTCTCGCTCTCTCAATCTCTCATGTTTCTTCTCTCTACTCTTGTTCTTTTTATGGTATTGGCATGTAAGGATGATGTTTAATTTGCATTTGCATTTGATTTTGCTTTTAGTTTTGGATGTTTTTGTGAATGGTTGAAGCTTTTAGCTTAATAGGAATCCTTCTATTTATTTATTAATTTGCTTTACGTTTTATTTTCATGCATATTACATTATTAAAATTATAAAAAAAAAAATTTGTTTTAAAACATATCACCGCTGTACCCGTATCCTAGCCTGTTGAGGTGCAAGCGTTAAAACACCCAATAGTTTGGCGATTTCCACTTCTTACAACCAACACATGGTTGTCACAAACAAGTTGGCCACTCAATTTCGATATATATTGAGTGGCCAACTGCACATGTATGAAGGAATTGGTGAAGTGCAAGTATATTAATGTGTATGCAACAATTGGATAATCACATACAAACATAGGAATTGGTAAACTGCAAGTATTTTAAAGTGTATGCAACAAAAATTATACCCTAACTATAGGAACATTGTGTTATGCGTGACAAGCGACGAATATGTGCATGGTCCATTTAAGCATTCTTTGCAACAGTACTGTGTCATTAAATTGATGACATAAGTATGACTCGTCAAGGGCCACCATATTGAATGAAAATGACTACAGACATATTGAATGCAAATAATTTAGTTGGGCGCACAATTGCCCAACCAATGGTCACAAATGAGCATGGTAGGGTGTAGGTGCAATGTGTTATGCTCGAACATTTAATGGACTACAGCCATATTGTCCCACCACGCATCCACATGCTGTGCAAACTGCATATGGAAAATGTACCATAACAAACTTGGAATGACCTACTCATTCATTTATATTGACAATTGTTTAATGCATATTTGGTGAGTTACCTCGCTCAAGTTGATAGGATCATCTAGAATCCCTTTACATTATTTGATCCAATCATGCCTAATATGTTCATCAAAACAAAACAAAATCAACTAAGTTGTACCCATCATGTTTGGAACAAAAAACGTAAAACACCAAGTACTTACAAGAAGATATTGATTGGTCCCCTTGGTTAATGAGGGGCATCAGCCATATGAGTTGTTGCCATCGCGTATAGGAAACAAAAACACCTCACACATGCTTTCAACATAAGTTCAAAAATAAAGTTGTCAGCATTTTTATTTCAGTACACACAGTAACGAAACTTGCCCTACATCATACTTACATGATGGCATGTCAACAATTATAAGCATGATAGTTCAAGCTGGAGTTGCTTTCACAACTATTTAAACTATGAATTACAACAATTATATGTAATGCTCTCTGTTTTTGTATAAAATAAAATATGGTCATGAAGATTTCTAAAATGTAAAACTGACAATTTGGTCAGTTTCCCTTACCCTCATTGTGCTTTAATCTTACCATTGACATGATGCGGGAAAAACATAACCAGTGAGATCGGGAAAGAACTAGTCCACAAAGTTGGACCTTTTTCAGTTGCACTTATCACAGAAGCAGTTGCATCGACATGGTTAGCATAAATATGTTTTCCCCTAAAATGATGTGTACCACCTATGCATATGTTTGTAAAGTGTAATGGTAACCAAAATTCTCTATATCCCACTCTCTCCTACACACTGTCTGAATTTGTCTTAATCGGAAAAACTTAAAATATTTTGGTGAGCCCCATTCATAACTTATGAAATATAAGCCCGACATGATACAAATTAATGGATATTTAGTGGGGCGTAAATTGGGTACACGTATATTTTGGAAGGGTTGATGGTTTTCATTTTTCGTTTACCCATTTCATCAAACAAGCGATGGGCATAGAAAAGGGGACTCGACATAAGGGCCATGTACTTGAATGTTAACAATGGTAAAGGTCAAAGAGAGACAATTTGATAGTGAGGACGGATTACCTTCAAATACAAAGAGTGGCTTTTAATTTGGGCTTGAAGCGTCACCTTGGAGCACCTTAATAAAGTTAGGAGAGACGCCGATGGCATAGGGTTAGAACCTTGAAAGGAGATTAGTGAATGGAAAAGCGAGAGTAGAGGAAAGAATGCGGCCGCATGATGACCAATCTTGTGAGTTGTGTAAATACTAAACATGGTGGAAGGGGACGAATAAGTGAAAACGAGGTTGTTTCGTTTATTAGAGCATCCCCACCAGTTTACCTAAATTTTACCCTAAAATATTATTAAAAAATTCATTCCCTATTTTAGGAATCACTTATTCATTTACTTCCCCCAACAGACTCCATATTTTTTCTCTATTCTATTAACAAACTCCTTATTTTGTCCTTATTTTATTAAAATATAATTTTTAATTATAAATTTTAAAAAAATAAAAATCATAAATGTGTACTACAGTCCCTAAACAAAGCAAAGCAATATATATATATATATATATATAAGGGAGCTACAGTGACTCTCTACAAATAGGGAGCCACTGTAGCAAAATCTAATTTAGGAGATTATTTAGGGGAGTTAATACAGGTGTATAAGGAGCCATTTACCCCTTAAAATAGGTAAGGAGGAGGTTTAAGGGTTTTTATGGGGATGCTCTTACAAGGTGCAATGCCCATGTTGCAGTAATAACGTGTAACCTGTCCAACACCGTCGTATATGTCTTTGGTTTTATTTTTTTTAAAATTGAATTTTGTCACGCCCTCAAAATTAACTCATAACATATACAATAATAAGGTGGATTCTTAAGGAAATAAACCACAATTTATTCATCAGAGTATTACTAAATAAAGACATTACATGTAACATCAAAATAAATGCCCTACGGGCTTACAACTTGCCAAGCCAACACTTGGACACAAAATTATGAGTTCTAACTCAAATACAAATAAAGCCCTAGGCTTGAATGTTTACATGTAATTCAAATAAAAACAAATCCTAAAGACAAGGCTTCAAAGTCCAATTCCTTCCAAGCTAAGTCCTTGGAGGTAGCGAATCACCTGGACCTGAAAATGATGTTCCCATATAGGGTGAGCCACAGCCCAGTAGAGACATACTAAACCAAATATGAGCATTGAATAAAGCAATAGCATTCAATAGATGGATAATACAAATTATCAGTTTCACTTTCCATTAGTTATTCAACTTTTCCTTTTTACCAATATGGCTCGAGAACACAGCCAAACTATAATAGTGAATTTATATATCACAATACATTACTTCAATCTCAACATAATAAATGAGACTCGGGCTCATATCAAAACACTTTATACTTCGGTTTGATACACATTTTAGTCTTTGTATCAATAAAACACTTCAATATAAATAAGCACACATAAAAGTGATGCTAATGGAGTCCATCCTATCTCCTCCCAAACAAAATCCGGTTTAGAGGTCCATCCTTATCTTTCCTAAGCAGTGGAGTACATCCCCTATCTCCTCCCACACAATACAATGTATGTAAGCACATAACATATACAACACACAATCAATACACATAATGTCTGTATTAATTCAACAGTCAAAATTAATGACTTAACCAATGTGATTAGTTTCAGTTATCCCTAATCCACATGTAATGTCTACAACAATCATGACTATCCTCCATCGATAGTCCAAAATAGTTATTTCTAGACTGGAAATAAATAAATCAACAATTCGATAGACAAGTGATTTAAATTAAGCAACTACCCCATTGTTCCTTAAATTAAATATACAATTCAATTTATTTAAACAACTAGGGTTTTTCCCAAAATTACCAAAATACCCCCAACATATCAAAATACCAAAACTTAGAACAAAACTCATAAATTGGAGTAGAAATCCTACCTCGAAGAAATAACCCAAAAGGAGAAGCGAAGATGATGACCTAACTCAAAGTGCTCCAAACCCAAGATTGTTGATTAAACTGAAGCCCTCGACCCATTCTACCTTTTTAATAAAGCAACTAAGGTAGAAACACACTCTAAATAGATCAAACCTAAGAGAGAAGGTAAGAGTAGAGAGAAACTCTCAAGGCGATTTTAAAAGTTAAGAGAGAAAAAGTAGGTCAAAAGTGATCCAAAAAGTGAAATCTTGGGTGATGTAGTCAACTCCCGCTCGAGCATGAAACCCCGCTCGGCATCACTCCTGAACTCCGCTCGGCGTCAAACTCCGCTCGGCGTCGAATCGCACTCCTAGTGCTTTTGCGGCACGAGTCCCGCTCGGCGTCCAACTCCCGCTCGGCGTACAACTCTGCGAAGCGAGTCCTTCGGCGTCAACTCCCGCTCAAGCCGAGTCATAACCGGCAGAGGCGAATCTTTGGATGGGTGATTTTCACCTTTCGGCGCCAAAATCTCCGCTCGGCGAGAGGCTAAATCTGGGCAACTAGTTTTGGTTTCTAAGCTCAACCAACTTGTTCCAATACATCCTATGAATCAAGAATAAGGGATTAAGGACAACAACAACCAATATAAAATAGCGGGATCCACGGAACCTAAGTCCGAATACAATAACCAAAAGGAAAGACAGGTAGCTATAACCTCCCTCCTTAAAAGAATTTTGTCCCCGAAATTAAGCATAAGTTTTCGAAAACAAGTTCTTCTCAAATTCCAACAATATGATAACTCAATAATATACAACTTGACCCAACATCGACCATTTCATCTCTTATCAAGGGGCATCTCACAATATATATAAAACAACATATATTTCAACTTTGCATCAATATTATGCATTTTTCCTTTCAATTTCAAGGTTTTCAATATCATATTCAATTTCATGATAGAATGTTAATTCAACAATATATTCAACATATTCAATGTTATACTAAACTTCCATTTCAAGGCAAATTCCAAAATATTTCCATTAAGCAAAACATTCTCAATGTTTTACAACTTAAGAACATATATAAAGCTCTTAAGTTCAACAATATTACAAAATCTAAATATAAGATTACAATTCGATAAACATGGGATATTTCTGGACTTCCAACTCACGTTCCAAGTGGCTTCCTCCACTCAAGTGATGCTTCCTGAACTTTCACCAAAGGGATGGTTTTGCCTGCAAAACTTGGTCCCGCCTATCCAAGACACATGCAGTCTCTCCTCATCTGAACATCCTCGTCAACCACTAAATCGGTCAATCCAACACATGTGATGGATCCGGTTCATACTTAAACATACTCATGAAACACGTCATGTACTCAGGACAAGCTGTGGTGGCAAGGCTAAGCGATAGCGACCTGCCAATCCTATCAAGGATCTCAAAGGAACAATGAACCGAGGGACAACTCGCTCTTCCCAAACCTCATCAATCCTCGCCTAGGTGATATCTTGAAAGACATGATCCTAACTCAAACACCAAGGTCTCCTCCTACGATTCGGCATAAGATTTTTGGCGACTACGGGAAATAACAAGCCTCTTCGGATAAGCTCAACTTTCTCGTCGTTTCCCTCACCAACTCAGGACCCCCAGAGGTGCATCACCCACCTCGGCCCAACAAAGCAGAGATCTACGATTAGGCCATACAAGGCCTCAAATGGTGCCATCTTAGATACTAGGCTGAAGCTGTTGTTGTAGGCAAACTCCACTAATAGCAAGTGCCTCTCCGACCCGCTAAAGTCAAGAACACAACCGAAGCATATCCTCAAGGATCTGAATAATGCTGTCGGTGCCCATCGATGCGAGGATGATAAAATTTGTGCTAAAGGTCAACTTAGTGCCTAAGGCACTCTGCAAGCTCACTGCCACAACTTTGGCGGTAAAGCGAGATCTCTATCGGAGGCGATCGTCACTAGAACCCGTGTAACCTCACTATGTCCGAATATACAAGTCGGCAAGATGATCTCTTGAATCTCTGCAGCATAGGAATGAAGTCGCCGACTTGAGTTAACCGGTCTACAACCACCCAAATAGCATCACTACCCCGGCTGGGTCCTCGGAAGACCTACTTGAAGTCCATAGTGACATGCTCCACTTCCACTCGGCAATAGGCAAGGGTTGCAACAAACCAGATTGGCCTCTGATGCTTTCGACCTTCACTTCGACAAGTAAGGCACTTAGACCTGTTGCCACATCCCTCTTCATACCCGCCACCAAAATGGCGACCCAAATCGATACATCTTAGTGCCTCCGGGATGCACCACAAGTATGAATGATGAAACTCTCGGAGTACCTCCTCTCAGCAAGACTCGGCACAAGCGAGGCGGTCTCGGTATCTCACACTCAGGTCAGGATACACCGTCAAACCCTTCTCAACTTTCCCACTGGAGATCTTCTCTCGGAGGGACTCTACCTCAAGGTCACCCCTCTGAGCCTCTAACACTCGAGTCATAAGTGTAGGCTGTGCAACAACAGAACACAAGGCCGCAGCTTCAACGGATTCGCCCAGAAGCAAATTAAACTCTCCAAGTGCACCCAACATCTCCCACTCCCGGATGGCTATACTAGCTATGTCACCAACAGGTTTCCTGCTAAGGGCGTCGGCCACCACATTGGCCTTTCCCGGATGATAATGCAACTCGAAGTCATAATCCTCTATGAACTCCATCCACCTCCTCGCCTCAAGTTCAAGTCTTTACGTAGCAGATATTTGAACTTTATGATCGAGGAATACCTCGAACCTCTCATAGTAAAGATAATGCCTCCAAAT
Organism: Camellia lanceoleosa; assembly: GCA_025200525.1. NCBI lineage: Eukaryota > Viridiplantae > Streptophyta > Magnoliopsida > Ericales > Theaceae > Camellia > Camellia lanceoleosa. Next base: position 161,317,257 of record CM045760.1, on the reverse strand, counting down.
CTTCAAGGCAAATATCACAGTGCTAACTCTAGATCATGTGTAGGAGTAATTACGCTCGTGAATTTTCAAGCCAGCGAGCCATAGGCAACCACATTCCCCTCTTGCATCAACACATAACCCAGACCCTCTCGGGAGGCGTCGCAATAAACTGCATAACCCAACCCTCTCTTCGGAATAATCAAGACTGGAGAGGTGGTCAGTCTAACTTTCAACTCCTGGAACAACTTTTCACAAGTTTCACTCCATACAAACTTGACTCCCTTCCGAGTCAATCTAGTCAAAGGCGAAGCTAACCTGGAGGAATCTTTCACGAACCGGCGATAATACCTAGCTAATCCCAGAAAACTACGGATCTTAAACACACTCTTAGGCTGTGCCCAGTCTTGCACTGCCTCAGTCTTGGATGTATCAACAGATACCCCTTCCCTAGAAACTACATGGCCTAAGGACTTCACCTCTTCTGGCAGAACTCACTTCCCAAACTTAGCATAAAGCTTATGGGCTCTAAGTAACTCAAGCACCACTCTCAAGTGTTCCTCGTGCTCCTCCTCGAAGGTGAATAAATGAGAATGTAGATCCACAAAGGCGACTACAAAAAGCGATCTAAGAATTCTGGAAGATCAGGTTCATCAAATCCATAAACTGCATCGGTGCATTGGTGAGCCCAAATGGCATCACCGAGAAACTCGCATAGTGGCCATACCACGTCTGAATGTCTTGGGAATATCCTCTCCTGACTCTCAGCCATGATAACCCGATCTCAAGTCTATCTTAGAAAAACAACTGGAACCCTTGGTGATCAAACAAATCATCTATCCCGAGGCATAGGTGCTTATTCTTAACCGTAGCAAATTCAATTTCCGTTAATCTATACAAAGTCTCAAAAGCACCACCTTTCTTTTTTAACAAAAGGTAGGTGCTCCCCATGCGAAAACACTAGGGCGGATATAGCCCTTATCTAGCAACTCACGGAAGCTGAATCTTCAACTCCACTAACTTTCGTGAGGCAAAATGGTAAGGTGCCATAGAAATTGTGCCGGGCACTAGGTCAATAGAGAACTCAATCTCTCGAGATGGTGGCAAACCAACAAGATCCTCGGGAAAAACGTCCGAGTACTCACTAACCACCCTTGGCAACACAATCTGAGTCTTATCATCCTCACTAATCTAAAGATTAGCAAGTAGACCACTAAGCTCACTCCGCCCTCGTGGAACATACCCCAGTGGCAAAACACTACCAACCCGGTCCCCCAGAAAATGGAAACACTCTCCGCTAACGGTACAACAAGTGACCCTCTGGCGGTAGCAATCAATAACTGCCTAGTATGATGATAACCAGTCCATACCCAAAATAACATCAAAGCCCTTCATAGGCATAACTACAAAAGAAAATGGGATTCTATGATCATCGACCTCTATATGACAACCCCTAACACCTTGTTTCAAGAATCAATTCACCCCAGAGGTGACACTACACAAATAGGAGATGCTAAGCGGAGCTAGCTCCAACTACAAAGAGATGCAAATGGAGGCAGACACAAAGGAATGAGATGCACCCAGTATCAAGCAAAAACACTAGCAAGATTGCAAAACAAGAAGGTACCTCTCTGTGATGGAGCCGGCACAAGATCTGCGTGATAACGCATACACATGCCCAGATGACCTCTGATCCTTTGCTCACCTAGGGCATAAGAGCTTTGCAGGTGGGACGATGAAGCCCCTAATTGGCCCTCGAGGCTGAACAGAATTGAGTGGCTGACCTGACCACAGTCTGCCTCAAACCCGGATGCACTAGGTGTGCCACCCAGCTGGCAATACCTCTTCATGTGCCCTTCTGACCGCATTGAAATCAAGTGGCGGTGGCCTCTACCACGACTCGGCTCACGAGATCGAGGAAGAAGATCTTGCTCTCTGCCCTCCTCCTCGAGGACAAAGCTAGGAGACTGTGGCCGGTGGCCACACTTGAAACGGCCAATGTCTCACTGGTTGCCCTTTCCCAGGAACTTGCACTAAACCTTTGGAAAAGTGGATCTAGAAAAGCTACC